>OZ022233.1:8936150-9536150 GCA_963978835.1 Tenthredo scrophulariae | reverse complement strand
CAGTCGGCGGAGTACCGACGGAGTGACAGTGGAGGAAAGACGAAGTAAAGAAGGGAAGCGGCGAAGTGGGAGCATAGGGGGCAGCACAGCGGCAGCATAGCGGAGGAAGAGCGACGGAAGGACAAAAAGAGGGCGGAAGAGATAGAGCGAACAGCAAGAACACCAAAACGAACAAGATATAGAAAAATGGAGAAAAGAGTGCGAACAGCTAGAGGAAAGGAGAATGAGAAAGGAAGCAAGAGAGATAGAAATGAGGAAAATAATAAAAGAGGTGAGAAAGGAGACGAAGGAAATGAGGGCGGAATGGGTGAGGTTAGGAAGACGTCGGAGGAAAGAGAAGGGCAACGGACGGGAGGAGAAAGAGGGACAACACGGGCCGAGGGGCGACCCCCCCTGCTGACCCTGTCGGGAGGAAATAGAGCGAGAGGAAAATGGAAGACTGGTTTAGGGGGAAGCAGAGAGAGAGAGCGGACAATGAAAGGGAGAAAGCGAGGGAAAAACAGGAGGGGTTGGAGAGGGAGATGAGGAAGAAGAACGTGGTGATAAGGGGGCTGAAGACCGAGGGAAAGGTCTGGCGGACGGAGGCAGAGCGGGTGATGAGGGAGGCATTAGGAAGAGAGGTGACGGTAGAGAGAGGAAAGCAGAAGGAGGACGAGCAGAGAGGGAAATTGCACATAGTGACAGTGAGAAGCGTGGAGTAGAAAGAGGAGCTGGTGAGGCTAGGGAAGAGTGGGGATGGTAAGGACGGAGTTAGATTCGGTCGTGACCTAACATACGAGGAAAGAGTGATGCGGTGGAGGACAGCGGAGAAGGAGCACGAGGAGAGGCAAGAGGAAGGAGGACAAATTCTGGATTGAAGGAAAGTGGTGGGAGTGGAACGGAAGAGAAAGGAAATGGGAAAGGGAGGAGCAGAGGGAGGTAAGAGCGGAGAGGGAGGAGGAACTGAAAGAGGAAAGGGCAAAGATTAGGAAGGCAATAAAGAGGCAAATGAGGAAGGAGAAGGAGGACCGGGAATAGAGAGGGGTAGGTGAGGTGAGACACGGAGGGAGGAGTGAAGGACACCAGAGACAGGACGGCGAAGGCGAGGGAAGACGAAGGAACACGGGCAGCAGAGGAGAGGAAAGAGGAGGAAGATAAGGGTTGCTCTCATAACAGCAAATATTAGTAGGTAAAGTAAGATAAAAGTCAAAGTACAAATATAAGCATAAAGAGAGATATAAATATATAAAAATATAAAGATATAAAAATATAAAGATATAAAAATATAAATATAAACATATAAATATAAAAATATAAATATAAACATATAAATATAAAAATATATAAGTTGGATTAGGTTTAAAAGTTTATGGAAATGTAAAGAACAATAGGATAAGAAAGTGACAAAATGTTAACTGAATTTGTGATACCAAAAAGGGATGCAATAAAAGTCTATGGAAGAAAGGGGCACATGAAAAAAAAATTGTTTCCATTACAACAAGGGGCTCAAATATAAAAATAATGGAAGAAACAAGCACACAGAAAAAAACAAAAATACAGAAGGAAACAAAACAGCGCAAACTGTTCAAGATAATTATGGTTTCGCATTTATGACCGGGGAATATCAATCAGAAATTGTTAATAAGAACGAAATTACATTTGTTCTGGACTCCGGTGCGTCAGACCACCTGATCAACAGGGAGGATTTATTTGATAGTTGTGTATGATTGAAGAACCCAACGAAAATATCTGTTGCGAAAAATGGTGTCTTCATAAGTGCAACTAAGAGGGGCACAATAAATGGGATCAGCAATATGAGAGTTCAAGGAATCATAGAAGATGTCCTGTACTGCCCGTAAATCCCATACAATTTGCGGTCTGTGAGGAAAATGCCACAGGCTGGAATGACAATAATCTTCCATGACAAAGGAGTTGAAATTAAAAATGGTGGTAAGACCATTATGAAAGGTAAGCCTTTGAACAATTTAATTGGTATAGATTTTATAGTAAATACCAATACGGTAAACTCTATTGCGTATTGCCAGTACCAAGATTGGTCATTATGAATTGTGGCATCAACGTTTGGGTCACATTGGGAGGTCTAAATTCTTAGAATTGAAGAATAGTAAAATGATTGATGACCAAGAGCAAATAAATAGAGTGACACCGAATGACAATTTGTGTGAAGCTTGGAAAAACGGTCAGCAAGCACGATTACCATTTGAAAAGATTAAAGATAAAGGTCATATTGAGAGACCGTTGTTTGTTGTACATCCTAATGTTTGTGGTCCAATCACTCCTTCGACAGTGAATAACTAAAATTAATTTGTAGTATTCGTTGATTAATACACTCATTATTGTGTTACATACCTGATAACATATAAATCAGATGTCTTTACATGTTTTCAAGATTTTGTTGCAAAGAGTGAGGCTCGCTTCAATTCAAAAATCGTTAATTTATAAATCGATAATGGTAGAGAATATTTGTCTAATGAGATGAAAGATTATTGTGTAGGAAAAGGCATTAGTTATCATTTTACAGTTCCACGAACCCCTCAATTAAATGGTGTATCAGAACGTATGATCAGAACCATAACCGAAAAAGCTAGCGCAATGTTAGCCGGTGCTAGTTTAGAAAAAGTTTTCTGGGGTGAAGCAGTTCTAACTGCCACCTATTTGATGAATTCAACTCCAACTAAAGCTCTGAAACAACCTAAAACTCCGTATGAGTTGTGAGACAAACTTTTTTGTATCCAGGCCTGTGGTAAAGACTGATGGGGTTCATGTTGAGAACCGCCATGATAAAACTGATGCATCTGACATGTGGTCAAAATCAGTAAAAAGGTCTAGAAAATCTGATAGTAGTAAATCAGATGATGATAAAACTGATGCATCTGACATGTGGTCAAAATCAGTAGAAAGGCCTAGAAAATCTGATAGTAGTAAATCAGATACATTAACAGGAACACCTCACAAAAGTGCCGAATAATATCAAAAATCTAAGAAATCTGTTATTGAAGCAGGTATACCCAATGAGCGTTCATCTCAAAATAATCAAAATAATAGACAAAGATCACCAGAGCCCAGAAGGAGTGATAGGATTAAAATTCGTCCCACTATTTCGTATAATGAAGATAATGTAGATGATTATTATCTCATGTGTAATCAATCTCTTGTTTACAAAATCCCTAGTTCTTATCAAGAAATTGCAAATAGGGATGATAGAGCTCAGTGGAAAGAAGCTATGAAAGGTAAAATAAATTCTCTCTTGATCGATAATACATGGACTAAATATGATGGATTGTAAATGGGTATTTCCTATTAAAAATGATGAATTTGGAAACCCATCAAAATATAAAGCTCGACTAGTTGCTCGAGGTCTTAGTCAAGAATATCTAAAAGATTATAATGAGACTTTTGCTCCAGTTGCCAGAATTTCAAGTTTTAGATTCATAATGGCATTTGCTAATCAATTAAATCTTCTAGTTCATCATATGGATGTAAAAACAGCTTATCTCAATGGCATATTGCAAGAGGAAATTTACATGAAGGTACCTGTGGGAGTTATAAGTAAAGAAAATCAAGTCTGTAAATTAAATAAAGCTTTATATGGGTTGAAGCAAGCACCGAGATGCTGGTTTGAGTTCTTTGATCAAGCTCTTAAAGACAGAGGTTTTCAAGATTCATCTAGTGATAGATGTATTTATATTTTAGATAAAGAAACTGTGTATAAAAATATCTATTTTGTACTTTATGTGAATGATCTTGTAATTGCCGCGGCTCATATTAAAACAATGAACAGATTTCAAGATTATTTGAAAATAAATTCTCCATGACAGATTTGAAAGAAATTAAACTATTCTTGGGGATTAGAATTGAAAGAAATTATGGTAAAATCACCTCGGATCGAAGTGCATACATAAATACAATTTTAACAAAATTTAATATGCATGACTGTAGAGCAGTTAGTACACCTCTCGAAAGTAAATTGGACTATGTAGCTTTGAATTCAAATGATAATTATGATGCTCCGTGTCGAAATCTTATCGGATGTTTAATGTACGTAATGTTATGTACACGACCAGATTTAAGTACTGCTGTCAATATTTTGAGCAGGTATTTGACTAAACATAATAAAGAAATCTCGAAGTGTCTGAAAAGGGTACTAATATATCTTAAAGGTTCTATTGATATTAAATTAA
This sequence comes from Tenthredo scrophulariae, assembly GCA_963978835.1. Classification (NCBI taxonomy): domain Eukaryota; kingdom Metazoa; phylum Arthropoda; class Insecta; order Hymenoptera; family Tenthredinidae; genus Tenthredo; species Tenthredo scrophulariae. The sequence continues at coordinate 9,531,969 of OZ022233.1, read as the reverse complement.
CTTATATCCAAGGTGGTCATGACAATCTTATGAACGGTTATGTAGATTCTGATTACGGTGGTAACGATGGAAGTGATAGAAAAAGCACAACAGGTTATTTATTCAAATTATTTGAGCGATGCACAATATGCTGGAATACCAAGATACAGGTATCTGTGGCAGCCTCATCTACTGAAGCTGAATATATGGCTCTTTTTGGAGCTGTAAGAGAGGCAATGTGGTTGAAATCATTAGCAGCCAGTATTGATGTGAACATTTCTGATCCGATTATCATTTACGCAGATAATAATGGTTGTATTAGTATCGCGAATAACCCGACCAACCACAAAAGATCGAAGCATATTGATATAAAATATCATTTTTCTAGAGAGCAGATTGAGAAAAATCTAATAAAATTAAAATATATTCCTACAGGCAACCAGCTGGCGGACGTATTGACAAAGCCATCACCAGCAGCAAAATTCCTGGAATTTAGAACAGGAATGGGTTTGGAATAACCTGATATCAAAAATCACTGATTGTATTTTTTTTTTTCACTGCTGAGAATGGTCTGATTAGGTTTCTCTGGGTTTCCCTAATCCTAGCAACAAATGTTGGACCATATGTATATAGCCCCAGAAAGCACGAGGAAGGTGTGTCTTATTAGATTGATTTTATGGTATTATCCTGTGTATGGTATATAAGGCAATGTTAGTACTATTAAGTTGTCATTTATTTGATCTTAAATGTTGGAATATAACCGATTTCTTTTTGAGGGGGCGTGTTGGATTTCACTACACTGATATGTGAGTGTATATACAAAAAGCAACCTCGCTTATCTTATAGTCTAAATAGATATAATGAGTCTAGAGATCGCATGATAGTGAGCTGCGCCGATACTGTTTATATTAGAGTAATAAGGATACGTTTAGGTATACAGTATACTGTATACAGAATGCATACCAGAGTCTCTTCTAATAGTTAGTCCTGTTGCAGGAGTAGAGTAGAATAGACGTGCCTTTCGAGTGGAATATATTGAATAAAGTCTTTATGAACTTTGTAAATACAACTAATGCGTATTCTTATTTCACACCCCAAAAACCAATAGTTGACATCTTCAATTTCTTCATGCGAATTGTTTTTTCAACCAATAATCATAAGCCGATCGAATGAGCGAGCGCAGCGAGTGAACAAGTACAACGTTATTTAGTTTGAACTAATTTTTCAATTCCAAACTTTTATTTACAGTTACTTGGCAGTTGTATCTGATTTCAATGCTTTCGTATGTTAATAATCATCAACCAATCGAGTGAGCGAGCGAACAAGCACAACCTTTGATTATTTTCTGGTGGAGTGATCTACACATTAATGGACTTGGCAAAAGGTTTTTGCAAGTCCGAAGGTGCTTTTTGGGGTTGATTCCACTACTTTTTGTAACATTTTGCTTGACCACCTAATAATTGTGCTCGCTCGCTTGGTTGTTTTGTACTATTTCATACCACCCGAAGTCCCTCGATAAGCAGGAACGTCAACAGCAACGAGCATGCGTGTGCTCATAATTTTTCCCAAGTCTAGAATTTGTAGACTGACGCGTAATATACTTTCATTGCGTTTACAAATGGTTCCATTACAATAATTCTTTATACCTACAACATCTAACCCTGCATGCAGCCCTCCTCCTTTCTCATCCGGGCTTGGGACCGGCAATACATAAGAGTATTTAAAAATTCAAAATTCGAATATTATTATACATGGACTTCGATAAGCAATTAGGTTCTCACCGACATTTTTGGAAGGTTATTTTTAAAGGTCACTCATCATGTATTTTCATTATACATGGATCAAAAAGTTATCCCCACCGAAGGTCAAGGCACTACGTTGACGTGGAGTGCAGAATGTAGCCTATCGGAGTCCAGCGCACAACGTCCACTGACAGTCTCGTTTTGACTAGATGATACAGAGTTAGATTATAAAACTCGTCGGAATCCTACGCGTAACGTTGACTCACAATTTGAGTCTGAGCAGACGAGCCTGCGGAAATGAGCTTAACATATAGCTTAAAGTGGAATTCGTTGCAATCCAACGCTTGAACTCGGCTTTATTGGTCTGGCTCCTTGCCGTTCCTTATACCAAATCATGCTGTCCTCATATTTTTCAACTTCAACATTTTCTCTTGAGTTTCTCTTGTCTGACTTGCTCAGGCGGTAACTTGCTAAATAATTGAACCCGAAAAACAGTTTCTTCCGATAAATGCATTCATAAATGAAAATAAGCCAAATCTACAATGTATGGATGAATAAAATTCAGAGGTAATAGTCAGTTAATAGTCATCTGACTATTAATAGTCATTTGACAGTCTTGTGTCGTGCAGGGTAAACCAAACCTAATCGTAAAATTATCCGTTCACAATTGTTATTTTATTTATCACCATGAATTTTACACGTCAGTCGATTCGCATAACCTCAAAAGCTCGAGATCGTAGGATTTAGGATTAACCTATCGAAACATTTTTGTTGGTGACTATCACATTAATGTACTTGGCGTAAGGTTTTCACACCTGAGGGGCATTTGGTGGGTATTCACTAGTTTTTGTACCTTCGAATTTTGTATTAAGCATTGCTTATTCTGTCTTTCATTTTCTTTATTTGGATTCAAAAACATGAAATGACAACACGCGTCTGCTAGTGTTGCAGACGGTTTCTGTCTGCTATACCAGCGCTGACTATGTCGTGACACTTGTACTTACGCCACTTTTTACAACTTTTGTGTGGACTTATCCCTTCCATGCCATGTTCCCAGATGCGTAAGGACGTATGTTCTTTGTATACGCATAGAACATACGTCCTGCGTTTGGGGACGCGATGTGATTTTATGCGCATGGGAATAGTAGATTACAACTTTTGTGTGGATTTTCCTTTCTATGCATATTCCCAGATGCGTAAAGACGTATGTTCTGTGTATAAGCATAGAACATACGTCCTGCGTTCAGCGACGAAATGTGATTTTATGGGAATAGTTTTAGTTGGCTGAATTTTGGTCTGAAGAACATTGAAGACAAACATTGTACGTGGAAACGGGGTATCAGAATCTGAAGTTAATTATATCTCAGCACTCCAGACACCGATTCAATCGATCTAGGGCTCAAATGAAAGCTTTTCATGGCCTGATCCTAGATAAAATTAGTTTCAATTCGTGTATGTTATGAGGTGAAAGAAATCGAAGATACTAATTAGCATTATAGGTTAGGGTAGTTGCCTCTCGGGTATATACTCGTTGAGTCTCGCGCGTAAAAAAAATTTTTTTTCAATGTACTTGGCGCGAGACTCTACCGAGTCTCTTGATCAGAGAACGGAGTTAAACCCGACCCTGATAAAGTAAAGGCAGTCAGGGAATTTCCTACACTGAAAACACCTACTGACATAAAATCATTTCTCGGACTTGTAGGGTATTATAGACGATTCATCAATAATTTCTCTATGATCGCTAAACCGTTGACAGAACTTTTGCGAAAAAACATACCATTTGAATGAACATCATTACAACAAAATTCTTTCAAAGAGCTAGGAAATGCGTTAATACCTGATTCTATTTTGATATACCCCGACTATACGCATACGTTTAATCTGACAACTTACGCCAGTAACTCCGCACTGGGCGCTGTATTATCGCAAGGCACTCCGGGTAATGATAGGCCCATCACGTACGCGTCACGAACCCTAAACAAAGCAGAAACGAACTATTCAACCATCGAGCGTGAATTATTGGCTATAGTATGGGCTACCCAGCATTTTAGACCATATCTGTTTGGAAGGAAATTCAAAATATTTACCGATCATAGACCCTTAACTTGGCTTTTTAACATCAAAAATCCAAACAGTAAATCCGTAAGATAGCAAATAAAAATTTCAGAATACGACTATGAAATTTGTTATAAACCAGGAAAGAGCAACCAAAATGCTGATGCTCTGAGTAGGAACCCTACCAAAGTTTTCCCTGTTAGAGCGGAAGTTCCGCTTCCGTCCTACCCGGAATATCTTAAACTTGTAAAAACGACAGTAATATTGAACCCCGATATCACGGAGGTTCATGGCGACCTTTTCAACAGAATGGACAACTACGCACATACCGTTTCCACCGATTTAGATATGAATCAGGGAATAGCCCTTGAATTTGAAACAAGATACGGTAATGTTGAAAATTTTAAGGAATCAGCTGATTTATATGCGACTGCAAAACTCACCTTACAAGACCGCAATATCTATTATATTGTTACAAAGGGTGGAATCACCTATATTTCTAGGCCACCTGTCTCTATCACACTTCAAAGACATTCAAACGTTCCAACAAACACCTAATGCCATTTTGGTAATTTACCGTTGTTTTATAAACAGTCTCGTTCTAGACTTCAAATTGAACGCTTGTAATCAAATCAAACCAGTTTGCTTGAATCAATTTATTTGTGTCTTTCAAGTCACTTATTTCGCTCGAGAACTCACTACTTTATCTCTTAAATAACTTCTCAAGTTACAATATAATGACCAAAGTAGATTTCTGGGATAGACCAACCTATGAGAATCTATACATAAGTTTGCTAAATTTCAAAAAATTGTCAGAAGCAGATAAAATCAAAACAATTTCTTTGCCAAGGATAGGTTGCGGCCTTGATAAACTCAAATGGCACAAAGTACGGACCATGTTACGGTTCATATTCAGAGGATCAGGTATCAAAATAACTATTTGTACAAATATAAAGACTGAGCTAAATCAAAATCAAATTCAAGATGTTATCGAAGAATTCCATGACAGCCCTTCAGGCGGACATCAAGATATTAACCGTACTATGACGCGCCTCAAAGAAAGATATTACTGGGACACGATGAAACACGACGTGAAAACGTATGTTCGAAATTGTACAACATGCCAAAAGAATGAAACCGACCGACATAAGATTAAAATGCCAATGAAAATTATGACTAGCAGCAGCAAACCATTCGAAAGAGTTTTTCTAGATATAGTGGGACCTCTTCCAACGACAAAATCAGGACATAATTACATACTCACGTTACAAGATGACCTGACAAAGCTTTCTCAAGCTTATCCACTCCGAGCAGCTACTGCAGAACACGCCGCCGAAGCTTTCATACGAAATTTCATATCTAATTACGGAGTACCGCAATCGATCCTTACTGACCAAGGCTCAAATTTCATGAGCGACTTATTCACTCAAGTCACGAAAGTATTGAGAATAAAAAAGTTAAATAGTACTGCCTACCACCCGCAAACCAACGGCGCATTAGAATGAAGCCACGGCACGTTGAAAGACTACCTTAGATGCATGTCAACTACTAACGAGTGGAACGAAACACTTCCAATGTATGTCCTTGCGTAGAACACGACATCCCACACTACTATCAAAATATCACCCTATGAACTCATATTTGGACGAACAGCTAGAATACCTTGTAGTGTACCTCGTGAACTTACGGATGAAATATATAAAGAATATGCTCAGCGACTTTCCGAAAAATTGATAAATAGTCAAGCTCTTGCCAGGCAAAACACAAATAAGTGCCAAGAAAAATCCAAAGTCACGTATGATCAAATTATGCGACCGCAAAATTTTCAAATTGGAGATTTAGTACTTGTAACTAATGAAACTGCTGGGCCGTTAGACCCAAAATTCCTGGGCCCATATCCCATTGTTAATCAAATCAACGAAGTAAACTTTGAGCTTAAAATTAAGGGGACGCGTAAAATAGTGCATGCGAATAGGTTAAAGCCATATTACGAAATTGATATCCAATAATAATAATAATAAGTAATGAAATCATAGAGCAAAAGGAACTTATTGATTACAGACCTCTTGTATATGGGGAGCTGACGACTACAAGAATGAACCATATGAAAACACTGCCGGGCTACACTACGAACAGATAGGATCCGTTGAGCTGTACCCTACTGAGTGGCGAATAATAACTTTCCTTGACCTAAGCAACTTCTTTGAGCAAATAGTACGCATTTCAACTCTAGCAGCAAGAATCAAGGTAGCTTGCCAAACGGATAATAGAATGATGACTTGTAGGAAATATTTAGGGTCTCTTGATAGTGTAATCGGAGGACTGACAGACAAGCAAACTGACTTGCAAGACTTACTTGGCCTTTACGACAAAAAGAAGTAGACAATAGAAGGTTCGAAAGAGGCTGGTTCAATGGCATAGGACACGTATTCGAGTAAATTTTTGGTTTGGTTGATAACGCAGACGGTGAAAAATTTGATGCGGAAATAGAAAAATTAACTAGAGGAGAAAGAAAGACGTTGGAGCTGATTAACGAACAAACGACTATTATCGTCAACTATCCAAAATTTCAACGACACAATACATCAGCTAAATAAAAACGAAGCTGTAATAGACCAGATCTTGAAAAATATCGCGAGTGATATTTATATTCTTTTTAACAAAACGAGTACGATTTGGGGCTGCCAATTATTTGACGAAAGTTTTACGATTCTCAATGTTATGATAGAAACCTATTTAATCGACATTGGTAACGTAATAGATGCTTTGTTATTTGCTAAGCAAGATATTTTGCACCCTGCCGTCATAAGGCCTAATCAACTCCTCGCCGAACTGGTAACAATAAGTAATAGTATACCTAACGATGTCGATTTTCCACTTACTCCAAATATCCCAAACATTCATTATATTACAAATGGGATAACACTAGAAACCTTCGAAACTGAGTCGATGCTAGTTTTCGTAATACACATCCCCTTGATTCAGGATAAAGAATTTAAGGTCTATATAGTCAAGCCGATGCCTGTTATACAAGAAGGCGGAAAATCATTTTTTATACAACCAGCAATAAAGTATTTTGGCATTACCAGCACAAGACAAAATTACATAATAATAGACGACGTGTTACGAGATTGTAGATTGATCAAAATTGACTACCGCATCCGTAAACAATTGCAACCAATCTATCTGACGTACACTAGTGATAGTTGCGAAATTTTACTATTCATGAATGCTAAACCGCTACCAACTTCATGTGACGTTAGGATTATCAAGCTAATCGCACCCGTGTGGATGCAGTTTCGCAACCAAAATAAATGGTTATATATTCTACCAAAACCTGAAACACTGACAATCAGTTGTTCGACACATGATAAAATCTCAGACATATCATTAAGAAATACTGGCAAAATAGAATTAAGTGCATATTGTAGAGGTTACTCTAGTTCGACTATGTTAACACCAAATAAGATGTTCAATAATACTGTTGAGAAGACTTTTGTACCCTCGATAGATTTGAAATCTGACGACTGTTGCGAAGATATACCTAAGTTTCTAAATATCACTCATTTTCAATTTGACAACTCCGTCAATACCACTGCCCTTAATTTAAACGATCTAAACGTCGCCAGTCACAAATTGAAATCTATTAGGGAAACCGCTGAGGAAATATTAAAACAACAAGATGAAGAAATTGTGTCGAAACGCGTGAGTTACTTACTATTAGCCTACTTTGCCGCTACTACACTGAGTTTATACCTAAGCTATAAGTTGATCAGCTGGTGTTACTCTCTATCAAGAAAATCTAATAATAACCCTGATTCGGGATTTGGTGGGATGGTCCAGAATGTAATCGTTCATTGCTGTAGGTCACGCCGACCACGGGCCTCCACGATAGCAGTGCAGATGTCCGAATTAACTGAAGACGAAGACGACTCTAATGAGCCTGGTCGTCTACGTTTTATCGACAGAACACATAGAGAATGACAACCAGGTGTTTAAATTATAATAATTAGAATTAAGGATAATTTAACTAAGCATATGTTAATGAATATTTTCGCTTTACTTCTATATTCATTCTTAAGAAGGGAGGTGTTATAAGCCCATTATTTTTCTTATAACGCCGGATGTGGATATTTTGTCTTCGATAGAAGACAAAACATCTTGCACGTATCGTCACCATTTCATTCATATTGCAGTACCGCTTGATTCATGCTCATTCTCATACGGAACTCAGGAGAGTTCACATCAAATATCACTGTTATATTTCTTTGCATCAATAAATATCCAGTAAACAACAATTTAGATGATCTTTGAATTATTTTATATCAAAATAAAACCCAATTCCTGAGTACCCACAACAGCGCTAACAAATATGGCGGAACAATTGTCATATACATATGGACATTTTATTTAGCATAAGGGTTTAAGTTTTCAATATATTTGAGGTTGTGGTATATTTGGGTTTTATGATAGCTATGCAATGAAAATACATGATGATTGTCATATACATATGGACATTTTATTTAGCATAAGGGTTTAAGTTCTCAATATATTCGAGGTTGTGGTATATTTGGGTTTTATGATAGCTATGCAATAAAAATACATGATGATTGACCTTTAAAAATAACGTTCCAAAGATGTTGGTCAGAACCTAATTGCTTATTGAAGTCCACGTATAATAATATTCAAATTTTGAAATACTGTTGTGATGAGTAACATATAACTCCGCCATGACTGGGCCTAAGCCCGGATGAGAAAGAAGGAGGGCTACACGCAGAGTTAGATGTTGTAGGTATAAAGAATTAGTGTAATGGAAAAATTTGTAAACGCAATGAAAGTACATTACGCGTCAGTTTACAAGTTTGAGACTTAGGGAAAATTATGAGCACACGCGTGCTCGTTGCTGTTGACGTTCCTGCTCATCGAGGGACTTCAGGCGGTATGAAATACTACAAAACAAGCGAACGAGCGTAGCGAGCGAGCACAGTTATCAGGTGGTCAAGCAAAATTTTACAAAAAGTAGTGAAATCAACCCCAAAGAGCACCTTTGGTGCAAAAACCTTTCGCCGAGTCCATGAATGTGTAGATCACTCCACCAAAAAATAAACATTGTTCGTTGATGATTATCAACATACAAAAGCATTGAAATCAGATACAACTGCCAAGTACCTGTAGAATAACAAAAATTTGGAATTGAAAAATTTGTTCAAACTAAATAACGTCGCACTCGTTCGCTCGCTGTACTTGCTCACTCGATTGGCTTATGATTATTGGTTGAAGAAACAATTCGGATGAAAAAATTGAAGATGACAACATTTATCGAAAAATATTCATAACCAAAAAATAATTTAAACAAAATTGTAAAAAAAAATTTGGAGGTAGTGGTACTTGGGAGGCCTTTTATGGAAAAAAAAAACCATGAAATATCAATTGCGAACTATATCAATGTCATCTGATAGCCATTCAAACCGATCAAGGAAAAGCCATCCAGCGACACGTGGCGGGTGAAAGGTTTTCACAATGCAGATGGTGTTTATTGTTATGCTAACGCTACGATACAGTGTCTATTTCACAGCAGACCTACTAGAAACTGTTGGCTGAATCAACAAAATGACGACGTCATGAAAATCTTGATTGAAAATTACGTCAATTCACAATCACCAAGTCATGTTTTTCATGCGAGGAGACTTGCGGGTGAAGAGTTCACTTTGAATGTTCAGTAGGACGCGCCGGAATTTTCAACCAGTCTAACTTGGAAATACGATGACTTGAAAAATATCGTAAAACACGAGCTAACCTCTACTAGGCATTGCAGAGATTGTGGTTTCACGAGCACGACAATCGGAGCTGGTTACATTTTGTTACTTGCTTTGGCCCCAAGCAAGAAAAAGACTCACAGTCTAACAGAGATTATCAATCACAATTTTTCGCGTTGGAAGAACGTCGAAGATTCGTCCTGTCAAAATTGTGAGTCAAAAAAATATACTCATCAAAACCAATGTATCATTGGCAAGCAGCTGTCTAATTCTACAGCTCACATTGACTTCCGTACACGATGAGAATATTACGAAGATAACGGATTACGGTATCGAAGCAGTCCCTACGGATCAACCCGTCTTTTGCGCGAAAAAATATAAAGTCAATAGCGCTGTATTCCATCATGGTCAGAATATTGAAAAAGGACATTATACTTGCATGCTGCGAGATGGAACTTCTGCTTGGCAACATGTCGATGATTATGTCATTAGGAAGCAGAAATAGATAAAAAATGCAAAGGATGCCTAAATGTTCTTTTTGCAGAGGAGCTGTCTGCGCTACAAATATGACGGAACAATTGCCATATACATACGAGAGATTATGGCTATGGTTTACACTCAGTCAAAGCCAACTCGACACACTCCAGGTTTTTCGTCTGTTTATTGCAGGCCGACCATCTGCATTTTTTCCCTGCTTGAATAGATTTGCTTTCGGAAGACATCGATTCGAAAAAAAAAAAGAAAAGAGGATGGCCAGCCGATAAACAGACGAAAAATCTGGAGTGTGCCGAGTTGGCTTTGACTGAGTGTAAACCATAGCCATAATCTCTCTGTATGGACATTTTATTGAGCATAACGGTTTCAGTTTTCAATACATTTAAGGTTGTGGTAAATTTGGGTGTTACGATAGCTATGCAATGAAAATACATGATGACTGACCCTTAAAAATAACGTTCCAAAGATGTTGGTCAGAACCTAATTGCTTATTGAAGTCCACATACCGTGACAATCAGGTGAAACCGAATGGTCCATGCGCCCGGACGCCGAATATTTCGTATTTTTAGCGGGTTAACCACTCGTTGCGCTGAAAAATCTCTAGGGTGATTTTGGCGCGCGGTCGATGCAACTCGGCAGCCATTGTTGATAGAAGCTGGCTGACTGTCGATACATCACGATACATCGCGGAAGGTAGACATGTGGGGTTATGATCGTTTATTTTAAGCAAATGATAAATAAGGTGAATAAAAACTACGTGAATAAGCTATGAATATTTATCAAAAATCTATCAATTAGTTTTAAATGATATCTTAATACAATCAAGGAATAACCTAAGCTATAACTAGGAATTAATTAGAGTAAAAATGTTAATCGAGAACAACCAATTTGAACGAGGTTATTAATTGTATTCTAGGGTTGAGGCTTTAATAAATTGAACAAGATGAGTGAGAACAACTTTATTGAAGCTTACTAAAAGTTCATTCAATGCATAACAAGGATAATTATCATGTTGTAACGAATTAGTCTTCGTAACAGTCTGCAGCGCAGGCTAAACCACCAGGTCTTAAAAGTCTTCGAGAAATGCACTACGCCTAGACTGGACATAATGCCTGCGCCTGTAATTTCAAGGTAAGAATTATCACACATTCAATGCCAACATTCATTCGCCACAAACATCTGCGAATATTCCTGTAAAAAAATAAGTGCTGTTTAATGGAATTAAGTTGGTGAAAAACATGAATATTTGAAAAGTACGAATAAGCACGATATCGTGCAATGAATGTGTGATAATTTTTACCTTGAAATTACAGGCGCAGGCATGATGCCCAGTCTAGGCTTTGTGCATTTCTCGAAGACTCCAAGACGTGGCGGTTTGAACTGCGCTGCGGACTGTAACGAGGACCAATTCATTACAACATGATACTTATCCTTGTTACACATTGAATAAACTTTTACAAAGCTTCAATAAAGTTTTTCTCACTTACCTAGTTCATTTTATTGAAGTCGTAACCCCAGGATTAATAATTAATAATTTCGTTCAAATTGGTTGTTCTCGATCAACTCTTTGATTCCAATTAATTTGCAGTTAGAGCTCAAGTTGATTCGTTGATTGTATTATGATATCATTTAGAACTGATTGATTTTTGATAAATATCAATAGCTTATTCACGTAGGTTTTATTCACTTTAATCATCATTTGCTCAAAATAAACGAACATAACCACACATGTCTACCTTCCGTGATGTATTGAAAGTCAGCCGGTTTTCAACAACAATGGCTGCCGAGTTTCATCGACCGCACGCCAAAATCACCCAGGAGTTTTCAGTGCAACGAGTGGCTATCCCCTTTAAAATGCGAAATATTCGGCGTCCGGGCGCATGGACCATTCGGTTTCACCTGATTGTTATATGTGTTCTCGTTCAAACATTTTATTATGAACATCCGTTCACCCAACATTACTGTTCGATTATCCGAACTTTCGCTAATCCGAATTAGGAGCGGTCCCGATTGATTCAGATAATCGAGGTTCTACTGTACTTTTTGGCATCAAATATAATTGGCGTATCTCTAATAAACTCTGGTCACCTACTTGTTCAATTTTTTTCTCCCCACTCAAAAATATAATTTGTTATGATAATTGAATTTATTGTTATCCCGAATGAATTCAGTTTTCGAGACGTGTGTTTAAGATGGCTAACGATTGACAGAAACACTGAAGTCCAGTAATTCATTGTTAAAAATTGTTCAATAAACTTTGGAATGAATATTTATCACGTATTAATCTATTAACATATCGATTTGTGTGCAACTTAAAATCATCATAACTTCTAAAAAACTTCCGACAGCAGTCAAGCTAATGTAATAGCCGTTGCAGCGACCATCGAGTAAAAATATGCAGTTGGCACTGATCTAGGAATATTTTCAACGTATCGGCTCCCCCCATGAAATTCAAGAAAGCTAGCACCATTCTCATTTCACTAACTCACTTCACCTGACACTCACGATAGTTATCTCATTCTGTATCTAAAATTTCGAAGCCTATCCATCTACAGAGAGATTCTGAGTAAATTTGAAACGCCTACGGTAGGCAATTCGGTTTTTTCATAAACTGACAACGCTATCGTACGACCGGCAGCTGTCACCCGGTTAGGCTATCATCATCTGTAGATATGGTCGTACTCCAGCGTCATCAATTTCGGAAAAAGACTGAGTTGCCTACCGTAGGCGTTAAAAGTTCACTCAGAATCTTTCTTATAATAAAGTCATATCAAATATTTGTTGCATCCGAAGCACTTTTTTCAATCATATTGCAAAATTGAAAATATCTACCACATGGTTTTTATCATGAGTGAAATTCCAAAGTTTGCTGCTCAGGTTAGTCGCGACCAGAAACTAATTTAGGCAAAAATTTTGTAAAACACGTAACAACAAATGCAGATAAATGCCACAAGTACAAACAAAATAAGAAAAAAACACAATTTTAAAAACCTCAGTATAATTGAACTCAACATGCCTGAAAATGTTTGTGTATTTTTTAATTCAGTTGGATCTTTCATTCTTCGTAAATAATATAATATGCCTAAGCTTGATACAGGTGTTCTATATACCGAGTTATCTAATGATCATCCATCATGCAGTGTTGGAACAACCCAAAGTGGGGCTTTCAGGGGCGATACCTGGATCCACACTGTCCCCAGCGTTGCTTATTCTATTTAGAGGATAGACATGTTTATTGGGATGGAAAAGAGCAATCAGCTGTAGACTTAAGTGAACTGAAAACTTTGAAAGACTGAAATTTCTGTTTTCGGATTTTAGTATTCAAATTCCAGTTCAAGGGGAGACACTACTCAAACTTTAAAAGGATTATTTCTTATCTTTTTGAATGCCTGAGAACAGCCCAATCAAAAAGTGCTTCCTATGATTTCTCTGTTCTGGTAGTATATGTATTGCAACAAAATTTTAATCTTCTGCAATTAACGGAAGACCCTACTGGAACTGAAAATCGATTTTTATCAAATTTTATCTTAAAACTATTATTTGTAGGTGAATATGTGCAAGAGAACTTTTGCAGGCAATATTGCATACCAATAATGCATAATTTTTGCATAAATTTTGCATACCAGTACACACTACTGCCAAAAGGCTCTTGCGCATACATACGCTTCCATCGTAGTAGATTAACATTTTGTTTCAATACACATACTATTATAATCTGAAAATCATGGGGCGCATTCTTTGGTCGGAACTTCTGGAGACATTCCAAAAACGAATTCTTTTTCTTTCTCAGTTTCAGTCTCCGTTGATAAAGTTCTGAGTCCTCTAAAGTCTACAGCTGACTGCCCCTGCTTATCTCGATATCCAGCATCATCCTTAAAACAGAAAAAAAAGCTGCAGATAGGGTGAGAAAGGAATGGATTGCAAAAGTGCGCACCAAGGTTATTCCACCATTTTTTTGGGCAAAAATTCGTTATCGGAACCCAAGTGCGTTCACTTTCTGCATACGAAAGGTTTTTGGAGTACGAGATGTGAAGCCACCTTGATATAAAAATTTGAGTGATTCAGACAAAGTGTCTGTAAATAGCTAGGCATGTTGAGGATGACCCGCTAACTTTGTTAACCAGCTTGTTATTATTGGAGTAGTATTGTATAATAAAGTTAGCTCATACAATTCATACTAGAATCTCGAAAATCATTTATAGTATGTAAACAGAAAATTCATTATATACGTACTCAAGATATCTACAATTCTAAAATTTATTCTTCGAATAGACAATTGTTGAGCTTGATCAAACCCATATCACCCTGTCATACTTGATAATTTCCATCTTTTTTTCTAATTATTTTTACTAGAGAAGCAAAAGATGAATATCTCTATCTGCTTTGTAGACAAACTGAATTTAGTTGATATGACTATCATGGTTGTAATGGTTTACAAAATTTGATTTCACAAGGCGATATGGAATGAACTAATGACGGATACGAAATGAGTACTCAACACAAGATATTTGCTCATTTTGAATGATTAAAAAATTGTCCAAGCACTCACGGCACGGCAGGATGATCTATATTAACACAACCTCAATGTTGTTTCAATTGAATTACTGAAAACACTTTGGCAATGAGAACAGTAATCGACAACTCATCACTTAATATGACGAGGCACATCTAACGAGCACTATAAATTACAATATCAGTGATTAGATTAAAAATTATGCCACCATTTTTATCAAGTGACAAGCAAGTGAGAGTGAGAAGCACAATGATACATTAAATTCTGGAAGTTATATAATGAATCACTTATTTATGTATTGCATTAATTTAGAAATATAATCGACTTTCAAATTTTGAGTCCTCACTATTTTATTATGAATGTAAATAGTCAGATCATCCTAGTGATATGTTTGTTGACCAAACATCACTATCCAATAAACATCATATTTTTCTTTATTTTAGGAATTCTTGGGATTTCCGATGAAGGTAAATTGAAGGTAAGCTATAGCCAACGGCATTGGAAGGTTACCATTGGGTTACCAACATATCTCACATTAACCGTGGGATAACTATCGTTATACAACCGCGCACTACTGTCAGAGCAAACTGCCTGGTATGTGGTTTACCATCAGAGTTAACGATGTGGATTACGCGGTACAACAACTCACCTTAGGTACAAGGAAATGTTATGTCCCAACGAAAAACTTTGTATGTACGTAAACTCTCGCTCAATTTTAATACCACGAAATCGTTACGATTAAGTAAGCCACATATACAGGGTGATTCTTTTTGCGCGCACCATTTGGTAAGGGTAGATTCCTTGTGAAATTCTAAGACTAATTTTCCTTTACCAAAAAGTCCTGGGTCTAATATTTTCCGGGCTACAGAAGGTCTTAGTTGACCAATCACAGAGCTTACAGCTGCTCAAGTTAGGGCCGGGTCAAAAGTATAAGACTAGCAGTGCCCGTGGCGAGTCGATTTCCAGTGAAATAAAAATAAATGATTAAATCTAGTGATAAATTTTTTCACCATATGGCATTTGGGTTACAGTTATTGTCGCCAGGAGTCACCAGGAGTTGTTTTCGTACAACATACACTTTCATTATCTGTGACCAGGACAATCACTACGTTGGCTTCGTCCTCCGGGTACACCGCTACGTAGTTTTCGTCCTCCAGGTCGACCGCTACGTAGTTTTCTTCCGCCAGGTACATAGTTACGTAGTTTTTGTCCTCCAGGTCGACCGCACCGTAGTTTTCCTCATCCAGGCCGACCGCACCGTAGTTTTCGTCATCCAGGTCCACTGTCACATAGTTTTCGTCCTCCAGATCGACTGCACCGTAGTTTTCTCCGTCTAGTTCGACCGCACCGTAGTTTTCTCCATCTAGTTCGACCGCACCGTAGTTTTCGTCATCCAGGTCCACCGTTACATAGTTTAAACTACGGTGCGGTTGAACTAGACCAAGAAAACTAAGGTGCAGTCGACCTGGAGGATGAAAACTATGTAACGGTGGACCTGGATGACGAAAACTACGGTGCGGTCGAACTAGACGAAGAAAACTACGGTGCAGTCGACCTGGATGAGTAAAACTACGGTGCGGTCGACCTGGAGGACAAGAACTACGTAACTATGTACCTGGCGGACGAAAACTACGTAGCGGTCGACCTGGAGGATGAAAACTACGTAGCGGTCGACCTGGAGGACAAAAACTACGTAGCGGTGTACCCGGAGGACGAAGCCAACGTAGTGGTTGTCCTGGTCACAGATAATGAAACTGAATGTTGTACGAAAACAACTCCTGGTAACTCCTGGCGACAATAACTGTAACCCAAATGCCATATGGTAAAAAAATTTATCACTAGATTTAATCATTTATTTTTATTTCACTGGAAATCGACTCGCCACGGGCACTGCTAGTCTTATACTTTTGACCCGGCCCTAACTTGAGCAGCTGTAAGCTCTGTGATTGGTCAACTAAGACCTTCTGTAGCCCGGAAAATATTAGACCCGGGACTTTTTGGTAAAGGAAAATTAGTCTTAGAATTTCACAAGGAATCTACCCTTACCAAATGGTGTGCGCAAAAAGAATCACCCTGTATATTCAAGCACCTTCGGAATGTTATCTTCTACAGTCAATCGCTAATCGGATAATCTACCAATGTTCCATAGCAAAGTTCTAGCAATGAGCAAAAATAATCGATTTTCGATTAAATGGATTTTTTTCCGATTAATCGAGTATAATCGATTATTCGATCGACTCGATTATTTTTCCTCACAATCGTTTTTTTTTTTTAAGTCTTATGTACTACAAGCGCAGAAACCCAAAATTTGATCGTGCGCGTGTGCAGTTACTAATTCAGGACGGTGTCTCGCTTCAACTACGTATCATCAGACTACCGAACACATCTCACTTCAGCTCACACGGATATACTGGTATTTTTGGGCTCACTGCAGGACAACCAGTTTTGGATTGATTCATAAATGAACAATAACAATTTATGTAATGCCCTGTCTACACACGCACTTTAAGATTGGGTATATTTAGGGTCTTGGCTAATCACTGAATTTCAACATCAGAAGTGAGCAAACAGTTGACAGATTTCTTAAATATACCCGATTTTGAAGTGCGTGTGTAGACAGGGCATAATTGTCATATCATCATGGGCTTCTTTTATTTTACAACTCTTATTCATAATTGAAAAATAAATCATCATTTTTAACTGAACTGTAGATTGTTAAAAATCTTTCCAACTACCAAGTCTTAAATCTGAAATTTCTGGACATTGGTTACGAATACACCAATTTAAAAAAATACAAAATAATCGATTAATCGATTATTTTTTGGCGATAAAATCGAATCGTGTTCGATTATTTTTCTAGAATCGAATAATTGATGAATCGATTATTTTCAGCCGAGTTGTGACGTCACCAGCAGTAATCTTGTAGTTTGATAGGTGACGCCACTTGATTTGCGCGCTAATATTCGAATAAAAGTCTAATTAGATATTCGAATGAATAATATAAAATAATTATAGATGAGAAACTGAACGTTCCCTCGAACTTTTGTTAATATTTCCAGAACACTTCAACTAAAAGATTATATTATATTTAGGTTTCGAGCAATAGAGAGTTTGAAATAAATAACACTTAAAGAAAGCCCGTCTGTCCGTTTGCATTTGTTTACGTTCTCACGAACCAGCGTTCGTGAGAATCGAACTCGGCGGATGCATAAATGGATAGGTGATAGATGATATAGACCAGACCCATCGATAAGTGCTCTAGAAAGAAGGTCCGAGAAAACGGGACGATCTCAAAAAGGGGCAAGGCCCAACCCCCGTAGTCGGAGAAGGGCTATGGCGCATTTGCCCCTCCACTGAATATTCTTACTCCCCCAACGCTAGGTTAATATGTATGCTAAATATATTTGAGAATACAAGCTTGTGTGCGTGTACCAAAGGGGATCTCCCTCCCTGGAGATCCGCCTGAGTCTCTTGACTTCACTTCTTTCCTGGGACTCGGTTAAGCTACTTGTAGAACTTGTCTCTCAGTTTTATTTAAATAAATTAATTAGGTGCTCTCTCATAGTACATTGTATCATAATTTCTCCTTTGTACCAATTGTCCAGAAATCCCTCTATCTTCTCAATATTTCAAGTGTTCGTTAGAACTTTGGTGACAAACGAATTTACAGCCTAGTACAATTAAACTCTCATGCGGACGCCTTCCGGTAGTTACCAGAATTACCCAGGACGTCGCAGTGTGCCCATCCTTACAAAGTTCACACTTCACACTAGCGTCTAGTTCACATTGAGTTCACATCAAAGATCTTCGATTCACCTCGTCGCCGTACTTTCGATCGTTGAGTGAAGAATGTAGAGACTGCTAATCGTGGTCATTTTCGTGAGCTGGGATGGTGGGCTTGAGGGTCAAACAGTGTCCAAATTTACCGACCGCAATAACATTGCAGTATATTGTTACATGATTTCTCCGTTGGGATGCGTCACCGATAGGGACTCCATGATTCGCCCGGGAATATCAAAATATGCGACGAAAGTTACGTGCCGTTGACTGAGTATTCCAAAGACAGCTCACCCTGGGTTATTTCGTGAGCCGATCAAGTGGCCTTGAAGTGGGCTGGGGATTGAAGAGTGCCTGAATTTACCGACCGAACTACCATTGCAGTATATCTATTATATCATCAGTCAACCGAGTCAACGTACGTGGAGATGGGACGTTGGACTGTACTTAGAATTACTCATTTACAGGTTTACATATGGATGTATGTGTATTGTTACATTTCTTTACATGCTTTATAGTAGGATTCTCATAATCTTACCAAACAAAATGCAAATGTCATTAGTTCTCTCTGAAAAGATCTTAGGAGAGAATGTGGTGGGAGGTGTCAGCCTTAAGATCAAATGGGACCAACTGAACATGTGTACTTTATTTAGTATTCTGTCATTTCTAGCATAGTTTGACCGAAAAATAACTTTAAAAAGTAGTGAATCGAAAATGTGTATTTCATGTTACAGAAAAAAAGTTTCCATCGGAATTCCGGAATAAAGGGATAGAAATTATCCGTGGACAATGGGGCAAAAATTCAGACCCAAGCTAATTTTATTCTGTATTTACAGTATTAAATTGAATTAATTTATTTTAATAACAGTTATGCCTGGTGTATGCAGCGCCTTAACTTTACTTAATTTAAGAAGGCCTAATCAGGATTCTCAATTCACCGGGCTTGGCTTGAGGAGCTTCCTGATTGGTCCTTAAATTGAGTCGAGTTACAGCGCTGCATAAACCAGGCATAAGAGTAGGCAAATAAAATTCTATAAAAATAAATTAATTAGTAATAAAATAAAACGATACCTTGCAAAAACAAGAATTTAGATTAAAAATAATTCCAATAAGGAAAATGAATGATGATTAATGAAATTGATCAAATAATGAGGAACTTTTAATGATGATGCTTATGTCGCCGAACAACAGCCGTACCCAGCTATGAATGGCGCCTCGCGGTCGGGTATAAATTTGAACCGCCCGCGTAGACTTTGACCGAAAAATTTGCAGATGGCGATGATCAATTAGTTAGTTGATCCTTTATAACTTATCGCCTTGACAGGCATGTAGTGAAAGGCGCGGATCAATTTATTTCTCTCAGCAGCCCCAGTCCACTATCCAGTTAGTGTGTGGAGACGAATGTTCTTCTTCTTCTTCCGTTTATCGACTGATCGCTCTTTGGAGCATGTATGGCCAGTCCACAATCAAGCGTCCCGTATCGTACCGTACCGTACCGTACCGTAGAACGGGCGCACGCGTTATGGCAATATTCGTGTATCTATAGGGTGTTCCAGATCTCGCGACGAATATTTAACCGAGTAAATCTTGATCAAAAATGTGATCGAAATTTCCTCAGCCGTTTTTTTATCAAAAGCATATCTTTCCCGTTATAATTATTTCAATTTCGGTCAATGACGCGCGGCTTATGAACGGCCGCGCGTCGGTGTGCTTACCGCTCGGTTGTGTGCAGTTTTTTTTCGTGGTGACAATAGGCTGAGAGACGCGCACACAACCGAGCAGTGATCATACCGACAAACGGCCGTTCATAAGTTGCGCGTCATTAGCTGAAATTAAAATAATCATAACGGGAAATCCATGCATCATCGAAAAAATCGGCTGAGGAAATTTCGATCACATTTTTGATCAAGATTCACTCGGTTGAATATTCGTCGCGAGATCTGGAACACCCTATATATTGCTATTGCGCGTGCGCCCTTTCTACGGTACGGTACGGTACGGTACGGGACGGTACGGGACGGTTGATTGTGCACTGGCCAGTAGTGTTAGAGATGAACGTTACACTCGTAATGTTTGACGACTACCATAGACTTATAGAGATAGACTGCGCACTTAATAAGGGGAGTTGAAGAACACATGGAAAAGAGAGAGCTATAGCGAAAGATATTCTGTCTTTTTCTATTTAGATAGTTGGTGGGGGATCGCAGGGGTACTGACGACTGATGAGCCATAAGACACGCGTGAATCCGGGGCTCGATTCCATAACTTTATCACTGCTATCACTGGCGATAAATAGGTAGATCTATCTATTGAATGGCAATAAATGGATAGATCTATCTATTTATCGCCAGTGATAGCAGTGATGGAGTTATGGAATCGAGCCCCAGTTCTCTACGCACTGTAGCCCCCCACTCCTTAGGCTGTACGAAAAGGAAAGTATCCCTTTCGAACTATCGCTGTCCTTCAGTATAAGCGTTGGTATGAGCTTCTTAATAGAGCGCAATCTTTAACGGTGCCTCCCATGTAGGACCGGTTCGCCGGAATCCGGAATCACGGAACGGAACGTTGTATGTGTCTGTGTATACATACACGCAATACATGGAAAAGGTCACTCGATTCCGTTCCGTTTTTCCGTTCCGGGCCTACATGGGACGGCACCCTAAAGATCGAAATTGCCGGGATCCGGAATCACGGATGTATGTTCACCATTGAATGCACATAAAGATGCATTCAGATGTAGTGATGTATAGCCCAATCGCATGAATCCTGAATCACAGAATGGAATTCTAGTGGATTTAATATAGTGTTTATGTCGTTGAATAAACGCTCTACCACGTGACCGCGTTACCGCGATCTATCTGAACTCACCCTTATGGCTGAATAGACGGCAAGAATAACCTTATACCATGAACGAACCCTGGTTGCGTGGCAAGATGCCCTATTCATGAGATATTTGCATGTGTCAGCCAAAATTAGATAAATGCACGGGTAAATAGATCGAGTGTGTACGTATTAGTGATTCGAATCTCCTCACTGATATACTATACCTATACTAACGATAAATCAGTGACTCTACTGAGTGATGTCTCATTAATTGTTACGACTCATTAGAGAGTGTGTTGGCATCAGGGTTGGCATGGATGCGCTGAAAACAAACCAAGAAATCGTTCACGAAGGCTGGCTCATTAAATCGCCACCTTCAAAATTGTGGAGGGCAGTAAGTTTTCCTGTTAGCCAACTCCGAGACGCAAACCTACCATTGTTTACATTAATCAAAATTTTCTACATCTCAGCAAACAAAGTAATCGTATTTGTTCGATAATTTTACCCACCTTCAATGCCTATCTTCATTATCATTATATTTCGAAATGTTTGTTATCAAACTGATACTTTTCATAAGAAAATGATCTTCGCCGTCTAACCTAAGCAGTCGGAAGGAATCCCATATTACATCTTAATCTTAGTTTCCGATTGAGACAAAGGATCGTTTTCAGAATAATTAATAGTAAATAAAACTTCGCTAACAAAGTCCGTCATTTTGGGTGCTTTCAATTGTTTCTTACACCTTCACAAAGTTCTACTTGTTTGGTATACTATATGATAAGATCCTTCCTCACAGAGATGGCGAAAACGTTGGTTTGCTCTTCGGCACAGTGGGGAATTGCCTGGACAATATTTCTTGGAATATTATACGGACAGACGATGTCGAAAGCTTAAAGGTCGCATCGATTTGGATCAATGTGAGCAGGTAATTATATCAATTCTTGAGCAGTAAAAACTCTTGTCAGCTAATAGACTTCTAACTTCCTACAATTGTAAGTATAAAATCCGTTAAGACTTGAGGCTGTAAGCCACTGTCATTGGCGTGCGAAACATGTCACGCGTGGTGACCAGCGATCCTGGGAGTCTTGGAGGTCCTGGAGATATGCTGATATCAATGTTCTCCTTGAAATAGCATGGAATTATTCTGAAGTTTACAAAAATTTCCAATCGCAACAAATTACGAATTTCAGCACTCACATATTTGGTTCAGAATGTGAACCATTTAGTCCAAAAGCAATATTCTGAATTAGCAAGCGTTTTAACTTTGTTCAAAACAATTGAAAATGAAGTAATTTGACGGCTTTCGTGAAGCTAAGTCTTGTCTACTTCTTCATCCACCAAAAAATCACATGAAAAAACTAGCTGAGAAACATAAACTTTGAGTCCTCAAATAATCCTGGCAAAGTCCTGGATTTTTATACTCCAATTTTTCTGGATGCCAGTGCCATCTGTCAGCACTCAATTCCTTACTTCATCTGCTTATGCGCTAGTGACAAGGTCCCTTTGACTAAGAAATTGAGTTCTGATCTGTGACGCCGGCGTGGGCTAGGTGAACTCAAATATTACCTCGTTCAGATTATCTTGGAAGGCCCTATATAACTGGACCGCTACTGAAATCTACCCTAAATAAACATACTGGTAGCAGTAAGATACATATCTCTTCTGTAATTCTCATACACAAATAGATATTTTTCAAATTTGACAAGTTTTGATGCATGCCTCATTGTAGACACCTGTGAAAGAGATACACACAAACATGATGCATTGGGTACGAATTGTATACATAGCGTATGTCACAAGCCAGTTTTGTCACAACATTCACAGGTGGATGCTGGCTTGAGGTTTGAGAATAGAAAGCAGAAATATCAGTTCATGTTCGATGTCAAAACACCAAAGAGAACGTATTATCTGGTGGCAGAAAGTGAAGCTGATATGAACAAATGGGTGGATGCTGTTTGTCAAGTTTGCGGCCTAAAGGCTTACACCCAGGACGAAGAACAGCAGTGTCAGAGTGAGTCTAGTACGGATCAATCCTAGATCTGAGTCTTGTTGACTATTTGAACATGAATAATTTTTTCTGTCTATTTGATACAGTGTTTCAATTCGAGTCTCAAGAGTCACCTCCAATTTCACCTACCAGTACTATTTCCGGACCCTATATTCCAATCAGTGAATGCATTTCTGGCCGCTCGTTGAACGACACTAGCTCTCTTAGTTCAGCGCTTGGTCAGAGCATGGAACAATGTTACGATCCGCCGAGAAGGTTGGCTCCCTCACCGCCACGGTCACCGACCACAACTGATGCTGAAAGTGTTCTTACCGATGACGAGTGGACTGCGCCTGTGCCCAGTGTTAATTGGGATACCTGTCCCTCATCTGGTTAGTAATTATCTCAAGTTAAAGAATTACAACGATTTGAATAAGCAAAGAAAACCCTACAAACGCTTGGGGCACCGCTGCTCACAGTCATATCATTTTGGTGAAAAGAGAAACAGTATACCTTTCACCTTTTTACTTATTATTGAATGATGCAAAAGAGATAATCTACAGGACTTGGAAATCCTGTGATTTATCGAAAACCTTGAATTTCTTTTGTATGGAATTCATATTTCTAATTTCAGTCATTCTTTGTCAACTCGAACCGTTTTGGTAACTTCGAAAATTCATTTTTTGCTTGAATAAAGGGAAAAATACTGCCACGAGATTTTCAAATTCTCTGCTTATCATATTTTATTGAAGCTTGCCGATCCAAGAGTGGTGAACAAGATTAATGATTTTTAAAGTCGCATCTTTCAAATAACGTGTCGGTTTGGTTCTCATTCTATTTTTAAAACCAGAGTAATTACGAATAAAATAATTTATGCGTCTTTGACTAACACGTGGAAAATTTCAATCTTGACTAACGAATTTTGGATGTCTCCGCTTTAGGGTCAACACGGTGAAACTTCTCTTAATAGAGACACCTGTCTCTATAACGGATGGTTTGAAAATCCTCGGTAAAGTAGCATATGCGCTAATGAGAATTAATTCAGAAAATTTTTATTGTCAAAGAAACTCAGTACCCTTCAAACAATCCATACTAGGATTAGTTCCAAGATATTTGAAGTGAGCTCGAATTATTGTGAGAATGAATCTGGGAATTGTGAAAGAAGCCTAGAAACTTAAGATATTATGACTTGATTTTCTAGCCTTGTGCATGTTGTGATTTTTTTATGCCAAGTTTTATTCGCTCAATTGTATTTCCGAGTGATAAAAATTGAAAACTTGATGAAAATCTGAACAATTCTAATCAGGTGAACCCAGACAGAGCCATGCTTCCGGAGATGCTGAAATTGGCTCGTGGAGCGTGATGAAAAGATTTGGAAAGCTACAGATTGTAGACTCAACTGCTCCTCCATCTGTAGAAAAGGTTCCAGCACCACCGCGACCACCTAAACCACCTCATATGGCGCCAGAAAATCTTGATCATAATTATTTAAACTTGGATGGTGTTTCGGAAAGTTCTAAGTCAACGACTCCCGCTACTCCTGCTCCGTCCACTCCGGCTACTCCAGCTACTGCAATTGTAACCGATGAAACCTACGACTTTCCACGGTCCCATCAACTAGGAGCAAATACGAACACGGCCGGGCGACCAGCCAAGCACTGTTACTCCAACGCTGCACCCACCAATACGGATGGATATGTTTTTCGATATGACTTTCCCGATAACGAACCATCCAGTCCGCACTCGGAATCATCGACGACAGCAACTTATTCAAATTTGCCAAGCCCTCTGACCAGAGACTCTACAAGCGCTGTACCTGCTGCAATTCCACTACCGCCACCGGTTGTTTATAGAGATTTAAAACCAGGTAGAAGAACCAGTGAATCAACCTCGATCATAAGCAACGAACCATCACCCGGTCCTATTTTATCTGTACCAGAATTAAGTTCAACCGAACATTCACCCGCGGAGCCACCTAGTATTAATAGGAAGCTTAAGCCATCTCTTACTAAATCACCTCTTGATGGTAAGCTTATGTACAGTCTTAAGTGTAGTAAAATAATGAGTTGAAAGATTATTTCTAAAATATTTCTGTTCCGATGTGATAATGAGGGTATACACTACGATTGGATTGCTTCAGTCGATTTGTATGAGACGGTCCACGGATCAAATCAATAATTCATCTGGCCTTGATGTCTCGGAATCGGTTGAGAATCGTGATAAATATTCTCATACGAACTGTAGAGGCTGGGCACAAGAGGATTTTGAGCAAAAAGCATTCTCATTTAGGTTTTACGAGGGTTGACTCGCCACTCTTTAAGTGAAATTACACTGCGAGCTCATATTATTCATGTGGGAAGAATGATGAACTTATTGAAAATACCGAAAATCAAAATCGAGTGAAACCCCTGCTAAGGAACGCCCTAATATAGACAGGGGGGTCAAGTTGAACAAAAGTTTATCCAAATTTCAACACCAAGTAAGGGGTCTAAGAACAAGATGTCTTATCAGAATGTCGATGGGATGTTACAACGCGAATAACTTGCTTACAAAATTCGAGTAGTGCAGCATATTTATCACCATAATAAACAAACATTTCGTCAAAAATCCCATCGCACAGCCTCTGTTATTCCATTAGCTGATATATTTCTCAATTTTCAACCAATTTTCGAAACATGAAGGTTCAAATTTATCAGACTTTCGATGAATTGATGTGGAAACTGACTTGAATAAACATGTATATCTTAAATCTGGAATCTCGAACAATTAATCAATTCTTTTCTAAATTGGTACTCCAGGACCGCTACAATTGGCTTCGCCACCAGGAAAAGGTAGAATACGGGCGGCACCCAGTCCAACACCACCGGCTCATTCTCAGTCAACAAGGCATCAGTCGACATCTGATGAAGATAATAATCCTTATGATGACAAAGAAGAGGTGATAATTTCTTTTCGAATAATTTATTGTGCTTCAAATATGTTATTACACTGTTCGCCATTTCTTGTCCAGATATATTACTTCCAAGACCAGAATACATTTATTCCCGCTTCGCACCGCTCGTTGGAAGTTCTGCAATATCTAGACTTAGATCTTCAAGGAAGTTTTGTCTCTACGTCTTTGCCACCTGCCCAGTCGCCACCAAATACCACCGTCTACAAGACTGTAGATTTCCTCAAAACCGAAGCTTTCAACCGGACTAGACAACGCGTAGAGGAAGAAAGAAAACAATGCACTGCCGAACTCACGTAACTGTATCTTTATTATGCAGTGTATAATGTTCTGATCCAAGTGAGAATGTACTATGCCCTCAATTTTGTAAAAAGTAAAAAAAAACAAAGCCAGATAGGACATTTTTAGCTGATGTTTGCATTATGGTAATCAGATTATACTGTAGGGGAATTACGAGAACAAGACTCAAGTCGTTTTAGAGTGGTAATAACTTTTATACAACGCAAGCATGTTTTACGCGTTTTTCATGCTCGATTTCGGTACACAAAGTAGGCGTTTTAGCGACAGCTGAGCGGGTTTGCGGGTCTTCGACCAAATGAAGCTACTTTTTATGTCCTAGGAGTTAAAAGTGGTCTCTAATGTACGTTGTTATGCGTTGTTATGCGTAACAACGGGTTGTTATGCGTTGCTTCGCGTGTATGTAGTCCGTCCACTTTGGGTACAGGATCGAGCATGAACTTGTAAAACATGCATTTGTTGTATAAAATATCGTGTGCACCATGGAGGCAAAGGTCTTTTATGCCGAGCGTCTGCAATACCCGTCTTTGACGACTCTACGACTCGTATTGCAAATGTACGCTCGGCGTGAAAAGACCTATTTTGCCTCCTTGGTACACAATATACTATTATAATAGTGACAACATTTCACAGTACATCTATTACCTATCGATCAATAGGAAGCTGACATTAATTGGAACTCACATCTGATTTTCAGAGCACCAATTTTATTTTCATATGTGTAGATTGAGTACGCATTTATACACGTGCGCTTTCACAATATGTAATGTATATAGAAAATTATTTGAGTTAGTCGAGCGATACATGGTGATAATGGTTTGATCAACATACAGCTATGACACTTTGACGGGTATATTTCACCAACTTGCTTATTTATGCCCAAGCTACATAGAATGGCGATGCAAATATTAAATAATTAAGATATGCGTTCCAATATGCTCATGATCTCAGAATATGCTGATGGGCTGATGTATTTATGTTTATATTTTGTATTCGACAAGATTGAAAAGGTACCGACAATAAGAAAACGAGATGATTTCAGGGCAGAATGACGCAGGCATCAATCAAGGTGCTACAGAATGGGGGTATCCTGTGTATACACAAGCGATAAGATTGCGAAATTTTATTCCAAGAGTTGTAGTTTTTCCGTAATTTTTACCAGTTTGTTTAAGTTTGGTGCACTGCATGTTAGTTTTTGCTATTCCTCCGCATCACCAAATGAGTCGGTTAAGCTGCCCAAAAAAATGTGGCCATTTTAAGTTAAATTTGACGTCCAGAACTTGAATTGTGCTTTGGACTTACTCGAAATACCCCGTGTGATTAACAACTCGTTTTCATGCGTCTCTTAAAGAAATCATTTTCACGGTGGTTGAAGGGATCAAAAATTTGTAACTGTGGTTATCAAAGACGCTTGTGATCCAGCATTGTTATGAAACTGTTTTTAATACGGATGTGCACTCATACATACATACGTAATGAAAAACTGTCCTTTTGAAGGCGGTTGTGGCCTCACCGAATTCATTGCGAAGATCATGTCTCCTTGTTAGAAATAGCATACATGTTGCGATGAAGGTAGCAGAAGAAAGCACTTTAAAATTCAGAAAATATATGGAGTCTCACAAATTTTGATATCACAGGGCTCCCATTGTGTGACTAATGTCGCTATTATGCCATTATTTTTAAGATTGCGCATGCCCTGCCTTCATTCTTCAAAATATTACTGCTAAACACCTGCATTTTCACGTCTGGCTGAAGTCCGCTTTGCACGTATAAGGATACATTTGTATGATATCAATCTTCAATTCAAATCTAGAGATACTCTATAGAATTTGATTATAGCAGTAACTTGATGTCCTATTGAAGGTGCTTTGTGTCCTCTCACCTCATAGCGACATATGTATCTCTTAAATCGTTTGGCCTTAGAGTTAAGTATTGGATACTGAGGCCAGTTGTCAAGGTCGGCACAATCGCTGAAATCAATGAATACCGAGAATAATGAATATGTAACTTTCGTATAGTTTATGCCGATTTTATGTTTTTATCACTTCATGTTCCTACATCTACTTTCACTCTGATGGAGTGACTATGGTAATACGTGTTTGCGGAAGCCTGCGGAACGAGTTTCATTTTCATTTCTATAGGAAGGGTAAGATATTAAAGTTGGCATAATTTATTCGTTCGAATATAACATTATGCACTGAGAGAAAAGTTCAGTAGAGACCACCGATGTCAGCAGCGTAATGGTTACTTCCTATATAGCAAGTGACGCCAGCTGTAGAGGCAAGTAGTAGCGGAGTTTTCGGTTGCTACAACTTGCCACATGCGCAGCAACGCCAAACAAATAAGCGTACTTTGTATTGGCATGTAGTAGCTACTTGCCTACCGAAGTAGCCACAACTGAACCTATACCTGCTTGCCAGAGGCAGGTAGTAGGTACCCGAGTCTCGAGTGGTGGCTACTGAACTTTTCTCTCAGTGTGGGTGTACTACGTTCCAATACGATTTCATTCAGTTTAGTAGAAAGCGTAAATGTCAAGGTGTCTATTTTCAGCCAACGTGATGAGAAAATATATACTAGCTATGTGTTTGCACACAAAATGATCGAACTTCAATATCTTCAGATAATATACTGTCCAATTCAGAGTTAATAAAATAGACCTTAAATCTAAATTATCATTATTACACGTATTGCGATTTAACGTATATTCAATCCATCTAAGATCATTTTTCGGGTGGTAGCGCAAGCTGTCCGTTTATCTTTCAATTTTGGTATATTCATTCTAAGGTGTGTTGGAAATAAACTTCTTATTTTCCAAGCCCATTTTATTTCGAAAAGATATCACACGTCATAAACACATTCGGACTCTATTTTACGTATATTATTCATTTCTTTTTCATCAAGCATAAGGTATTTGCAATATTGCAAAAGCCATGAATCTGTAGTGGACATTTCTATGTATAAAACACGTGTCCAATACGTAATAATCACGTATCGTTACATACCCGCAATATTGCAATATTTCAGGATCAACAAATATGATATGCGTTAAATGCTGTGAGGGCAACGTGATAAAAAGTGAAAACCAAAAGTGTTTAGAGAGATTTCAACCCATAGAATAACGTAGATGGAACAAAAGGGTAACAAGCGAATCCTCATAAACACCAACTAACATGTAATCTCATTTTTACGTATTGTCGTATTAGTGATCATAAGACATGAGATTTCATATCGAATTTTTGAAAGTTGACTTTCAAGATAATCTGGTCATCGAAACTTTGACTTTTTAACGAAAAAAAGTTTTTAGATTTTTTCAAGCATGACATTAATGATGACATACAATAACTTAGATTGGTATTTATTGAGAAATGAAAGATTTTTAGTGTACAAACCTTCTTGACTCGTTAACATTAAAACCTGCAACGAATTTCACATCCCATTCGCTATAAGTGCTTCATACCATTCTCACTTTTGATAAATATATGGCTTTCAACTATAATAGATAATGAATAACTATAGATAAGATATATTATAATAGGTATATGAACGTGCCTATCTTACGTTAATGTTTTATATCTATCGTTAATCCGTGCTGGAATTCGTATGTGGCATTCCATAACGAATCGGTAAGAAAAAATCCTGACCATTTTTTTATTTGATCCGTGATTTTCTATATCGTTCTTCTACTAGTGCTATATTGGATTTAGGTCGGTAGTAGCGCTTCTCGCGAGTTACGTTTTTGCTTTCAGGAGCAGTCGAAATTTTTCACATTTTTCCCTTTTTTGTTGATTTGGAAAAATCTAAAAAACGGTGAGCAACATTATTCTACTTCCAGAAAAGTGGTATCATTTCCCTCTGTTCTCACCCATTATTAAAAAGGATTTCGCCGCAACTGTTGAGTATAATATCGAGAAACGGAAGGTATCGCAACGATGTCGCGTGCCTACCGGTATAAGGACATATGCGCCAATATACCTTTACCGTATAAAAATTTTACGTATAAAAGTAAAAGGGCATATCCATTATTTTTTTTTTCGTATTTCCGCCGAAAATGTCAAAATGCATTCAAAAAAGACAGATTTTAAAAATTATTCAATCAACGGTAAAAGGTCGTAAGTACTGGTGGTTACGCCCTCTCATCTCTAAATTTATGAAAAAAGATCTCGTTAACGATAACGGTATAAGGTCGTGTCCGCCGAAATCTGGTTTTTGGTGCAAATGCTCCAAAAACTTGTGAAACCCAAAGATTCATCGATTCATCGACAATGGAATTCTTGGGAAAAAATTGTTTCTAAATTTTTGTTTTTCTGATAATTGATTAATTATTATAATACATCTGTCCAGTCAGTTATTCGCGTCTTTCTTCATTCCCATCAATGTTACATAAACTATTATGTACGCAGTCGATAATATTTTTCGTAATTAACTATAAAAATCACCAATAAACAATTTTCGATGGACACGATGTTGCACCGTTATTTATTAATGCCGTTTTTCTGTGGGTGCACTAGTGCGCACTGAGTGCGGTTTTCTCTATATTCCCTGTACTTTCATTAGTTGGAAACTAGAGAAACCGCACTCAGTGCGCATCGAGTGCACCCACGGAAAAACAGCATAAGGTACAATAAAAACCTCCTTACGGAAGTACAGCTCCACTGACATTCATGTTTATTTTTTATTTTTTTTTTTATCAATGCCAATAATTTCCAGACAGTTCTGATGAATTGGAGAAATCGTATTAAAATTATCCAGACACATAAGCATTCAAGATCAGCACTGTCAATATTACATTAATTAAAACAATTATTAATTATAATTAATATAAAGAGACGCACTTGATTAACCCTAGTTATTACTAACGTTACCAACCTAACCCACCGACATAAACGAAACGAACACTACGACATAATTTTTTCCAATATTTGTTTTAATTTTAATCGCGAAATATGATAGTAAAAATGGGAATACAAACCTTTTTTCCAATGTTCACGAATGGCCTCAATGTTTTCACAGCTATTAACGGCCATGACACTTTGAAAACGCAAGGGGAAAAAAATTCCCCACACTCAGGCACCATGACACGAGCAAGCCACGAAGAGTGAGATAGTTGTCATGCAATTATGTGTTGGTTTTTTTTTCGCAAAATATCCGTAGTGAAATGGCTCGAATCGCTCACGAGATGTCAAGCGAACATCAGTCTTGACAGGGGTAGGTTTTTTTTTTGGGTCAACTGACTTCCGGTAAAAATCGTCGAATTCCATCCCACACCCATTTCATCGTGTATACATTTTCAATGAATGATATTTTTCATAACGTCTGCTCTGAAACTGCAATTTTCGTTGCCTGTTTTGTCAGTTGAAGCAGGCTGATTTCAGGCTCATGCGAATTCAATTAATCAGCGTTGTGAAATAGTGTTTTCACCACACCTGCATCGGAAGTACGACTTTCGGCCCCTCGCGTGAGCGGGAAGTCGTACTTTTCGATGTTAGGGGGTGGTGAAAAATAGTATACGTCACACGGGACCAGGACGGAAAAAGGCCATCCCAAACTGCGTATTTGCCACCCTCGCCAATCTCACACGCAGTTTGGCATAGCCTACTTTCCCTCCCTGGGTACGTAATATACTAAAATTTCAATCGCTTGGGATTGAAAAATTGGTCTATTACATCCCTTGGGATTGCAAAGAGAAATTACTGCGCCGTTGCAAATTTCAGACTATTGAAATTAACAGTTGAAGTTCCAGAGCAAATGTTATGAAAAACATAGTGTGTGACACGGGATGAAACATGAATGCAGGCACGGGTGATGTCAGCCCTCGCCTTCGGCTTCGGGCTGACAACTTTACCCTGGCCTGCATTCACCTTGCTTCTCCCCGTGTTACACAATAGATATACTATTCTCAATCAACAGGTACAAAATTACAAGGGTATTAAAAAAAAAATAGAAAATAAAGTGCTCTTTCAGATAAATGCAATTAAATAGAGGGTCTTTCGTGAAGGCCGAAGCTTTCATTGTACCTTAAGGTGCTTGCCTACGCAGTTCCACCAGACCTGAAAACATTGGGAAAAAAGGTGCTATTAAACGGAATATCTCTGCCTGGGCACCGAAATCAATGAAAAAAAATACGTCGCGCAATTCTATGTGCGACTCCGAACACGTACGGCCCAAAACATGTTTTTTTAACGCAAAAATGGAGAAGATATCCATGTAAAACGTTTTCAAAACCGTTTTACACGGATATCTTCTCTATTTTCGCGTAAAGAAAAAAATGTTTTGGGCCGTACGTGTTCGGAGTCGCACATAGGATTGCGCGACGTATTTTGTTAGATATTCCGTTGATTAGCACCTTTTTTCCCAATGTTTTCAGGTCTGGTGGAATTACGTAGGCAAGCTCCTTTTCGGAATGGAAAAAATTCCAAACTTTTCTCAAATATCGATAAATTTTCGCGTTCCAGAAGTTTTTGCAGCGTTTAAAAAAAAAAAAAAAAAATGGCGGATACGACCTTCTCCCATTAATAAATGAAATGGGGAAGAAAAATAAAATAAATTGGTGGTAAAAGAGCAGATCCACCAAAAATACGACCTTTGACCTTGATTTATTTTTTCAGGTAATTTCAATGATCTGTTTGTTTTGAGTACTTTTATAGTGAACGCCGCGAAGAAAAAAAAATATACGACCTTTTACCACCAAAATCGCCTTTTAGATGCATACGACCTTATAACATTAGACACTCGATGTATTTGTGTAAGCTGTGCAGTTAACTACTTTTGCAGATTACATTTGTGAAAAAAAAAACACTGCGCGAAACATAACTTCCAAAAACCCTCCTAAATTTTTTTAACACGTGCATGAAATAGGCTCCTTTTCACCCTCGCTAGAAATGGCCCTTGCCCCCCCCCCCCCCCCCCCCTCTGCCCCTTTTGTTGCACAATATACGATTTCCTAACTTGCTTGTTCTGAAAAATTGTCTAAATAGTGTTGATCCAAATTTTTACTTTAATATCTCGAAAAATTGCGCTCTTTTACATTTGGAGCCGTGCATTTTCGAGCACATGTGGTGAATTTGATTATTTTTGCTATAGTGAATTTCTCGTAGGAAAATGGACACAGACTATGGACGATCAGTAAGCGAGTGTCTGGATCTCCTCTTCCGAACAGTGGGTTCGTCCGCAAGAATGCATTCCGCGAATACTGTAGATCTTGAAGAAATATATCGTTTAGATTTCGTCAATTTTTCGATTAGACTCAATAGCTTAGGAGAAAAGTAGTTTAATGCTGCATCGCATGTATACACGCAGTGTGTGCAAATGAAATAGATACCGTCGGGGACACCATTTTTCCGAAAGAACCATAATGTTCTGCGTCATTTGTGCATTTTTAGACATTTGGTTGAAACCAATGAAAAGAGAGAGAGGAGAAAACGTTTGAATTTTGAAAAATCCCTAGCTCATTTACAACGCCATGTAAAAAAATCCCAGACAGCATTTTAGAGGTAGAAGAACAATATAAACGGTCACTGATGAAACCAAAAATGGTTAGAATTATGTCTTGCCGATGTGACATGAAATGCCGCATATGCATTCGAATATACTCAGCATGCAACGTAATTTTATAGTGAGATATCTCAACCCTTAGAAAAACCTGAAGGTACCCAGTACCGTACGATCCAAATGAGTCTTCTAAAGGTTAATTTTAACATTTGTGGAGATTGCAGGGGGTCAGAGGAAAGTGGGTAGAGGGCACATCCACCCGTTCACTCCCCCTCTCAACCCCCCATCCATATTGGAAAGTGGGTGAGTCGGTCGCTCCCTCCTCCTCCCGCCATTCTAAATTTAAAAAATACTGAGTACTACACTCCTCTGCTATCAACTTTTAGTGAACAATGTTAATTCTATAAATTTAAACTTAATTCAAATATCCAGGTTCAGATATTCCCTGCTGCCCATAGAAGGTTCTCATACTGGTACATCCTGTACAAAAAAGTACAGTAATAGTAAAACCTCCGGCACTGTCGCTTAGGTACCCCCACCATGCCCCTGTGGCAGTAGCGCATTTACTGACTATCGTGACGCCTTAGCGTTGCCCGTGTATGTTACGAAACCTCGGGTGCTTTCAGGTTATTTCTACGGCCCTGTATCTGCTTTCGATTGGTCGGGAAAAAGTAGGCTCATACGCGACAGTGCCGGGGCTTGTCGGTCCCGACAAGCGATAGTACCGGAGGTTTTACTGTAGTTGCCATTTTACTGTCTCAGCGGTGATGTAGCATAGTCAATCAATGACTATGTGATGAACTCTGCACTGGCTGGGCAGCTGGCTCCTGTCCCCTGAGCCTCCAGTACACAAGACTCACTGATCCCTATACTGACTGGATAGACGATCCCAGAGTTCGGCATTGAGTTCGTACGTAAGCTCCTCAGCACCTCCGACTATCTTTATGCGTACTAACATCTACCTTAGTGCGCATGCTCGAGTGGCTCGAGTCTGATGTAAGTGGTGGGTTTACCAAGCCCGCCACCCGCTTTTTCGACGCGCATTCGCACTAACATCAGGTTTAGTACCTTTTGAAATATTTGGCGGCGCTGGCTCACACTTCAGTTCTCCTCATTTTTGGCATACTCGGGCCATATGAATCGTCCATCCAATTAGTATAGAGATCAGTGACAAGACTGGGCAGAATACAGACGCTGCGAAACTAACGCCATTCCAATGGAGACTATTGCGATCGCTCGTGACACTGCACTGGTTCATTACACCTCAAAAGCACGCTATACCCATTCTTTACCGACCTGGGGACTTTTTTTTCTTATCCTTCAGTTATTCGGCTGGAGCCGATATACCAACTAAACTCTCCTAATTCCTAGCCTTCTTAATGAATTGTTATATTCAAATTATTTAATCAATCTTTGATGGTTACTTTAACACTAACTTTGCTTTGATCTGAGACTATTGTGAGTAACCACCTAGGTACTTTGTTGTCAATAACTCTGAAACAGAATTTATACGATGATTCATGAAGACTAGGTTCGATATAGCGTTCAAAATTATATCTACCGGAGAAGAAGAAGAGAAAGAAGAAGCCTTCAAAATTCAACCAAATCGGGAAAAATTGACGTCTTATGCATCGTTCAGTATGGGCGTGTCATTTATTCTAATTATTAACAAATCCTACGCATCATGGACGCGGCGAACCCTCATAGCAGTATTTTACATACAGAGCCGAACACAGCTATCTGAAAGTTTTGTTGTCTCACTCAATAATCACGCCCCGGTTTGTATTTCTGTGATAGTAATGATTGTCGATTGTCAATAGCTGGGAGACCCCATGATCTTGAGCCTGGACTCCCATGCAACGTACCGGGCAGGGTGTTCAGCCAAGAAGAAGCGTTGCCGGGCTGCTCTCGTCTTGTGCCGATGATCATGGCATCTCCCAGCCGTTGGCAATCTACAATCACCACTATTTACAGAAATACAATCTCAGGTGTTATTGTGGCGTAACATAGCAACATCTATAGATAGCTCTAATGTAACTAGGGGGGTGCTTCTCGCGCTCGTGTTGCGTGGGCTTCAATAATAATCAAAATAAGTGACACGCCCGTACTTTACGTTGCATAAAATGTTCATTTTCCTCGATTTCGGTGAATGTCGAAGGCTAAATCGAACCAAGTATTGATGAATCACCGAAACAATCCATTTCTAGTCGGTGAAGAGTGGGCATAGCATGGTCTTAAAGTGGTAGCACATAGGATTCCAGAAGTCATGAGCAGAACACAAAAGCCATAACATATGCGTTGTTGCCAAAGTTCAATTGGCCATGCGCGTCAGCTGCGGTTTTCGCATTCTGCTTATGACTTCCGTAATTTTTATCTTTGTGAAAATCACAACAACAGAAATTTTTGGTATTTATTTTGCTTGCATTATTTTAAGTAAGACCAAGAATTACTCGATTCTTTTCCATGAATTAGTTTTGTTTTACAGATTTGTACATATTTTCTCCCATAAACTATCATATGCATGCTATTTTATTTTGGAATAAAGCCATTAGTGCCAGACCTCAATTCAGGTCACCATTATGGTCAAACATCTAACTTTTGGGTGCTCATCGTTTTGCAACCGTCTCACTGCGTCTATCGATTCTAAAATTTGTAGATATAACGTGTCAAATGTAGTTGTAATTGGACGTTGGAATAAAATGAAACAGCGATGTAGAAGAAAAAGGGAAAATTAATGCAAATTAGGAAATGAAGTGTTTTGAAGTTCAACAGACTAGAACCGACACCTTTCCATGGTTGAAGCAGAGATTAGTATTTATAAAGCTATACGAATAACAAATTGTAGAACTTTATCTATATTGTATTATATCCCACCGATTACCTTATGGATTATAAGGTTTATTAATTATACGAATCACCTGCATGATTACATGAACAGAATATGTGTTACCAAATATGCACAATATGTTGAATGAAACATGTCGGCACTATTATAATAGAGATATGGAAATAAATACATTTCAAAATAGCATATATTGTAGTTGATTTTGTTTCTAATTACGTAACTTGTATTGATTAAGGATTTCGAAATATGTTCAGCTTTCATTTTCACGGGAGAAAGTTTCTGCGAAAAACATCGAAATATCTGAGGAGAGCTAGGGTAAAGTCGGGTGTTAATAGAATAATTTTGCAAACGTTCGTATAACTAGAGCATGAGCATGCTTATTAGATGAATAATTAGTTATTAGAACGTATTTACGACCACCTCACAGTATTGATTTACTAGTATGATTTTCATTACAAAAAACATACGTAATAAATATTACTAATCGTTAAGGTGCTTGCCTACCCAATTCCACCAGCGACCTAAAAACATCGGTAAAAAAGCTGCTATTAAATGGAATATCTCTGCTTGGGCACCGAAATCAATGAAACAAAAAACGTTTCAAAACCGTTTTACATGGATATCTTCTCTATTTTCGCGGAAAAAAAAATGTTTTGGGCCGTACGTGTTCAGAGTCGCACATAGGATTGGCGACGTATTTTGTTTCATTGATTTCGGTGCCCAGGCAGAGATATTCCATTGAACAGCACCTTTTTTCCCATAATGTTTTCAGGTCTGGTGGAATTGCGTATTTGTTACCGGCCTGCCTGTTTCCTCGAATATCTCCGAAACGGGGCAATCAATCGGATCGTCCTTTTGGCAGCCGATGTTTGACGAGTAATGCATTCCAACTGGTACGTTTGATTGAATGAAATCGGAATTTTTTTTTTTTTTTTGATCGAAATGTGTGGTTGCCCCATTTATTTCGACTTGTATCAAACTCTACGCATCAAAAATGCAAAATCGGCTCCCTGAGCCCGATTCTGTATGGAAGCGGCCAGTTGTATTCTACGATTTTGTCGTAATTTTCGCGATTGTCAACGGCTGAAAGCCGCTCCACGCGCAATGGCCGCTCTCAGCCGTTGACAATCGCTCGAATTAGGACAAAATCGTAGAATACAACTGGCCGCTTCATCGTTGTCGAAAACAAAGATGTTTTTGGATGGTTGTCTTCGGAATTCTATACAGAATCGGGCTCAGGTAGCCGATTTTGCATTTTTGATGCGTAGACTTTGATACAAGTCGAAATAAATGGGGCAACCACACTTTTCGATCAAAAAAAAAATTCCGATTTCATTCAATCGAACGTACCAGTTGGAACGCATTACTCGTCAAACATCGGCTGCCAAAAGGACGATCCGATTGATTGCCCCGTTTCGGAGATATTCGAGGAAACAGGCAGGCCGGTAACAAATACGCAATTCCACCAGACCTGAAAACATTGGGAAAAAAGGTGCTATTAAACGGAATATTTCGGCCTACTGTCGGCGCAAAAAGGTTTGGCCCCTCTGTTTGAGTGAACATAACTTCCACAGAAAAATTGATACAGCATCGAGACAGGAAAGATCGTAAAGCGCCAAGTTTTCTGCGTCTGATGGTTATTCACAAATTTCTGTGTAAAAATCGTGAAGACCGTTATGATCTCCGAAAACTTAAAAAACGTAGTTTTTTCGGAGTCCATTGCTGTACGTCAACTTCAACTCGTCACCGTTTGTCTAAAATGAGTGCGAAAAATCTGTAAAAATTCAGAAATATTCCCTGAACATTAACGAACATGATAGTGCTTGGTAATTTCAAAAATATTCAAAAACCTGGACGCCGGGTGTAAAAAGGTCGGATGGTGCGATTTGCGGAATGGATTGGTACCGGCGAACCTGAGCTAGCTCCAAATTTTCGTCAAGGTATACACTTTTTGATTCCGTAATCAGTTTTTAGTTCGCAAGAGTCAACTTCCAGTAATCGACTTCAACAATTTTTCATATTTGCGCGGGGCCGCGCGTGTCTCAGCCCCGATATTCGTTGCTGCATTTTCCTCTTGCCGCGCCCGTCACAGACTTAATTGTCAATGCAATTAACAATGTAAATGCAGCGACGAATATCGCAGGTTGGACACACGCGGCCCCATGCGAATTTGACAAACTGTTGACGTCGATTACTGGAAGTTGACTCTTGCAAACCAAAAACTAATTACGGAATCAATAAGTGTATATCTTGACGAAAATTTTGAGCTAGCTCAGGTTCGCCGGTACCAATCCGTTCCACAAATCGCACCATTGAACCTTTTTACACCTGGCGTCCAGATTTTTGAATATTTTTTAAATTACCAAACGCTATCATGCCCGTCATTGTTCAGGGAATATTTCTGAATTTCTACAGATTTTTGAAACTTAGTTCAGACAAACGGTGACGAGTTCAAGTTGACGTACGGCGACGGACTACGAAAAACTACGTTTTTTAACTTTTCGGAGATTATAACGGTTGCCACGATTTTGACACAGAAATTTGTGAATAACCATCAGACGCAGAAAACTTGGCGCTCTACAATTTTTCCAGACTCGATGCTCTATCAATTTTTCTGTAGAAGTTATGATCACTCAAACAGAGGGGCCAAACCTTTTTACGCCGACAGTAGGCACCGAAATCAATGAAACAAAATACGTCGCGCAATCCTATGTGTGACTCCGAACACGTACGGCCCAAAACATTTTTTTTTTCCGCGAAAATAGAGAAGATATCCATGTAAAACGGTTTTGAAACGTTTGACATGGATATCTTCTCTATTTTTGCGTAAAAAAAAAACATTTTTTGGGCGGTACGTGTTGGGAGTCGCACATAGAATTGCGCGACGTATTTTGTTTCATTGATTTCGGTGCCGAGGCAGAGATATTCCGTTTAGCAGCACCTTTTTTCCCAATGTTTTCAGGTTTGGTGGAATTGCGTAGGCAAGCACCTTAAGGGGGGGGGGGGGGGGGGGTATACTCGATTTGTTACCGGCCTGTCTATTTTCTTGAATATCTCCGAAACGGGGCTATCAATCGACTCGTCCTTTGACCAGTCGATGTTTGACGAGTAATAAGTTCGAACTGGTACGTTTTATCGGATGAAATCGGGATTTTTTTTTTTTGATCGAAAAGTTTTGGCGTGCCATTTATGTCGACTTATATCAAAGCCGACGCGTCAAAAATGCAAAATAGGGGACGGGAGCCCGATTCTATAGGGAATTCCGAACACAACCATGCCAAAACATCTTTGTTTTCGACAACGATGCAGGGGCCAGTTGTATTCTACGTTTTTGTTGTAATTTTAGCGATTGTCAGAGGCTGGGAGCGGTAATGGCCACTAATAATGTCAAGATGTTAGTACTCCGAACGCCCGTGAGATGTGGTCGTGCGCACATCTTTAGATTATTAGTCAGAGATGATTGGACTACAGGTCGAGTGACGTAGTACCAGGTGTATCAATGTAACAGCGGGCGATATCTCACGGGCGTTCGGAGAACTAACATCTTGACATTTAGCGGCCATTACCGCTCCCAGCCTCTGACAATCGCTAGAATCACAATAAAAACGCAGAATACAACTGGCCCGTTCATCGTTGTCGAAAACAAAGATGTTTTGGGATGGTTGTGTTCGGAATTCCCTATAGAATCGGGCTCCCGTCCCCTATTTTGCATTTTTGATGCGTCGGCTTTGATATAAGTCGACATAAATGGCACGCCAAAACTTTTCGATCAGAGAAAAAAAAAAATCCCGATTTCATCCGATTAAACGTACCAGTTCGAACTCATTACTCGTCAAACATCGGCTGCCGAAAGGACAATTCGATTCATGCCTCCGTTTCGGAGATATTCGCGAAAAAAGTCAGGCCGGTAACAAATCGAGTAAACCCCCTCTTTAAGACGATCTCGAACATAAGACCTGACTATGAATACGGCCCAAGAGAGAAACCTGCGAGAGCCCACGGAGCCAAAAGCTTGGGACAGACTAGTGGAGCTTAGTTTCGTGGGTCCCGTGTTTTCGTTCCGTGAACTAAATTCTCGGCGGGTAAATGATAGATGCAGTTAATACTACCCAAAAAGCACCTGGGGTGCAAAAACCTTTCGCTAAGTCCATTAATGTGTAGATCACTCCACCGAAAAATAACCGTTGTTGGTTGATGATTATTAACATACAAAAGCATTGAAATCAGATACAACTGCCAAGTACCTGTAGAATAATAAAAGTTTGGAATTGAAAAATTTGTTCAAGCTAAATAACGTCGTACTCGTTTGCTCGCTGCGCTCGGTCACTCGATTGGCTTGTGATTATTGGTTGGAGAAACAATTCGGATGAAAAAATTGAAGATGACAACATTTATCGAAAAATATTCATAACGAAAGAATAATTTGAACAAAATTGCAAAAAAAAATTTGGAGTCCGTGGTACGTTGGCGGGCCAATGTTTGAATGGCTATCAGATGACATTGACATAGTTCGCAATTGATATTTCATGGTTCTTTTTCTATAAAAGGCACCCCAAGTACCACTACCTCCAAATTTTTTTTTGCAATTTTGTTCAAATTATACTTTCGTTATGAATATTCTTCAATGAATGTTGTCATCTTCAATTTTTTCATCCGAATTGTTTCTCCAACCAATAATCACAAGCCAATCGAGTGACCGAGCGCAGCAGCGAGCGAACGAGTACGACGTTATTTAGCTTGAACAAATTTTTCAATTCCAAACTTTTATTATTCTACAGGTACTTGGCAGTTGTATCTGATTTCAATGCTTTTGTATGTTGATAATCATCAACCAACAATGGTTATTTTTTGGTGGAGTGATCTACACATTAATGGACTTGGCGAAAGGTTTTTGCACCAAAGGTGCTTTTTGGGGTTGATATCACTACTTTTTGTAAAATTTTGCTTGACCACCTAATAATTGTGCTCGTTCGGTTGTTTTGTACTATTTCATACCGCCCGAAATCCCTCGATAAGCAGGAACGTCAACAGCAACGAGCACGCGTGTGCTCATAATTTTCCCCAAGTCTAAAATTTGTAAACTGACGCGTAATGTACTTTCATTGCGTTTACAAATTGTTCCATTACAATAATTCTTTATACCTACAACATCTAACCCTGCGTGCAGCCCTTCTCCTTTCTCATCCGGGCTTGGGACCGGCAATGGCGGAGTTACTTGCACGCAGGGTTATATGTTACTCATCACAACAGTATTTCAAAATTCGAATATTATTATAAGTGGTAACATAAAGCTCGTCGAAGTCTAACTCATAACGTCAACCTCTAATTCGGGTCTGAACAGAAGGTATCAAAATATAGAGAACTAAGCCTATTGATGCAAGACTAGCGTAGAGCATAAGATGGAAGTTTATGAAGTCAAACACTTGCATTCTGCTTTCTTCGTCTGACTCTTGCTGTTTCTTGTATCAAATCATACTATCCTGATATTTTGCAACCCCAGCGTTACCTCTCATCATCCTCTCTTCTTATACGGCAACCCGCTACAAAATTAAACAATTCATAAAAAAGGTTTTTCTCCGAAAATTACATTCATAAATGAAAATACGCTGAGTCTACAATGAATAAATAAATATAAATGAGAATCGCTATCATCTGAGAAAAAGGGAGTCGATCGATCATTTCTTTAATAGCGAATAAGTATTTTCATTCGATTTGACGTCATAGCACAAATCTGAATTTGGAGAAAGCTTAAGAAAGTCGAACATACAAACACAGGTTGCATACCGAAATCTAACAAATTCTTTGAAATTTGACATTAAATTATAAATATACATTATACAGGGTGTTCCAGATTGAGCGCAACAAATTTCGTGGGCAGATACCTCGTCAGATTCTGGAACGAAAAGTCCTTTGCCAAAAGTTCCTGTGACCGACGGTTACCCAGTTAAAGAGCATCCAAGTTGACCTATCACAGAGCTTATACAGTAGAAAGTCAGTGCCGGGTCACGAACGCTATTAATGCTGTGCCCGTGGCTAGAATGTTCCGTTCGTTCACTAGAGTTGTTTATCCAATTTCTCGGTCGTCTAGGTTTTTCCCTTCATAGTTTTCGTCATCCGGGTTATTCCTCCATAGTCTCCGTCGCCCAGGTATCCCTGTTTATAGTTTTCGTCATCCAGGTATCCATTTTCATAGTTTTCGTCGTCCAGGTATCCATTTTCATAGTTTCCGTCGTCCAGGTTTCCATTTTCATAGTATTCGTCGTCCAGGTATCCCTTTTCATAGTTTCCGTCTTCCAGGTCAGTCACAAATGAGTCTGAACTTCTAATGAAACGTTAATATAACATCCTCGTGACAGCTGGCACATGGATACATACATTGACACGGTAAAGATGGCCGCCAGGTGAGACGAGTGATATCAAATTTTGGCGATATAATGATTTCTTGCACTCGACGTGTACCGAGCACTATATCACCCACAATAATATCACAGTAGAAATAGATAAATCACCATCCCAAGTTGTAAAGCCATCTACATACGGAGAATTTAGGGGGCGAAAATTTCTAGTCAATAGATGGCGCCACTATTGACTCGTCGACTCAAGCCGACTCAAGCTGTCCGGACCCATCGCCGAATACAAATTTCCGAGGGCCCCGTCTGTTTCACTCACACAATCACACACATTTCCATGGTATACAAAACGCACACTATGGCGGCCCGAAACTGTGCGATACGTGAATATCCTGCAGATTGAAATTCGTTTCACGATGAGAGGTTATGAAAATTAATTCTGCAGGTTATTGTTAAATAACGGAAGACCCTACAGAGATTCAAGAATCACTAAAAAATCGATTTTTCGTTTGTGCCTGAAAAGTACTCCGGCCTTTTCCCGCTTTGTGAGAAATATTTAAGGCACTACGATTTTCTTTAGGTGATACGGACAGCTGATTTTATCAATAAATTCAATGAATTTTTTTCTAATTCGTAACAAACTCCTAAAATCTCATAAAACCATTGGGAACACCATCGAATGTAAGTTTCATAAAATATCAAATCAAAGTGTAAGCTACGTGGTCAACCGTATGGGTACTCCAGGACTTCCAAATGTAATAGAAAGCTTGGGCGTTCAAGAGATTCAAATTTCTTCTAAAGCTTCCACACTCTTTCTTGAGCTAACTTCTATGAGGCAGTTAAGAGAGAAACATAAATGTACCTGAATCAAAAAAGCCATTATTGCTAGGCAAAACATTTGTCAGTCGACCGATCAGAAATCCCGAACAATTGAGTAATTCATGCCTTTCCATGAGACATTAGCCAGCGATTAGCTGCAGAATAGGTGCGCACATGAAAAACTGAGATCGCCAACGAAAGTCTTCGCGCAAGACTAATCTCAAATCACTGGGTCGGTTTTTTTTTAGTTT
Source organism: Tenthredo scrophulariae (assembly GCA_963978835.1). Classification (NCBI taxonomy): domain Eukaryota; kingdom Metazoa; phylum Arthropoda; class Insecta; order Hymenoptera; family Tenthredinidae; genus Tenthredo; species Tenthredo scrophulariae. The sequence goes on along the minus strand of OZ022233.1, from coordinate 9,487,842 downwards.
TGGAGTACACTTTAACATAATTCACAAATAATTTGAAATTAATCAAAATGTTCAAATTTTCAGTTGCTGTAGGGTCTTCCTTCAAAGGAGTATACCCACCTTGAAAATAATTTTTCTTGAATCACTGCTACGCTATGAGAAGACATTTTAGTGACTCATTTTTTTTTACAGTTAATTAGTGCTATTTGGATGCATAGTTCATGATTTTTCCAAATTTTATGTCCTCCGCCCAACAAAAATTTAGTCCATCGAAGAAAAAGTAGTTGTCGTAGCGTATAGGCTACGGCGTTGCATGAAATTTTTTTAAATTTGGAGGAAATATTTTGTATGAATGTAATTAGGGGCAAACCAATAATATTTCATGAATTTAAGTTTTAGGCATAGAAATTTTTGATTGCAACACTTTTTTTCCATCGTTTTGGAAAAAGATATTGTACAATCGAAAATTTCTGTGCCTAAAACTTGAATTCATGAAATTTGAAAAAATCTTATACAACGCAGCAGCCTGTACGCTACGACAACTACTTTTTCTTCGATGGACTAAATTTTTGTTGGGCGGGGGACTTAAAATCTGTAAAAATATGGATGGATGGATAATGGATAAGCACGGAAGATCAGACGACACATTCGGGATAGGCACAAATAGTAGTAGGTATACTCCAATCGTAGGCATATGCCAGTTCAAAATGTCTAAAATCAAGATGATGTAGCATGATGATGAATGATAAATAATTTGGATTACAACCAATGATACTCGAGAATACATTTTTAGTTCCAATTATGTTTGGTGGCAAAGAATCATGAATTTGTCTTCGTTACTGCATTTCTCTTGCAGAGCTACTCATGGATTTCAGCATACCTATAGAAGCATGTTGGGGAGCATTTCACGCTGAGAGACAATATTATATAAAGAACTTGATAATAAATTATTCTAGATTTGAATATGAGAATCAATTGAAGTGACTATAATTATATGCAAACTAGGGACTCAGCCAACTTATCTTCATAAGGGGGTCTGCGACTGAAAGTTTCACAAGAACCATTCAATTTCTTGCAAATTAATAACATTGAAGGTCCAGTAGAGAAATGCTTTCTACAATTTTTAGATCATGGAAGTATATGTATTGGCACATACATTTCAATTTTCTGCAATGCAATTGTATGCGCAGGGAACCTTTCGCAGAAGATCTTCTATGTATTGCTGCGAAGGTTCCCTACACTAAAATTTCATGACGGATAGTTGAATTATTTTTTTCCATACAAATACACCATAAGTAAGAATTGTATTGAGTGTTTTTTCATTACACCTTTTATATAGTCACTTGCAAAAATGAAAAATCGTATCGAAGTTTCAGTGGCGTTTTTCTCTCAGTGAATAAAAATGAAGATGCACAGTAGTTTCATCCGAATAAAGATAGCAAACATGCTTATGTTACATCAAATTAGATAACAAATATGCAACGCAGTTTATACACGTTGATATTATTGAAAAAATCAGACGTTTAATTGGAACTTTAGAAATGTTTGTACGATAACTGTAAGTAGAATCACTGCATTAAAGTTTAATGTGTCACATCTACCATCAATTCTGATGTACCTAGTTTATAGATGAATTTGATGTCAAGATATGAATAAATAATTTCAGTTTTGGGAAATATTAGCTGTGAAATTGTTTTTAGCCACGCTCGAATTTAGATTAAAGATATATTCTTAATTGACAACAAATTTCGTGAAATTCAGGACCCTCTGATTTGCACCCATATTTTAGCGGGGTCCTGGCGGGCTTAGTTCGAAAACTCAACGCGCGGCGGCGCTGCGAACGATCCAAAAAATGGCGGTCCCCCTCGGACAGCCTTAAGGCTAAATTCGAGCGTGGCTAAAAACAATTTCACAGCTAATATTTCCCAAAACTGAAATTATTTATTCATATCTTGACATCAAATTCATCTATAAACTAGTAGTCCAGTCGGAATGTACAGAAATTTCGCCTAGTTCTATTCTTGAATATGTCCGAGTTGGCAATTTTTTGACAGCTTCATTGGATACCCAGGAACATATTCTGAAAAACTCGGTGTATGAGAGATGCGGGTTTGAGCGATAAAAAATTATTAAGAATTGAAAGTGCCTGATTTTGACACAATCTTTTTATTTATCGAGTTTAGAGAAAAAAGTTTCAGACAAAAGTTGTAGATCTCATTATTCTTTACAAAATTGTTATCATGAAAAAATCACGTAGCGTTGATGGTTTGGCTGTAAATCGCAACGGAAGACCAAGCACTCCTGAAACTCGGTTTTTTTTGTTTATTGCACGCAGGTCAGTGGATTATCAATGCACACTATTGGAACTTATCGTCAATGTAGAACCATCTTTTCATAAGAGAAGTGCGCCAAGTTTTCCCGGCTATGTCATAGAGTTGAGCAACAATGAATTTTCGCCTGAAATCCGCCCTTCCCCGATAGTTTCTAGCTGAACGACCCGGGAGAGTCCAGCAAAGAATGTAGCGGTACTTTTTACCACCTTCTTTCGGGATCCGGTGAAAATTTTTTTTTTCTCCCGAAAAAAACGCCGTTAAAAAAGAAATAAAATTTTTGCTTATAAACAAATGGTAATAACTTCGTCAATTTTCAAGTTACCGGAAACATCTTTCGAGGATCTGATAGGTCTTGTCGAGACACTTTTTTTGGAAAAAAAATCATCTCTTGATCTCTATTAGAACCGGAGATACAAAAGGGTTTACCTATTAATTCATAATTGTCGATCTAATTAACATTTTAAGATGATTCAAGTTCGTGCGTATTCTGGAGACATTCGAGTATGATATGCAATTTGTCTCATATTTCCCGAATCATGCATTACATTGCAACGACTGGTTCAATATAGCGGCGCCGATGACATCGCACCGTCCGCCGAGTGAGTCCCGCCGGGCCGCGCGATGGGGAGCGACTCGTCCAATCGCGTTCGACGCCGCGCCGCTTAGTTAACAATTGGAATATCTCCCTTGATAATTGTCGTACAAACTTCAATTTTTTTTCAATTCGGGCTACTTTTTTTTCGCCATTCCGATTATCCCGTCCAAAATGAGCGTTGACCGATACTCGTCGAACTAAATGACGTTTTTTCTTCGTAATAAAATAATGGTCATGAAAAGACATGTTGATTGGGTTATTTATACAACATGAAATGTATTTATGTACTTTCAATGATTGCCCTTAGGGTTACATAACTTCCCATCCATCTTACATTTCTTTTACATGTCTCATATTATTATATACGTACAGTTTTACAATCCTTCACAACTACTTTAGACTACTTACACTACACTTATACTTACTACACTTATGTATTTATGCTTTTTAGTTTCTACTCCATATGCCATTCGTTTTCTACATATTTATGCTTCCAAAACTTATCCTTTTTCTACTTATCGACTATCTTATGATACTTTGACTCTCTTCCTTCACAGTGAAAATTTTTCCGTCAATTGAAAAAAAATTGAAGTTTGTACGACAATTATCAAGGGAGATATTCCAATTGTTAACTAAGCGGCGCGGCGTCGAACGCGATTGGACGAGTCGCTCCCCATCGCGCGGCCCGGCGGGACTCACTCGGCGGACGGTGCGATGTCATCGGCGCCGCTATATTGAACCAGTCGTTGCAATGTAATGCATGATTCGGGAAATATGAGACAAATTGCATATCATACTCGAATGTCTCCAGAATACGCACGAACTTGAATCATCTTAAAATGTTAATTAGATCGACAATTATGAATTAATAGGTAAACCCTTTTGTATCTCCGGTTCTAATAGAGATCAAGAGATGATTTTTTTTCCAAAAAAAGTGTCTCGACAAGACCTATCAGATCCTCGAAAGATGTTTCCGGTAACTTGAAAATTGACGAAGTTATTACCATTTGTTTATAAGCAAAAATTTTATTTCTTTTTTAACGGCGTTTTTTTCGGGAGAAAAAAAAAATTTTCACCGGATCCCGAAAGAAGGTGGTAAAAAGTACCGCTACATTCTTTGCTGGACTCTCCCGGGTCGTTCAGCTAGAAACTATCGGGGAAGGGCGGATTTCAGGCGAAAATTCATTGTTGCTCAACTCTATGACATAGCCGGGAAAACTTGGCGCACTTCTCTTATGAAAAGATGGTTCTACATTGACGATAAGTTCCAATAGTGTGCATTGATAATCCACTGACCTGCGTGCAATAAACAAAAAAAACCGAGTTTCAGGAGTGCTTGGTCTTCCGTTGCGATTTACAGCCAAACCATCAACGCTACGTGATTTTTTCATGATAACAATTTTGTAAAGAATAATGAGATCTACAACTTTTGTCTGAAACTTTTTTCTCTAAACTCGATAAATAAAAAGATTGTGTCAAAATCAGGCACTTTCAATTCTTAATAATTTTTTATCGCTCAAACCCGCATCTCTCATACACCGAGTTTTTCAGAATATGTTCCTGGGTATCCAATGAAGCTGTCAAAAAATTGCCAACTCGGACATATTCAAGAATAGAACTAGGCGAAATTTCTGTACATTCCGACTGGACTACTAGTTTATAGATGAATTTGATGTCAAGATATGAATAAATAATTTCAGTTTTGGGAAATATTAGCTGTGAAATTGTTTTTAGCCACGCTCGAATTTAGCCTTAAGGCTGTCCGAGGGGGACCGCCATTTTTTGGATCGTTCGCAGCGCCGCCGCGCGTTGAGTTTTCGAACTAAGCCCGCCAGGACCCCGCTAAAATATGGGTGCAAATCAGAGGGTCCTGAATTTCACGAAATTTGTTGTCAATTAAGAATATATCTTTAATCTAAATTCGAGCGTGGCTAAAAACAATTTCACAGCTAATATTTCCCAAAACTGAAATTATTTATTCATATCTTGACATCAAATTCATCTATAAACTAGGTACATCAGAATTGATGGTAGATGTGACACATTAAACTTTAATGCAGTGATTCTACTTACAGTTATCGTACAAACATTTCTAAAGTTCCAATTAAACGTCTGATTTTTTCAATAATATCAACGTGTATAAACTGCGTTGCATATTTGTTATCTAATTTGATGTAACATAAGCATGTTTGCTATCTTTATTCGGATGAAACTACTGTGCATCTTCATTTTTATTCACTGAGAGAAAAACGCCACTGAAACTTCGATACGATTTTTCATTTTTGCAAGTGACTATATAAAAGGTGTAATGAAAAAACACTCAATACAATTCTTACTTATGGTGTATTTGTATGGAAAAAAATAATTCAACTATCCGTCATGAAATTTTAGTGTAGGGAACCTTCGCAGCAATACATAGAAGATCTTCTGCGAAAGGTTCCCTGCGCATACAATTGCATTGCAGAAAATTGAAATGTATGTGCCAATACATATACTTCCATGATCTAAAAATTGTAGAAAGCATTTCTCTACTGGACCTTCAATGTTATTAATTTGCAAGAAATTGAATGGTTCTTGTGAAACTTTCAGTCGCAGACCCCCTTATGAAGATAAGTTGGCTGAGTCCCTAGTTTGCATATAATTATAGTCACTTCAATTGATTCTCATATTCAAATCTAGAATAATTTATTATCAAGTTCTTTATATAATATTGTCTCTCAGCGTGAAATGCTCCCCAACATGCTTCTATAGGTATGCTGAAATCCATGAGTAGCTCTGCAAGAGAAATGCAGTAACGAAGACAAATTCATGATTCTTTGCCACCAAACATAATTGGAACTAAAAATGTATTCTCGAGTATCATTGGTTGTAATCCAAATTATTTATCATTCATCATCATGCTACATCATCTTGATTTTAGACATTTTGAACTGGCATATGCCTACGATTGGAGTATACCTACTACTATTTGTGCCTATCCCGAATGTGTCGTCTGATCTTCCGTGCTTATCCATTATCCATCCATCCATATTTTTACAGATTTTAAGTCCCCCGCCCAACAAAAATTTAGTCCATCGAAGAAAAAGTAGTTGTCGTAGCGTACAGGCTGCTGCGTTGTATAAGATTTTTTCAAATTTCATGAATTCAAGTTTTAGGCACAGAAATTTTCGATTGTACAATATCTTTTTCCAAAACGATGGAAAAAAAGTGTTGCAATCAAAAATTTCTATGCCTAAAACTTAAATTCATGAAATATTATTGGTTTGCCCCTAATTACATTCATACAAAATATTTCCTCCAAATTTAAAAAAATTTCATGCAACGCCGTAGCCTATACGCTACGACAACTACTTTTTCTTCGATGGACTAAATTTTTGTTGGGCGGAGGACATAAAATTTGGAAAAATCATGAACTATGCATCCAAATAGCACTAATTAACTGTAAAAAAAAATGAGTCACTAAAATGTCTTCTCATAGCGTAGCAGTGATTCAAGAAAAATTATTTTCAAGGTGGGTATACTCCTTTGAAGGAAGACCCTACAGCAACTGAAAATTTGAACATTTTGATTAATTTCAAATTATTTGTGAATTATGTTAAAGTGTACTCCAAAACTAAAAAAAAACCGACCCAGTGATTTGAGATTAGTCTTGCGCGAAGACTTTCGTTGGCGATCTCAGTTTTTCATGTGCGCACCTATTCTGCAGCTAATCGCTGGCTAATGTCTCATGGAAAGGCATGAATTACTCAATTGTTCGGGATTTCTGATCGGTCGACTGACAAATGTTTTGCCTAGCAATAATGGCTTTTTTGATTCAGGTACATTTATGTTTCTCTCTTAACTGCCTCATAGAAGTTAGCTCAAGAAAGAGTGTGGAAGCTTTAGAAGAAATTTGAATCTCTTGAACGCCCAAGCTTTCTATTACATTTGGAAGTCCTGGAGTACCCATACGGTTGACCACGTAGCTTACACTTTGATTTGATATTTTATGAAACTTACATTCGATGGTGTTCCCAATGGTTTTATGAGATTTTAGGAGTTTGTTACGAATTAGAAAAAAATTCATTGAATTTATTGATAAAATCAGCTGTCCGTATCACCTAAAGAAAATCGTAGTGCCTTAAATATTTCTCACAAAGCGGGAAAAGGCCGGAGTACTTTTCAGGCACAAACGAAAAATCGATTTTTTAGTGATTCTTGAATCTCTGTAGGGTCTTCCGTTATTTAACAATAACCTGCAGAATTAATTTTCATAACCTCTCATCGTGAAACGAATTTCAATCTGCAGGATATTCACGTATCGCACAGTTTCGGGCCGCCATAGTGTGCGTTTTGTATACCATGGAAATGTGTGTGATTGTGTGAGTGAAACAGACGGGGCCCTCGGAAATTTGTATTCGGCGATGGGTCCGGACAGCTTGAGTCGGCTTGAGTCGACGAGTCAATAGTGGCGCCATCTATTGACTAGAAATTTTCGCCCCCTAAATTCTCCGTATGTAGATGGCTTTACAACTTGGGATGGTGATTTATCTATTTCTACTGTGATATTATTGTGGGTGATATAGTGCTCGGTACACGTCGAGTGCAAGAAATCATTATATCGCCAAAATTTGATATCACTCGTCTCACCTGGCGGCCATCTTTACCGTGTCAATGTATGTATCCATGTGCCAGCTGTCACGAGGATGTTATATTAACGTTTCATTAGAAGTTCAGACTCATTTGTGATTGACCTTCACTATTTCACCCAAAACAATTTTGAACAAGAAACATTTCGTACACATCAGATTCTCGAAATAATTCTTTATACTCGAGAATTTAGGGGGCGAAATTCTCTCGTAGGTGTGTACATGCGTACGTGCCATCACCCCCATCATACTACCCCCTCGGACAGCCTCAAGGTGGAAGCACACAAAAGTCCTTGAGCCATAATCAGAATGCAGAAGCCATAGCGCATGCGCAGTTGCAAAAGTCCAGCGAACAGTACGCATGCGCATGCTCTCTGCATTCTGCTTATGGCGTCTGGATTTTCAACCCACACAAAAATCCATAAGCATAAGAGCATAATGTACCGTCCGCGTCTCACATCACAAGTGGAAGAATGAATCGCATTTGACATTTCTGATGACAAAATAATCAATTATACTAGTAATACATGTTGATATTGGTATTTGACATACTATAGTTTATATGATTACTGAAGCGAATTACCGATCCACATTGATATTGCTTGTTTTGCTCTCTAAGAAGCTGTCTGCCAGATTTTTTTAGGTTAGCTGATTTTGCTGCTTACTAGCGACTTGTCACACGTAGTTAGGGAACGATTGAGATTATTTGAGTTGTAGAATAGAATTTCATGATGTAAAATTATTATCAGGTGAATAAACATAGCTCTCGTACGTTAAAAACTGATTTTATTTGATGAAATTCAACGATGCAATTTAGAGTATTCCTTTGAATCATCATTATGGAATTTCAATGCTCCCTTAGGCTGAAATATCTCTAAATAAATGAGAAAAATGTTTTCAACACCCCAGGTTCTTATCTCGATTCTAAGGTGTGTCGTCGAATTTCCTGATTTGAATAACAGGGTTTTTGGTGCTTAGAGGCTAGTGGTTTTTATTTAATATTATAATATATAATATATAATATTACTTTCTTTTATTACGATTGTATTATTGACAGTAGAATTATAATAGGTAATAATTTTACATTACGAAATTCTATCCTACATCTCAAATGATTTTGATTGTTTCCTAGCTACGTGTGTCTAGTCGCTAGTAGGCAGCAAAATCAGCTAACCTAAAAAATCTGGTAAAGCACTTCCCAGAGAGCGAAACAAGCAATATCAATGTAAATCGGTAATTCGCTTCAGTAATCATATAAACTATAGTATGTCAAATACCAATATCAACATGTATTACTAGTATAATTGATTATTTTGTCATCAGAAATGTCAAATGCGATTCATTCTTCCACTTGTAATGTGAGACGCGGACGGTACATTATGCTCTTATGCTTATGGATTTTTGTGTGGGTTGAAAATCCAGACGCCATAAGCAGAATGCAGAGAGCATGCGCATGCGTACTGTTCGCTGGACTTTTGCAACTGCGCATGCGCTATGGCTTCTGCATCCTGCTTATGGCTCGAGGACTTTTGTGTACTTCCACCTTTAATGGAATGAAAATAAACTGTTATTCCCTTTCTGCGCTAACTGCGCACGCGCTGATGGAGAGAGATGGATACGGTACCGCCGTTTCCCCTCTCTTTGTAGTCGAGCGACATCCAGAGAGGACCGTCTCCCCTACTCTACCTAAGTATAATATCTCTACGGTAAAACCGCTTAATGTCCGTGTGGGGTTACATGTGTAAGTAAATAAAATAGATTATAACGATGTAGTAATCGGCGGGGTTGCCATAGTTATGATAGAAACAACCTGTATATGATTATTGAACAATTTATTAGCAATTTGCTTTGTTCTTTCCATTAGGACTAATCTGCACTTGAACTCCACGTGATTTTCCATATAACTACTCGTATTGCGAAAGCGTAGCAATTAATGCCAGCAACTTGAAATAAGCTATTATTCAACTGTTCGTACACTCGAAAAAAGTAAAAGAGATAATATGCATGTGTTGAATGAGTCAACACATGATGAATGATAACAGTCGTGGTGAAAACACACCCGCTTACGAGGGTTGGACCCGCTATAAAATTGCAACGACTCACAGCAACTCGGCTATTACGCGCATAAAAATGATATCCAAATATTCTAAAATTTATGCTAAATTATTATCATTTAATATTAATATTATTCCGACTTACTAGGAGTGTATCAGACCATCGGATCATGGATCTTGTCCATAGTTGTAAGGGTGTTTTCTTGTAACAAAATATTAAGCACTTGCTCTATAGCTCTGCGGAATAGGCCTTTATTCTATCAATTCACCAAAATATACAATAGAAATCGGTGTTACATGGGTTTTGAAAATTGCCCTACGAGTCTTGTAGATCTGGATCTGATTTCGTTACTTAATTGTATTTTCGCATTCTCTGGAAAAATGTTATATAAGGAAACCAGTCTAAGTGATCTCATTATATTACAGTAAAACCTCCGGCACTATCGCTAGTCGGGACCGACAACCCCTGGCACTATCGCGTATTGGCCTACTTTTTCCCGACCAATCGAAAGCAAGTACAGGGCCGTGGAATTAACCTGATAGCACCCGAGGTCTCGTAACATACACGGGCGACGCTAAGGAGTCACGGTAGTCAGTAGATGCGGTACTGCTACAGGGGTATGGTGAGGGGTCCCTAAGCGACAGTGCCGGAGGTCAGACAGTACCTGAGGTGACAGTGCCGGAGGTTTTACTGGTATTTAATTTCCTGCAAAAATTATACCCAGTAAACACGAAGGCATCTGGTAGACGTCCGTAAGATGGCGTTCATAGACAAAAGTCGTCTATTTGCGAGCCATAAAGTCATCGTACAGTCACTGTATAGACAACGAATGTCCATCTATATGTTGCCTATTTTTTGACTATAGGAAGTCTTTCGATGTCATCAAGATGTCTTTTTAAATATAACAAACAGGCATCGTTTACTCGTCGTCAAAAAGGTATATCTTATTGTCAGCTAAAAGCTGAAAGCATATCTTATTGTCAATTGAAGGCACATCTTATTGTCATCTAAAGGCATACCTTATTGTCATCTCGATGCGTTATATAAGGATAACTTGACGTTGCCTCTTAAAAGTGATTCATTAGGCTGGGCGCGCGGGTATAAGTATATATATGGGGCATTCCACGTCAACTCGGACGGTCAAAACCCTTCACCTCTCCGATTTCGATTATTTTACGGAAATTTGTTCGTTTCGATCCAAAAAGCACCCTAATTTTTTTTCCAGATTTTTAGCGGCCCCCCGTCACCACCATAACCTTCCATAAACCCCTTAAAAACACCGAAAATTTGGACATGATTTAAAAAATTGAATAAAATTACAGATATAGTACATAATAAACTAAAAATTTTCGCGGTGGAATTGGAGTGGCTCCGACTTTCGTTAAGCTGAAAATAATTAAAGAAAATGAGAAAAAAATCACATTTTCCAACCGCTTCAATTAAATTATCAATAAAGACAATAAAAAACAGAAAATGTTCATTTTTCATTTTTTCGATTCAGTAGAAAAAAATTTTCACAAATTTTTAATGATTTCGAATTTGAGAACGATTGCATTTTTGATTTCGATACATTTCTAATCGTAGCCGTAAACATTATTGTACGGAGCATTGTTTCGTTTTATTTACCGAGATCGAATACCAGTTAATACTGAACTTGAAATTCTTAAAATTCATAAGGAATTGAATAAATATAGAGGTGCGGGAAAAAAACAAGTAACATCACTTCGCAACTGCAAGAATTCATTTTTATTCTTAAACTTCAAGTTTTATGGATTGTTTTATTTGTAGATGATGACACATTTTTTACAGTCACAATGCCATTTCTTCCAGGAACGATGCAGTGGACTTTTTGCAAGTTCGATATTTTTTTAACATTCTGAAATCGTGTTTTTAAGAAAAAAGAAAAGGAACAGAGTGCAAAATGCTCCAATTCCGGCAGTGGACTTTTTGAAAATGGCAAAAATGAAAAATGAACATTTTCCGTTTTTTATTCTCTTTATTGATAATTTAATCGAAGCGGTTGTAAAATGTGACTTTTTTCTCATTTTCTTTAATTATTTTCAGCTTAACGAAAGTCGGAGCCACTCCAATTCCACCGCGAAAATTTTCAATTTATTATGTACTATATCTGTAATTTTTTTCAATTTTTTGAATCATGTGTTACGTATTCCATGCTATTCCATACTCCTCTATGCTCTCTATGCTCTCTCACCCTCAATACCCAAGACATAACATCCTGCATGCATCTAGTCTCACAGCCTCTAATCAGAGGAAGTTTCATCTTTACATTCGAAGAACTTCATCCCTACCTATGCACCCACAAAACTGCACCTGCATAAACAAACCCATGCCCGGGAGAACAATGGAAAAGAATGATCCATCAGTCAGCTCAACAGTAGCCATTAAAAACACTTGCTCTTCAATCGTTGACCAGAGTAGTCAATCATCACTTGCTTCTCAATCGCCAAACAGAGCAGTCGCTCAATCACTTGCTTCTCGATCATTAAAGAAAGCAGTCACTCTTAGACTCGCTTCCAAAATCATAATTCATCAACTCGAAATCACTCTTCACTTAAACTCTAAGAACTTGTAAAACTCATATAGAAGATTATTCACCAATAAACGACTATTCAATTATCATATATATATCAATTCACATCAGTCACCCATCACCCAAAGACCGGTTACCTTAAGGTGTAAAATGAGGAACGAACTCAACGACAGCTCTATCCAGATACGTACTACTGGTAGCAGCTCAACCCTAATCCTGAATAACTCTAACTACAATCATAACACTGGTGGCAGCGTAACCACCTCATCAACCTCATTCATAACACATGTCCAAATTTTCGGTGTTTTTGAAGGGTTTATGGGAGGTTATGGTGGCGACGGGGGGCCGCTAAAAATCTGGAAAAAAATTAGGGTGGTTTTTGGATCAAAACAAACAAATTTCCGTAAAATACTCGAAATCGGAGAGGTGAAGGGTTTTGACCGACCGAGTTGACGTGGAATGCCTATATTATAAAGATATATCGCCGCCGCCGCTGCCGTGTCAGACATTTTGGTTACCATGGCAACCGTTTTCTGACCTCAGGTTAGGTCAGGTGGTTACCATGACAACCATTTTTTTACCTTAGGTTTGGTCAGGTGGTTACCATGGCCACCATTTTCTGACCTTAGGTTAAGGCCCGTCCCTAGTCGCCCACCTCCTTTTGATACAATGTTACACATTTCAATTATTATCCGAGCCCAGGCGTTGAAAACACAAAAAAAGCCAACGTCGCGCGAATTCTATTACAATTGTGAACACATACGTCCAAAAAAATGTTCGTTCCATGCGAAAATAGAGCCTACAGATGGTTTTTACATTATTCGAATGTTTTCGAATTCGATTTCCTCCGCTTTTGGTTGAAATGTGTCACATTTCGATTATTTTCTGAGCCCAGGCGCCAAAAACGCAAAAGAGGCCAACGCTGCGCGAATTCAAATTCAATTCCGAACACATACGTCCAAAAAAATGTTCGTTTCGTGCGAAAATAGAGTGTACAGATTGTTTTTACGTAATTCGCCGAGGAAATCGAATTCGAAAACATTCGAAAAATGTAAAAACCATCTGTAGGCTCTATTTTTGCATAAAACTAACATTTTTTTGGACGTATGTGTTCGGAATTGAAATAGAATTTGCGCGACGTTGGCCTTCTTTGCGTTTTTGAGGCCTGGGCTCGAATAATGATTAAAATGTGACATATTTCGTCAAAACGGAGGTGGGCCACTAGGGACGGGTCTTGAGTTAGGTTACCATGGCAACCATTTTCTGACCTCATGTTTTGTTGAATTTCATTTGATAATTGAGGGGCCTAATCACCCCATTTATAACAGGAAACTCTCATACCGTCATTATTATTAAGGACAAATTTAAATAAGTCCAACTCTGATCTGGTGTTTTCTGGCATATCTGGCGAAGTTTTTCGTTTAATTATACTCGATCGAATCGTGTCAACGTATCCATAATAATATCTCTACAAAAAAAAAAATAATGGGACTTTACGTTAAAATAATAGTAATATTGGTAAGGTTATTGCTTACACAAATTTATCTCCGATTTCAATGTGATTAATATATTCCGTAGTAGAAAGCGGAGGAATATTATCTTCAGTCTTCCTTTTTTTTTGATTTTGGTCGTTCATTTCAATGACTTTTACATGAATTTGCGCGACGAGGCATTTTGAAATATTGGATTTGAAGAGATGGAATCATAATAAGAAGCTAAGAGAGCAGAAAATAATATTTCTGAATCTAATCCTGATAAAAGAACTGAAGTATTAGAAAACTTTACTTTTATTGTTTGTATGTTTATTTCAACCAAACGGAACATAGTTACAAATTACTAATAGGTCGTAGTTTGCAACGCCGTTTTCGTAAAATTTATAGCTTTATCCGGAATAATTTTAATAATGGATTCACCGAGAATGTTTGGTATGTAATATCAATTTGTATCTAATTACACCAAACGACAGGAAAACACAACATGATATGAATTCACTAAAAATTTAATAAATCATCGTAATACGTGGCTGCGGAAATGATAGAGGCAGCCTTAGCAGCGACCGCCTTGATAGAAGCAGAGGAAGAAAAAGTCAAAGAAATAATAGAGTCCGAGGAAAATCGAAATTCTTAGTAATATCCAATGTAAAAAGAATATATAGCCGGGAGTCGCGAAACATTCACTGGATTTCATTAGAAATTCGGTTATTTTTGGAAGAACATAAAATCCGCAGATCCGGGTATTAGAACGACTGATAAAAATTGAAATTTGGAGGGTTGGCGCGCGTAGCGTGCAGAGAGGCGCAGCCCCCCTAGTATGTATTATAGCGGTTTCGTTTGTTCATATATAGCGGTCCATCTGCGTGCATCAACCGCGATTTCACCAATTTTTGAATAATCAATCAACTGATAAATTGGTCAAACTAATTGGCGAAATCGCAGGTCACACTGAACCAACTGGCCAAACAAAATCGCTGATACATAATTATACATATATAATTAGAGTATTATAATATTCCCTGCACGAAGCCCTAAGGTTCATGAAAAATGTATATAATTTGGTAGAATATATGTAACATTTTATTGACCTGTATCAATTCAAGTCTTTGATTCAGTATCTCTTGCATATTGCACTCTGACATCCTAATCCTACTTTGTATTATACTATGTATTATCCTATTTTATATTATATTATTATTTATGTGATGTGATGTTGCTTATAATATAAGCTCCTACTATCTTCTTTCGTTCTGATGCCGCTGTGCAGTAGCTTCCCTTTTTTCTAATGTCCGGATACGGTCTCCAGGGCGGCGCAGCCAGTCCTTGTAACGCTCTTGGGCATGAGCAATCGTTATTGGGAATCTCGACCTCACCACTTCTATACAATATAAACATCAATTCAATAGCTTGAGGTATGGAAAACATTTGTATCCAATAATCTTATACAAAAACCTTACTTGTTATGGTTTGATGGAAATTTAGCTTGTTCACCAATATCAACCAGTTATTTTTTATCCGAGTGCATTTTTGACACAGCCCATTTGTAAGTACTGCCGCCATGGCATTCGCAATGATCTCATTTTCATCGGCCCCACCAATTGAGGAAATTTTGTTTTCCTAATGTCATAACACAAATCACGTTATTAAGAATCTACAATAGTTAAAAAACAAACATGATGGAGTATCAAACACGTATGTAGGTACAAATTGTTGGAGAAAAGTATCGTCACGTTTCAGTCTGCGGTCGAAGTTTAAGAGTGTTTCAGCTTCGTTGAAAGGCATAGGTGGAAGGAGAGTAAGATCCTCTTGTATACTCCCATTACCATTAATAACTGAAGTTATTTCTCGAACCTCATTCAGCTTCTGTAGGATGAGTTCTAATTGTGTTCTGCAGCCACCTGTAAGAATGGATATGGAAATAGATGTCAGTATACATCCAATCAGACCTGCAGTTATTTTCAATTTTGTATATTCTATTTAATTTTATCAATAGTTGAACCCTAACTAATTACTACTGCCGAAATTCGTAATTCTTCCTCACTACTGTATGGGTCTATGAAACCCTATGAACTTTTTGACCATTCATAACTTCCGTAATTCTTAATATTTTTGATTACAAATATCCATCGGTGTATGATGGATGATGTCCATGTACAATAATGTGAGGAGATTACTTACTGCAACACTTTCCCTCTTCGTGAATGGTGTCTGCTATTTCCATATTCGGTATCGACGGATCAATTAACTCCGCCTCCCCTATCTGTGAATATTCTTCTTGAGATTTGGGACCTTGATTCTCAATATCTGAATCCAATGTTTCAACAACATATTCCTCATTATCAGAAGTGTGACTCGGATCTTCGAGAATAGAAAGAGTAACGAATACATGGTGAAGAAATGACAATTGACTATCACGTAAGAGTAAAGAGTACCTCTTGTCATCTGTTTCTTATTGAACAGGTAATTGTAAACGTGTCTCTCATTGCAGGAATCACCTAGAAAATCAACGGAGAATAAATTACGGAATCAGGCTGAATCTCCAGTACTCAATAACAATAGAATGGACTCACCTTCATCAGAGACCTCAGATACTGGCCGTTTAGCTCGAGCAGTTTGTGCTGCGACATAGTTCGAAGGAGGTGCCCTGATGTTCATCTGATTGACCAATTTGACATTGGCAATAACTTTAGCTATAATAGTAGTTAATGTATGTAAACCTGAATACATTTCGGAAACTTTAAGGATTTATACTAAGAGATCAGTATGATTTAATAAGAATTACACTCACGCTTTTGCAGGAGAGTTTCTTTGGGCCTCTGAAGTTGTTGGAAGTCTCCAGATTTTGAGCAAGAGGTCTGCGGGGCTTTCTTCGCCATTATGGACACGGTTGATATCACCTGCAATCAAATATACTTGCGAGTAGATCTGAATAACAACGGTATGTAACATGTAAGATGGATGCAAGGCTTAAGGGAGTGATATCTTTTTATGAATCAATGTTCAACTCTAAAAAAAGTAGTAGGAGCGAAAAAAGAATAATGGAAGAATAAGGAGCTATTATGCTAGTTCTTGGTATGAAGGAGTGGAAATACATAAAAATAATCTCCACTTGGGATTCGAAAAGCCTTTTTATAAATCTCAGTAACACACCACTTTTCTAAACTTTCTGATAAAAGTTTGACTTTACAAATGTTCATTAACTTCGAGTCAATAGGGTAAAAGGGGAATCTTCAATAGCAGTGGGATCTACGTATCTATGTCCCACAATGACAGGTCCTTCACTATCAGTGCTGTGACATATTAATTGAATAACAACAATGCTGTTATCTGTTAAATAACAACAATTTTTGGGTTTAGCCTGAGTAAAAACGAAATTTTTAAATTCAATAGTTTTGTACGCATTCGAACACCCTGCTGGAAGCTGAAGATTACTGTTATTAATCTTATTTTTGAGTAAATAATCTACATCTTTAAATTGGTTGTGAGCTTTCGGCGAAATGACTTGGACTTCTTCATGAATTCGATTCATAATTTGAGCTAAAACGGAAGATCTTTTCCTGACCAAGTTTTTTTAGATACTGTAAGTGATTTTCAAAAACATAACAGCTGAAATCATCTAGAGGTCCAAATGATAAAACGACATGAATTAGGTTGTGAATGTTATAGACAATGTTCTCTGGACCATATAATCTCTCCATTGTATGTACATAATAATGTAGCAAATCTCTGGCAAAATTGTTATTCCTAATGCATTCCTCTGGGTCGCTCAATAGACGGGCTGCACAGTTTAATGAATTGAAATGTATGATTTGATCTTTAGTCACATACTTTCGGAATATAACAGGCCCTGTATACAAAAGAAGCATACGTAATTCTGTGGCTTTGAATCTCGAAAATTCATCAAAACCACGAGTTCCTCGAGGAAATTCAATAGGTATCCATTTATTGAAGGAGCAATATTCACGGGATAAATTTCTGATTCGAGCCTGTGTATCTACACCGTTACCACGTTGATTTATAAAAATGAGACCATGCTTTTTCAACACTCCTAGACTGATGAGATGCATAGGATCATGTGGGATCTGTTTCCACATACTAATGCCAATACCTCCTATAAAGGTGAGATTACATTCTCGTATGCTTTTGGAACCGCGAGTCTAAAATTATCATCTGTTCTCAAAGGAGAATTTCTGTCAAGGAAAACTTGACGTCTGTTAATTGTTTGGCCTTCCTGGATACATCTTCCACAGCGACTGTTGTGAGCGGGGAAACATGTAATGAAATTCCGTGCAGGTGTATCGGCAAGAAAAGCCTTGATTGTAACGATATATTTACAGTTATGATAGAGAAAGCCTTCAGTGCTCAATTTCAAATATTCATGAATGAAGGGTTCTAAGAACTGATTCGCACTTGATGGCTTTCCCTTACCATGATAGGCTCCTATTGAGAATGGATTTTCAAAAATAGAATGAACAATTTTTCCCAAAATTGGCCACAAATCGCTCTGAGAACTTTTTGAGAGTGGTAAACCATCTACAATAATCTAAAGAAAAAGTTGACTGGGACTTGGTTGTTGTCTACTTGTTTAAATTGATCAATAAGAGCTTTTTCCAAGCCATATGGTACATATGCCATTGGCCATATACAAATTTTCATGCCATATACAAATTTTGGCGCGGTTTTTCGACGCATGCCTTGAAGCGTTGACTGAATATCATAAAGACAGCTCCCCTTATGGACCTTTGTGAGCCGACTAAAATTCGCAGCGAGCTAGCGCCCCCTCAGTAATTCTAGCGGCATATTCAGGAAGCGAGTAAAAAATACTGAAACGCGCTGGATCCGTGTTGCAATTACCGACTGGAATAAACCGTTTTCGTGATGATATGTCAGAGCGGTTAGAGTAGATAGTTATAGAAATCGCAAATATCCCCGACCCCACGCGCGTGTTTTTACCGGTTCCGTCGCATTGTAGCTCACAGAAATTAAGTAAATAAAATAAAGATGATTGCTAGTGACCTAATTTTAATTGATAAATAATGCGAACTGGAAACACGTTTTCACGCAATCCCGTGCCTTCCTACGTAGACATTATGGTAATACGACGAATTGGCTCCAAAAAGAGTCACTGAGGCGTAAGTATACATTAAATCGAATTCGTTAAACTTCGCGGCAATTGAATAAGGTGATAAGAAGAAATGCTTTAGTTTGAACAAATATGTTTTGCACTGTATAAAACATATTTGAAGCAAATGACAATCATGCAAATGACCAAAAGCACTACCAAAAGAGATGTATATGGCTGTCTCTGGAATTGAGGAATTTCGATATTTTTGGCATCGCGGAAATACGCGCTCGAAACGTTCCTTTCGTTTCCGATATAACACCTGTTTTCAATTAATTACCAGAACATCGCGGATTGGAGATCAATATGGAAAGTGCTGTGAAGTTTACAGGTGCTTGTTGAGGACAACGGGAGATTGAACTTGTATGCTTCACAAAGTCACATCTCACAGCTCTTGAATATTTTTTCATTGTAATTGCCCGCCGCACACTAGCGTATGCAGTTTGTGCTTCTGCATATTCGGACTTACACTGAATAATACGAGATATTATTATTCTTCGAAGTTTTCGCAATACGAATATATAGGGCAAACCACGTAAACTCTTCATTCTCCGATCCTCACCATTACCGAGTTTCTCTCTTTCTTTTTATGTTTTTATAGATTGAAAATAAAGAAACACGTCCTTTTTATCTTTCTACGTTTTACGACCCCTTCCGATTCTGCGGTTGCTTGAAATTATGCATTCCTTCGAATTATGGAAATTTCTCAATGCATTTATATATAAGTATATATGGCAAGCTCTTTCCCCTGTTATACCTAGGCATCGATAAAAAATGCAAAGTAAGAAGATAAAGTTTGAATGAAAAATTAGGCGACTCAATGTTTATTAATGATTTTTGCGGCTTAACATAATGATACAGTTTCCAAATGAGTTCGTTTGAAATTCTGCATCAACGTTATACATAATGGCTGGCCACCCGCTTTTTTATTTATTTCTGGACGAATTGATGCTTGCAGAAAGCAAAGTAGGTAAGTGAAAATAGTTCATATAATTAACGTTGTTAGCGAGTATATCGAATAGTTTTAATTAATTTTATTATGTTTAACAATTTTTAAAATATCAATAATAATGATGATAATAATAAAATGAACAACAACACGAATATAATGATGATAATGATAATAAGAAGCAAAGTAGGTGAGTGAGGATAATTCATCTAATTAACCTCGTTAGTAAATAAATCAAATGATTTTAATTAATTTTATTCATTTACGGAAACCTCTCTGTCCTGTATCTTCGAAGCTGTAATCCAAGCGCGAGAAGGCCAAGCGGTGGTAAATTAGGACATTAACAATTTTTTAACTATTCATCCGATTGAAGTCAAACTTGCCAGAAAACTTATTTTCATCTTAATAAACAACTTCCTCACTGAAAGTTGTCGGTTGGTCGAAATTTGTTCGACTCCGGATGCGCTTGAAGATATCCATAACTGATTTTTGCAATGTCTCGGAAAATAATCAATAACTTTTTTGTTGACAGTCATATCCCCCGTTTTCTTCTTCAGTCAATAGTCAAACGCTATAATACATGATGTCTGAAAATTTCGTTGAAAAATTCCAAAATTTGGTTAATTTAACAGTAGTTGAAGTGAAAGACGGTGGAAATTTTTAATTTTACAACGGACACGTTTTTTGTAAATATTTTTGAAACGACGAAAGCCACAACTTTTTTTTACGTGGAAACAAAGATGCGGAATCAAATTTCCTATAGGAATGCATGCTTCAAGATTCGAAATTTGTAACTTTTTTTACAAACGGTCAGAGGCCACTTTTGCGAAGCGAAACAAATTTATATCTCTTGTCGCATTCGGCTACTCAATTGTTCATTGAAAATCGTTCATGAAATATTAACTAACAATACTTGGGTGCAAGATTTAAGGTACTTGCAATCAAGAGATCCGGAAAAGTAGTATGCAAATAAGTTATTCACAAGGCTTAAGAATGTTTACAGACTTGTCATCGGTGTGTAAACTGGAGAAACAAAAGAAATCATACCTCGCGCTATAGCTGTATTGCACGCCAGCGTAGTGGGCCAACCTAGGCTTCAGTCGCCTGCGAGATTCGAGTCAGCGAGCATTCGAGGGACATTTTGATTGTAATTGAGGAGACGGATGCAATAAGGAGATATAACTTTTTCTCGCTCCCCAGAGTTGGCCCCCGAGCAGTTAGAAAAGAAATCACGAATTACGAATTTTCAAACATGCATTCTTGTAGGAAATTTTATCCCGAATTTTTTTTCCCTTCGTAAAAAGTTGTAGCTTTTTAGGCCAAGCAATAGAGGTTTTTTACGTGACAAAAATACTACCTAAAATCTGACTGTGCAGTCATTCAATAGGTAGTTTCCACATGTTTTTCATGATAGCTGCGATTCCTGAATCGTCTTAGGTTTTTTTTGAGAAGCGAAAAATAGCCAAAAAAGCCAAAATTTTGCTTTTTCGCTTATAAAACGTAAAGTATTGATCTGATCGAGAAGCTATAACGGCACTTTTTGTAGAGAATTCAAAAACAAAAAAAATGAGAGGTGAAACGTCTCAATCGGATAATTGGTTTTCGAGAAAATTCCAAAAAACTGGAAAAAACATCACTTTTTCGAAAATTCATAACTTGGGCAATTTTTGAGATGAAGCGTAGTTCCTCTGAATTTAAGTAGTTATTAACATATACTTTATTGGTGCACAATTGCAGAGCTGTCGGATAAATAGTTTTTGCACAATCGCAGTTTTCCGAATTCGACATACTTTTTTCAAGAAGGTCGTGATACTCGGCTACTTGTCGGATTTGAATTTTACAAAAAGCATTTTAAAGAAGAAATAAAATTCTTCAAATCGTATATTCTCACGATACCGACAGATAATGTTTAGTGGGTGAAAAACGGCGTCAAACAGGAGCAAAAAGGCTCGAACGCTTGAAACTAGTCGAGGAGTGGGGGCCGCCCGCTACGCGAGGGGAAAACTGTATATATAGTATACCTTGCGCGCGGCGCGCAATTCCGATCTTTTCACCTCGATTTTTTCAGCAACTAAAGGTCGTATCTCAACACTTTTTTTTTTTAAATTAGGGTAATTTTATCTCAGCAATCCGATTCTTTTGTCAGATGTGCAATATAATCAATGGTTTTACTGAAATTTCATGTTTTTCATTAAAAATACCATTTTTCATTAGGAATACAAGGAAAAATCAATTCATAAGAGTTGTAATTAGAATTGGTAGTTTATTTTTCATATATATAATTATCATACAGGTTACATATTCATGTCAATTATTGGATACATCAATTATACATATCTTATCCTAATATTTACAATAGTCTCCTTCTCTTTGGATGTGATGAAGTATCATCCTCATCTTCAGAGGCATTATCATTTTCAATATTCATACAGTTATCGGAATCATTATTCTCATCGTCTAATACAGATTCGTCCTCAGACTCTACGGAACAATGAGTAATTTCTAAATTTGAGCAACAATCATCGTTGCAATAAGCACAAAGGGTTGTACATTTCAGGCCATGTTTCTTACAACTACAAGAGGCATCTACACACCCCTTTTTGCTACAACCACACGAAATTTGCTCAAGCAATTTCCTAGGGCCTGGTGGATCTGTACTACCTTTTCTAATATATACATGTTCTCATAGTATAATCAATCATCTCATGTATTTCATCGTGTATACATTACTTGCATCATAATTATATATCTTAGAGATGTACTGCGAATTATCATAAACCCTATAAGTATTGATTTTTCCTTGTATTCCTAATGAAAAATGGTATTTTTAATGAAAAACATGAAATTTCAGTAAAACCATTGATTATATTGCACATCTGACAAGAGAATCGGATTGCTGAGATAAAATTACCCTAATTTAAAAAAAAAAAGTGTTGAGATACGACCTTTAGTTGCTGAAAAAATCGAGGTGAAAAGATCGGAATTGCGCGCCGCGCGCAAGGTATACTATATATACAGTTTTCCCCTCGCGTAGCGGGCGGCCCCCACTCCTCGACTAGTTTCAAGCGTTCGAGCCTTTTTGCTCCTGTTTGACGCCGTTTTTCACCCACTAAACATTATCTGTCGGTATCGTGAGAATATACGATTTGAAGAATTTTATTTCTTCTTTAAAATGCTTTTTGTAAAATTCAAATCCGACAAGTAGCCGAGTATCACGACCTTCTTGAAAAAAGTATGTCGAATTCGGAAAACTGCGATTGTGCAAAAACTATTTATCCGACAGCTCTGCAATTGTGCACCAATAAAGTATATGTTAATAACTACTTAAATTCAGAGGAACTACGCTTCATCTCAAAAATTGCCCAAGTTATGAATTTTCGAAAAAGTGATGTTTTTTCCAGTTTTTTGGAATTTTCTCGAAAACCAATTATCCGATTGAGACGTTTCACCTCTCATTTTTTTTTTTGTTTTTGAATTCTCTACAAAAAGTGCCGTTATAGCTTCTCGATCAGATCAATACTTTACGTTTTATAAGCGAAAAAGCAAAATTTTGGCTTTTTTGGCTATTTTTCGCTTCTCAAAAAAAACCTAAGACGATTCAGGAATCGCAGCTATCATGAAAAACATGTGGAAACTACCTATTGAATGACTGCACAGTCAGATTTTAGGTAGTATTTTTGTCACGAAATCGACCTTTCGATAGCTCTATTGCTTGGCCTATTTGTCGTTTTCGGGATATTACAAAAAAGGTATTTTTTCCAAGGTGAATTTTTCCCGCCTCTTTGACTTCAACTCGCTCTCGCTTACCCGATTTTTAGAATTTTTGAACGTAATTTGCAGGAATCATATATTATAGTGTTTCATGACTGATTAAAAAATAAAAAGAATAATATTGTTGTTAAAAAGAAAGTTTTTAATTTTTTTCCGAGATATTTCAAAAATCAGTTATGGATATCTTCAAGCGTTTCGGAAGTCGAACGAATTTCGAGCAACTGAAAACTTCCAGTGAGAAAGCTGCTCGATAAGGTCCAAATAGGTCTTCTGGAAAGTTTCACTTGAATCGAATGAATGGTTAAAAAATTGTTAATGTTTTGAAGCACCACCGCCTGGTTCTCTCGCGCGTAAATCGGAGCGAGAGTATAATGAGAAGCGACTCGCACTTCGCAAAAGATGAAAACTGCACAATTAAGACTCGTTAAAAACGAATTTACATAAATTAATGTTAGACAATTCATCGAATTTTCCGAATTTAGACCTTCAGAAAAGGTGGCCACGTATCTGCCCAGCACGGAGCCGCCAGGCGCCACTGAAATCTCTACTCGCAGCGCCGCTGAAGATAATTCAACGCTCGTAGTTGATCATCGCGGCTTATGTTAGTTGAATCGAAGTAATATTATATTATGTGGCATGCCCGTAAACCAAGTTTTTTTTAGCCTTTAGCTCGTACTGAAATCATTATTCGAGTCAAAAATGGTTTACGGGTGCGCCCCATACTTTCTTTTTTTCGGAATAGGCATGAAAAGTCACTTTGACGCCAGTTGAAATTCGTAGACGGAGAGTGAGATTACGGTGCGATCTGTTGCGCACTTCGAACCGTACATCAAAACTGCGGTACGGAGATTTTATACGGCAGTTTTGGAATGTGCACTTCGAACTGCGCAACCAGACTGCCGTATAAAGACTTTATAGTTTGTTTTACCTAAAGTTTTACCAAAGTTTATGATTACCTAAATTTGCGTAGATAGAGCGATTGAAAGTAGTCAAACGTTGTTTGTGTAATTATTGAAAAAAAATGGATACTTTTTTTTATTCCATAGTAGATGAATTTCAATCACTTCACCAGCTTGAGAAGAGTTAGACACATAATTGCTTCAAATCTAGAGTAAAAATTTCAAATAAGAGCGCGTTTAAGTGAAAAAAGATGAACATTTGTTTGAGAGGCGAAAAAGATGCGATCAAATTGCAGATAAGGATGTTCGTTTGAAGAATTGAAATTAAAATTTGTTTATTGCAAAGTAGCCAGGGGCCACCTCGAAGCGCAGAAATAATTTTATACGTTCTTCTACGATCCAGAGGTCCAATTATACGACCGATTCCATTTTCACACCCCATTTACCGTAATATGGACAGCTTTTTTTTCGCTCTAGGTATACCTATGGTGATCCATGTGCTTATATTATCATAAATATTTATTTTCGAACGCAAAAATACATTTATTAATCATGACATTCAAATAATAACATTTTCTGTGCAGAAAAAAAGAAGTAGTGAAATTCCCTGTATAATAGAAAAAAGAAAATTAAATAGTAAGTTTTTATTCATATAGTTTGCTTAAATAATCTTTCATTTATTATCAATAACTACCTCTTGATGTGTTCAATCTGTAATATAAACGATTTTTCACCGTCCTATATTCACTATGCCAGCCGGTCGGTATAACCAGATAATTTTAAAGTCGCAGATTAATGGACTACCTCATAATCATAAATAATAATAATAATAATCACTACTGTCGGCGCAAAAGGGCTTGGCCCCTCTGTTTGAGTGATCATAACTTCTACAAGAAGAATTGATCGAGTCAAAAAAGATCGTAAAGCGCCAAGTTTTCTGCGTCTGATGATTATTCATACATTTCTAACCAATAATCGTGAAAACCGTTATGATCTCCGAATGGTTAAAAAGCGTAGTTTTTTCGGAGTTCATTGCCGTACGTCAACTTCAACTCGTCATCTTTTGTCTAAAATAAGTGTAAGAAATCTGGAAACATTCGTAAATATTCCCTGAACATTACCGAACATGGTAGCGCTGCGCAATTTTAAGAATGTTCAAAAACCTGGACACCAGTTGCAAAAAGGTCCAATGATTTGGGGATTTGGGTCCAGCGATTTGGGGAACGGATTGGTACGCGTGAACCTGAGCTAGCTCAAAATTTTCGTTAAAATGTACACTATTTAATTCCGTGATCAATTTTTGGTTCGCAATAGTGAGCTTCCAGTAAACGACGTTAACAATTTTTTAAATTTGCGAGCGTGCCCCCAGCCGCGATATTCGTCCCTACATTTACCCCCGGCCGCGCCCGGCGCAGACCATACATTGTTGCTCGAAGCTTTCATGCTGTGGAGAAAGCGTTCGGAACTTCTTGTCTCTTTATAATTATGTAAAATATTTATCAATTCCTGTATACTTCGATACTGACGCCAGGGGCTCACCGAAATTGCGTTTCACTATTAAAAAATTATAATTTACATCGATTTAATTTGATTCATTTCGATCGTAGAGTTTTTATTTTTTTTCAAATCATTATTTACGGTCGCATACACATTGTATATCAGTGGCCGCATAAGCGAGCAACAATTGAGTCGGCGGCGGGCGCGGCCAGGGGGAGATGCAGCGACGAATCTCGCGGCTGGGTGACACGCGGCCGCGCAATAGGGCGAGGGGAGCAAAATGGGACCTACCGGGCAAAATGGGCACCCCCAAAGAGTTTTCGTACTTTTTCAAAATTGAAAAACATTTTGAATCTCATTAATTACATTACTATATCTTGACAACTTAGGGAGAGGTAGACAAAATGGGCAAAAAAATAAATAAAAATTAAAAAGTAAAAAAGTAAAAAGTATTTGAAAGTAAAAATACGAAAACAAATTCAGAACATTTTTTAATTTTGAAAAATTTCGAAAAATGTTTAGGGTGCCCATTTTACCCGCAATTTTCGAAAATGTTTCAGGTAAGGGTGTTCAACACTCGACATCGTTCAGGCCATCGTTTTTCGGTAAAAATTCAAAGATCCATTGATTCAAACCTCTATTTGAAGCGTTAGTTTTTTATGGTGCCCATTTTGCCCTCCTCGCCCCTGCATATAATTTTATGAAAACTTTCAGAGCTAAGTCACCTTAATTATTAATCTGCGAATTAATGTGGAAGGTCGCGAGAGTATGCAATTTGTATGTATCAGAACATTTCCCGATAACATCACAGCTGCTACGTGCAGGTTTTCGGCATAGTCGATAGAGTGGAGAAAAAACACGTGCAGTAAAACAGTGTGTCTGATAGTATCTAAGATTCCTACTGTTATCAATCTGAATTTACCCCACGAGTCAGCTCGCAGCTGCTTGAAAGAGTAAATTTCAGTCGGTATTACAGATACCGTTTTCAACGCCAAGCCCACTTCAAGCCTACTTGGTCGGCTCACAAATTAACCCAGGGTGAACCGTCTTTAGAATATTCAGTCAACGCTTGAAGTTATCTGTAGTCAGACATCTTGCAGTTAACTTTTCCTAGTCATCGGTAATAAGATATCTCACAGTCAACTTTCTTGTGGTATCTTAAAGTTATCTGTAGTTAGACATCTTGCAATTAATTTTTCGTAGTCATCGGTAATCAGATATCTCACAGTTAACTTTTTTGTGGTATCTTAAAGTTATCCGTAGTCAGACATCTTGCAGATGACTTTTCGAAGGTACCTATAGTCAGACATCTTGTAGAAGACTTTTCGTCTTGTCTTGAAGTTATCTGAAGTCAGATATCTCATAGATAACTGTCAGATATTGGTGTTTACTGGGCTTGTGCGGTGCCCATATGTTTGAATTTCAGCCTCAATGCGATGCTAGCGCCACTGGTATGTGGAGTGTCGAACTAACTACGTGTCCCCGAAACTGTTTTCACATTCTCGCGGTCGTGGAACGGTAGCGCTCCCGCCAGGTTCCCGGTCCATTACTACATCATTATGTTTACCAACGAAGACTTCGATCTAGACGAGGTAACTAACCTCAAATCTACTCCCGAAATTTTTACACTGATTTATTAGTCCATGTTATCGTCAAGTTCGGACGTTTATTTTTATGAAACGCTACATCCAACCATATCCGCCAAATAACTTATTATGGATGATACCTTGTTAACAATAGTGTAACTTTTTTTAAACATAAATGTAATTCATACGTTTGATGTGGTGCATCATTATGTTCATTGGGCTAACTACTGCCCCCCGCCCCCCCCCGATCTAATGAGCCTCTGCAGACCGAAAGAAGATAAATCGTGAACACTCGGTCGTTGCTGCATGTTTCAAGAGCCCACTGTCATGGCAAAAACGCAATTAGGTCGGTGTCACCGTGATTATGGCTCTGGTATGGAGATCCTAGTGATCAACATCTTTCTATTCATTTCATTCACAGAACTAAACTCAATCCGTTCAGGAGGTTTTTCCTGGTAGGAATATGTAGGGGCTTATCTCATTTGTAATGGAGAGCTGAAAAAGTATTAATATCACTTAGAAATTTAAATTTATCAGTTTGGAAGAATAGCTAAAATGGTAAAAAATTAAATAGTAGTAATTTGGTTCAATATTCATTCGGATTGAAAAATATAGGCAAGCCATTGTCGTACTGGACCCGATTTCCAGGGAATGATACCATTACATATATTGTCATCAGAATAGACTCGTGAGGAAGACATCGTTTCAAAATGAATTTCCAACATTCTCGTAGAATATTTCAAAGTATAAAGTGAAGAGGACACACAAAAAAAATAATAGAAAAAAATCACTGGAATTTGAGCAAAAGCTACAAGTTCTTCACGCTGGAGCCCAGACCGCTACGCCAGTGACTCAGTTGAATGTGCACTAGCAACTTTCAGATCTGATTGACTCGAAAATTGCTGAGTGTTCACACCTCCTAAACAACAGTACGAATTCATTCATTTGCCGAGAACTAAGACCCTTACAAGCTCAGTGAAATCTGGGGGGGAGGGGAGCTAGCGTCACTTTGGAGTCATTTTTATTCATGGAATGTACCACCGGTGGTACATGGAATGCTCTATTCTCCATAGGTGTGTGTGTGATGCTACCTCGCACTTTTGATACATCCAAACCGACCACTTGATTTAGGATCATGTTAGCATTTGTCTGTTAAATATGATATTGAACAAAATGTTAAGTTATTCAAGTCCGTGGTATATAATTCAGTATAGGTCCTTGTGTGAGTGCACATATTTTTACCACAACAATTGCTTTTATCTTGAAAAAAAAGTTAGAATAATCCTCAAAAGTCGAAGCTTAAGGACCTTCTTAAAGATACTTGACATTTTGTTGTACTTACCTGTTGTTTCTGCTTCATTGATGCTATCAACAGTTGTTACAATCTTTAGTCGAATTTTATTAACTGATCAAACGCAGCGTATTCGCAATTTGGAGTATGCAGGCAGAACTACAATACGTTTTTTTCTGACAAACTGTATACTCAGCTTTCTCCCAAAATATGATAGTTCTGATTCCCAGTACAGTCTGAGTGATGTATTATTGCAAGAGAGGCAATTCGCATCATTCATGAACCATTAATGTAATGATATTTTGTCTAACCTGACTGGTAGAATTATGCAACGTCTTCTATGCTTTAACTTCATATAAAACAAGATCGGTTAGAGTATACCTGATTAAAAAAGATTATATATAATTATATATAAAATGTTTATATATAATTTTATGTATAATAAAATGTTTATATATAATTATATATGAAAAATGGCCCGATATAAATATATATGATTATATATAATTATATATGTATAATCATATATATATAAACATGTACAATATATACTTTGGGGACATCGACTTTTTGGGAGCCTAATTACGGCCCTGTGACAACCACCGGGTGTGTCTTAGCATTTGTGTGTGTGTGATATGGTCTCTATAGTGAGCGATCAGTATATAAAGTAATTTGAGGCCCCAGTGCCGTATTTTTTGGAAAAGTCCTCAAACGATAAGTTAGATATGCAATTCTCTGAGGACCGTCCTCAAAGTATACAAAGGTCCCCAAAGTATAGATTTCTATAGTCTATTTCTATAACCCTAGTCCCAGAATAAAACAATAGATATAATTATATTTATATATAAATCTATATAAAATGGCCCGATATAAATATATATAATTGTATATATAGATTATATATATTCATATTTCTTTTTATAATGAAAAGAACACGATCAAAGTTTTTTTTTCCAAGAAAGAGAGTCGAAAAAAAAAATTTTAATTTTTTTTTCGGAAAAATAATTTTTTTTTTCGTGGGTTTGTCATCAAATCTGCATATATCGTGAGACATTTCCAAAAAACTGCAAATCATGAAGAAAAAACTTCGATCATCTTGCGGTGTTCTTTTCATTTTGAGATAAAAAAATTGCCCGAATGTTTTTACACGATAAGGAAACTTTTTAGGCGGCGCTTGAAAAAATTTAATTTTCAACGACCACTCTAATAGCCATATACCATATATATATATAATTATAGATGGATTTACATAAAATCCATTACATAATTATGTATAATTATGTATAATTATGTATAACATTACATGATTATATATAACCATATATAATTATACATAAACCTTTTTGCAATTATATGTATAATTATGTATAATTATGTGTAATTATATATATTATACATATAAATATATATAATTATATATAGATTATGTATAGATTATATATAATCATATACCTATATTCTTTTTTGATCGGGTAGTGAAATCAATAAAACATCTCCATACAACCAAAAGTTGTCTTTACTATCATATAACTTCATTTCAACACTGTATTACCAAAAATGTCTTTTATGGGTTTGCTGTCAGTTTCTAGGAAAATTTCTGTTTCTGGTTTGATTTGGAAATCAGTCAACTCAGGAAATCAGGAACTCTCGCAAAAAGCTGTGATATGAGTTCTGCTCCATGCCTTATTTAATTTCTAGAGTGCCGTAGAAGACACAATAAACAAATACTTATTTCTATTGTTATTTTGAAAATGTCTTTGATATCAGATAATTTCTGCCGATGTGAGCATATGATAACATCCGAAGAGAGCAATTTATACTTAAAAATATTGAAAACACGGCAATTCTGAATACCCTGACAAGTTATTTGCGGGATACTCTATGCGAATTCAATAAACAATTGACCATAACATTGTTTATCTTCACTTAGGAATCTTCTTGTGATAGTACAATCCCTGAAAGCCTCTCGAAAAATTTAGCTTTTTTTTCAATCACTTGTCTGTAGCCTATGAACAACCCATTTCAAAAACGCCTCACTCGATTTCCGTGACTAAAATATCGAAATATGAGGTTGTTGATACAAAAAATCTTCACACGAACTCCAGAGTGAAAAGACTTTCTTCTTATTTTTTTTTTTTTTTTTGTCGTACTTTCTACTTTTACATTGATATTTTACGAGTCAACATTTTTAATAACTTTTTCTTCCTTTGTTATTTTTTATAGAAAATATTATACGGATTTAAGTTTTTACATTCAATATTTGCATTTTCTATAATGTTATTGATTATCATTCCAAATTTAATTAGTGTTCTGTTGCGTTGAGATGAGTTCAGTTTGGTGAAAAATTTAATTTTCAATTTTCGAAATGATAATTTCCCTACGATTTCACGATTAGTCACAGATTGGCGGCTTCAACTCATAAAATAGAAAATGACTTTCCTTCACCCTGAAATTCAGATGATTTTTTTTTCACAAAAGCCTGAATACATTCATGTCTTCGCCATAAAAATGAAATGGGGTTTTCTTGTAATGGATCTAACTCAAAATAAACCGAAAGTTTGGTCGGGAGATGTTCAGCAATCGTACTATCACAGTAATAATCTTGAGTGAAAATAAAAAATGTCACGATCGATCGCTTATTGAACTGGCATGGAATACCCCTACATATTCCTAGAAATAAGTAGAGGATACAGTGGTTGGATTGCTCATTGGCTGAACTTCTCATACACCCTTCCTCTTATATCAAGCTTTAACTTATTACGGAACTGAACTAGCTGTAAACTGCGGAAACTTGATTAATTCTATATCTTGATTGAATCAATGAGATTTTTGTTACATATCAAATTCAGATTGTCGGTATATTTGTAGACATGATGGCATTGTGATAGCAAAAATACGTTTTGCTGACTTGTGAAAATGGATTGTATTATTTTTATTGCTTTTAATACTACTATCGACTATCGTAGTCAGGCATTTTCAATTTTATTACAAGCCAAGTCGTGAATACAATATTTTTTATTCTAGGACTTCCTGAATGATGTATCGCAAAGAGAATCACAGATATTATCTAACGATAAAGAAGGCTCCGCTAAGAGAATTAAAAAGGACGAAGATAGTTCTCGACGATCTGGCTCCAATTCATTCACAAATCTTGAGAAATTAATTCATGACAAGTCGAAAAAGCATTTTCTAGTAGAAAACAACAACGACCTTGGAGGTGATAAAACTATCCATAGAACAAATTTAATCCTCGAGAGGCTCAAACGAGATGAAAATACCATCTCAGGTCCAAGTATTAGTCTACGTATTTCTAAAATTGATAGTCACAACTTGAATCTAGAGAAATCGAGTTTGGCTGAAAAACAAATCTCCCATCCGCCCATTGATGGATCCCGAAAGACCCTAATTTTGGAAGCATTTAAAAGAAGCAAAGTCGAAAGTATTCCTACCAGACGTCGCAGCCCCGAGAAGAAATCCTATCCAACCAATCTCAATAATGTCATCCTAAATTATTCAACATTGGAGCACTGTGAAACAGTTGGAAGACCTCAGCTGAAACCAGTGACAACCCACAAGAAGCCTGTAACTTTGGTTCGACAATTCCCAGGTCCAGCTGGTCTGCTGCCACATTTGTCTGGTGAAATTGTCCCTCCATTAATTCCTGAGTCATCGTACTTGGACAATACCAACATCGACACCAATACTGATATCATTGGTAATACTTCCATGATCTCTAAATATTGCTCACAAAGCACTACAAATTCGTTCTCTGAAGGTGCGTGGCAAACGCTAACAAGTGATTTGAGTCCCAATTTTTTGAACGGACACGAAATATCAACAGTAAAGCAGAAGGCTTTCACTAATTCATACAAAGATAATAGAGTACCATTTTTAGCAGGGATAGTACAACGGGTGGACTTTACTTGTCTCGATCCTTTAGTAGTATTAAAAGATTGTACTGGTACTATCGAAGGAACTATATGCAAAGACGTTTTAGTTGAATATCCCCATTCTCTGGACATCGGTGGTGTATTATTTTTGAGGAACGTTGGTCTCTTAACTATAGGAAGTTACCTAAAAAAATGTCATGTTATCATTGGATTAAAAAATATTTTGAATGTATACACAGGTGAATCTAAAATTTTTAGCATCTCAGAGATGGATGCTAGGTTGCAAAATTTCAATAATTCCAGCAACCCTTGTGAATCTGTTGTTAACCGACTATTGAGTAGTTCAAACTCTTCAAATTCCAAATTCGAATGCAGACCTAACATAGAGCGTGCCAGATCAGCCGAAAACACGAATTCACGATTACATCTGAGAAATTTAAAGAACTTCGGCAATCTCGGCAGCAGCTCAAATGATCTTTGTAGACCAATAGTGACAGGGAAGTCTTCGGCTATCACAAACGAGCTCAATATTTCGGAAGTATCCAACACTTGTAGTCATGATTGGACGAATCTTGAAAAGAATGCTAAAGCTTTGAATAGTCTTCAAGGTACTAAAAATTCGCTCCAGCCTACTGATCACACAAACAACAAGTCGACTTTCGAGTCTGGAACCCTGCAAGATTTTGATGATGACTTGGCCACTTCCTTCTTTGATATAGATGATAATCTGATTTCTGGAGCTGCAGCAAATAACGAACTAAGGACAGATAGTGGAATGGAAACCCATACCTTTGTACCAATGGATGAAGAAAAGGCTTCCAAAAAGAATTCTGTACTGAGCGCTACACATCAAAATCCAAAGTTGTCCCAAGAAGCTATGCATGTAATCTCAAAAGCGTCCAATAAATGTGATGGAAGTACTGAAAAATCTGAGGCAACAGACCTGAAGACAATAACTGCTTCAGAAGTTAAAGAAAAATCGAGTCCAACTAGAACTTCTGATATTAAATTCAAGTTGTCTGTGTTTAGAAGCGACACAGAGTTGACTCCGCAATCTTACGTAGATCTTGTTGTTACATCGAAAACAGAAATTAATAAACAAAATAACAAATGCGTTGAGTCAAATTTCACACCTGGCTTGCTATTGAACGGGGAAAACGATTCCGATGAAGAACTGTTTTCTCAGTTAGATGTAGACACCATTTTTTCTCAATACAATGGACTAAATGATGTTAATTAACATGTAAAATAGTCGGAACAACATAACTCAACGTTTTCTGGAGAGTGCATCTGCTGATCCTGAAGGCTATCAACTTCACATGAAAACACCAGGATTTTCCAAGCTGTCCCTCAAATTTGGTCGAAAAGTTTGGGTGATTGTTTAGCAGATGGACGATAACTCTCCATCACATCTTTTGCAGCTTACAAAACCGTACGAATGTTTGCTTGTTTTCCGGAGTTCGGACCGTTGAAATCAATACATTTGCATTTAATTTTATGAGCCGCTAATTGTACATCGAATGTTAATCATAATCATTTACTCATGAACTGAACCAACTTTCCTAGAACTTCCTTAAAAAATATCTGAAGATTATAAACAAATGCTTAGATATCAATGTTTCATTTCAATGCATTTTGAAATAACGAGAGATCTATTAGAATCTTGATTTCATTCTGGGTCTCCTTATTTTGTTTAGAAACTTATTACCTATAACTTCACCGTGACAAAACTTTTGTCGAATATTCTATTGTTGAGTATTTGAATTTACAAGATATCGATATCAATTTTGATCAACAGCTTTAGTAAAATTAAATCGACTATTAGAAAAATGAAACGTCTCGGGGTGAAATTCTAGGGAATAGTTTTCTGAACAAAAAAAGGGTGAGATTGACCGAATCTAATAGATTTGTCTTCATTTCAAACCGTCTTGAAATGAAATATTAGTATTTGAACATTTGTTCATCATTTTTTCATTTTTTCCCCGAAAGTTTCTAGCGAAGTTGTACTTCACGAGTAAATGAATGAGATAAATATTGAATGTGCGATTATCGCCTAATAACATTAACTACAAATACCTATTTCAACAATCCACCACCTCAAACCCGATTTTCGACTACTTCTCGGTGATAATTTTAAAGATACAAGAATGACTAGTATAGGCCTTGCTAAGTTTGAATATGCCGTCACCAAAGAGGAATTCCGATCTATGTGCGCGAATAATTGATGTGAGCCACGAACCATGATTGTAGGCTGTGAAAAATAACTGTTATCTCTGATTCTATTGTTGTACAGGAAATACTCCTAAAACTACAATGAACCATAAACTGTTTTGAGTGTTTCGAATTTGGAAAACACTTTGACACTAAATTGATGTATTCAGTTTTTGATGTTATAAAGGTATGAACAGGTATATAAAATAATTTAAAAAACACATGAATCATCTTCAAAATTAGCATAGTTATGGTAATACTTTGCAAGATCAAAAACCAGTCGGTAAATCGAGATTTGGTGTCAAAATATTGATAAAACTCAAGATACTTTCAGCAATTTATATAAATAAGATATTGGGAAGAGAAGGCTTTAGGAATATTTTCTATGAAATTTAGAATCAAAGCGCTTTGTGTTTTATCAAAATTCAATATCCAAGTCTTTTGCTGCAGGATAATTTCTCATTTTGTAGTTGAAAACCCCGCTTCAATGTTGGCATATCCAAAATCCATAAGGAAATCAATCATTTTTTACCTGAGAATACTCATTTACATTTTAGTATTACTATGCATATGCGTGTCATTAACTAAGTATTGTTCACCTCATACTTCTTCAAAAATTAAAGGGTCTGATTGATTCGTTAGTCGAAACCAGCCCATAGTATATCATATTTCAGCACACTGGAAAAAAAAATTGCCAAGTATAACAAGTCACTACCGAAAAATAGATGAAAATGTTGAAAATTATGTGTAGGCTAAAAAAA
Organism: Tenthredo scrophulariae; assembly: GCA_963978835.1. Taxonomy (NCBI): domain Eukaryota; kingdom Metazoa; phylum Arthropoda; class Insecta; order Hymenoptera; family Tenthredinidae; genus Tenthredo; species Tenthredo scrophulariae. The sequence continues at coordinate 9,452,231 of OZ022233.1, read as the reverse complement.
TTGTTGGATTTAGCGTAGATGCTAATTTACTGTGTACTGTATATATGTTTTTTGGGGGTGTCCCACCCTATAAAGAACGCCCCTATATATGTAATAAAGCAAATCAATTGTGATACTACAAAAGCACAAATCTATTATACTCATAATAGGGCAGGTATTTATATGTATGTATGTATATGTATGTATGTATGCACATACTCTATCTCGATTTGTTACAAAATTTGATATCATAAGGAAATAAATTGAATTTGTATTCGATAGATTTTTTGTATTTTTGTGTAGATGCTAGTTACGCCTCAGGTTACGGCTAATTTTGAGAGGGAAATGTACGGAATTATCTTTCATTTCTAATAAGCAATGGCGTGCATGTAACTTCTTATATCCGGCAGAAATATTCAAATTGTAAAAAAAAGACCGGCAAGTGCCGTATTGATTTCGTTGCGAAAACATTCGCCAGCCCATGTAGTGAAATCGAGAAAGATTGCGAAGCAATACGATCTTCTCGCAAGATGCAAGTATACATCATAAAGTTGGACCCGCTGTTTCGTTTAATGATATCGACAATTTGTTTTAAGAGCTACATACTTAGCCTTCCCACACCTTACCGCAATCATATTATATAGAAATGATTCTTCGATGTTATTGTGCGAAACAGCAGGATACAGAACTGTCATAAAAACAGTCGTTTCGTTTTCGTACGGGGCTTAAAATTTGTGACACTTCGCAAGAAATTAGAATAATAATCGAAATACAAAATGAAAAGAGGCATTTTTATAGTATATTATATAAAAAAGCACCACACCGTGAAAACCCGAAGTGCGTGCCCGTCCATTCTACTAGTGTAGATCAATATACATTTAAATTTCAAGATACTCGGTAGAGTCTCGCGCCAAGTACAATAAAAAAAATATATATATATATAGGTAATACGCCGCGCGAGACTCGACGATTCATTACGGGAGCTGGCCGGCGTGGTGGGGAGACAGTATTTCCCTCACATCTTGCACCTCGCGAAATCCATGGGATTGAAATATTTATCTCAGATTGTGGGCAGGAAGAGCTTTCATTCAAGTCCGACTTCGATTGAATCAGTGTACGGAGAGCTCAGATATGATTATTTCAAGTTTCGGAGTACCCGTTTCGGTCGACATTTTTCGTCATCATCACTGATCATCACCGCCTACAGCCAGACTCAGTCCACTGAAGCTATGCGGATGAGAATTAGGAAAGAGTGGCCACCACTAGACAGCAGAGATATGAGTACTCAGCATCAGTTGTCAGATGGCGCTCTTGTCGATGCTGATGACGTAAGATCGAGAGTCGATTGCCCAAAACCACGGACAGGACAGACGAACTACCGAGATTCGATTCTAGCAGATTCTAGGTCCTGAGACAGAGCTGTCAGTTCTGTTCATATTCGTACATCGTAACATTCTACAAATTTTCGTCCCTTTTATGCTTCGTATACTCACTTATTATCATAAAATTCGCATTTGAAGCGGAGAGCGAAATTATGACAATCTTTCAAGAAATGATGAAACGCGCAATTTTGAGGTTGGGTTATAGGGACGGTTATTGAATCGTATGAAGTTCAGTCTACAACATGAATACATAAGTGACAAAGCTTTTATTCAACATGGCACGTCTTCAATATATTATTATTTATTTCCAAATATTTTCGTATATTTAATGGGTCAGATATATCATATTCAGTACATGCGCACAAAAACATACCTATACAGTGGTGGAAAATTAGCGACGCATGATAGCGTGTGTCATTATTTCAGGCTCCTGTGCTTTCAACACATTTATATTATACTACTACATTTAACATTACTGCTTATCAAGAGACTTAGATGGTATGAAATGCATCACCGTACATGCATTGAGATACTCATAGAAACAATTGGCAGAATGTTGACCACCGAGCGAGGATATAGGGACACCCAATCGAGCGAGTGTAGCGAGCGAGCACAATTATCAGGTAGTTTCTATATTATAGTACCACATTCAACATTGTTGCTTATTGAGGGATTTAGATGATATGAAATGCATCGCCGTACATGCATTGAGATACTCATATGAACAATTAGCAGAATGCTTACGACTAAGCAAGCCTAGCGAGCTAGGATATAGGAAAACCCAAACCAGCGAGCGGAGCGAGCGAGCACAGTTATTGGGTAGTCGAGCAAAATTTTACAAAAAGTAGTGAAATCACTCCTAAAAAGTACCTCCGGTGCAAAAACCTTTCGCCAACTAGAATAATATGGTCACTACCCCCGGAAAAATCCATTCACGAAAATTCCTCCTTAACAAAAGTGGTACTACAAAAATGTCTACTTACAAAAGGATATAGAATGACGCAATCAAGCGAGCGTAGCGAGCATAATTTTCAGGTGGTCAAGCAAAATTTCACAAAAAGTATTGAAATCAACCCCAAAAAGCACCTTTGGTGCAAAAACCTTTCGCCAAGTACAATAATGCGGTCACTACCCCCAAAAAAATTCCTCCTCAACAAAAGTGGTACTACAATAATGTCTACTTACAAAAGGATTGAAATGAGATACAATTGCCAAGTACATGTCTTCTGTATAATGGTATATACTTGTAAAAAAAAAGATCCGAAATGAATCCGCAAGAAATAAAAATTCGGACGTAGTGGTACTTGGCGGGCCTTTTATAGACAAGTACGAGAAAATACCAATTAAACTATGTCAATAATCTTATAGTAATATGGAATATTGGCCCGCCAAGTACCACTATCTCCAAATTTTTATTTCTTGCGGATTCATTTCGGATCTTTTTTTTTACAAGTATATACCATTATACAGAAGACATGTACTTGGCAATTGTATCTGATTTCAATCCTTTTGTAAGTAGACATTATTGTAGTACCACTTTTGTTGAGGAGGAATTTTTTTGGGGGTTGCAATATGACAAGCAATGGCGACAGTTTCAGAATGCGAATTTGACTTGGAATTCCACATAACTAACTTCCAGTTGCATGGCAAAAATTCTTATAAAATTTGCTTGCTATCCCGTCTCTACCCGGGGCTCCACCTTTCTTGCAATTTCTGGAACTAGCTTCTAGTTCTTCAACTGTTATGTCAGCGTCAGGCGACGCTGTAAAATTATCATTCATTCCAATTGCTACGCTCGTTTTTTTTGTTATAATAGCTCGCTACGGAAAGTATAGGAATCCTAGGATATTACGTCAGTGGAAGTTTTTTTTCCCTAACACTATTTAAAATTTTTCAGAAGTGGTTAACATATCCAATCTACTGATCTTATCCAATCTACTATTCAAATTCCTTCATGTCAGCCTCTACTAAGAGAAAAAGATGTTTTAGATTGGCTTAATAACGAGTTTAATTTATGCTTACTATCGACACGTTTATGGTCGAACCAGGGTCTGCTTTTACTTCTGTTATTACCATCCTTCATCTCCATTCCCGCTTCCTTCGTAGAACTTTTTATTGTTTTGCTTACATTTTCGTATAGTATATTTATATCGGGACTTTAGTCCAAAACACTATCAGAGTGATATATACAACTGATATAAAGCTCAGCTGAATATATTTGTTTCCATTTTATATCTTTATTACCTTCGATTGTAATATTGTATTATAGACAGGAGCATTATTATTGGGGTTATCATACAGCGTGATTCTCAAGTCGCGGAAAAGATTTTACATGCAGATTGCTTATCGAAATCTAAGAATGAAGTTCCCTATCAAAAACTTCGAGGGACCGCTCGTTTTTGAGTTATAAAAGGTTTAGTCCGCCTAATCAGACGGCCGTAATGTGACGTGCTCAGTCTCGTAGCAATCCTGCAAAATTGATAGTGCCCGCGTCGCATGAACTTTACCTGAAATTTCCGGTCGGTCATTTTCGTGCCCTATGTCGTTCGCCCCGTAGTTGACGTTGTCCAGGTGGTCAAACTGGTGACTTACGTTTCCCAGGTCGTCCACTTCATAGTTTTAATTCTAGTTGTCGTCAGGACGACCTGAGGATCGAAAGTCATCAGTTCGAATTTGTGAACATCAGTTCACATGTGAGTTACACCATATTAAATCTGTTCAAGATCTCCCTACACCGCTCACGTAAGTCAACCGCGTAAGTGAACCGCGCTGGCCAGTCAGTGTTCTGCTGTTTACTAATGCCAAGAAATTATCCTCCATTAAGTCGACTAACTTTCCTTCTCGTGTTTGTTTCTTTATCTAGACTCTCTCTAGAGTTAAATAGATAGATCGAATACCTCCTCTGTTGGTATACTCTTTATATTCTCGAATCACCTCTTATCCAAAATACGTCATTGGCTCACTTATTCTGTACGATACACTTAGTATATATCGAGAGGGTATAATGAAAGTTAACACTCAGTCACAGTCAACTCGGCACACTCCCGTTTTTCGTCTGTTTAGGTATTGCAGGGTGGTCATCCATTTTTCTTTGTTAAATTGAAGTCTTCAAAAAGCAAATCAATTAAACCAGCAAAAAACAACGGATGGAGGGCCTGTAATAAACAGACAGAAAACTGGAGTGTGCCTCAGATATGACTGAGTGTTAACTTTCACTATATCCTATCGGTATAAACTGGCCACCTTTACGATCCACATTCTATGTCAGTACTTGGGCTAATGCAGACAGTACCTACACGTAGAAAAAAGTGTGGCTCTCATCACTAAACGGTATCGTGATTATCACGATACTCTTGTGACTATACGCTATACAAGGTGTATCAGACCTCGCGACGAATATTTTACAGAGTAAATCTTGATCAAAAATGGGTTCGGCATTTCCTCAGCCGTTTTTTTGTTCAATGCATATGTTTTCCATTATAATTATTTGAATTTCAGTCAATGACGCGCGGCTTACGAACGGCCGCGTGTCGGTGTGCTTACCGCTCGGTTGTGTGCATTTTTTTTCGTGATGACAATAGGGTGAGAGACGCGTTCACAACCGAGTGGTGATCACACCGACAAACGGCCGTTCATGAGCCGCGCGTCATTGACCGAAATTAAAATAATTATGACGGAAAATCTATGCATTTCCGAAAAAATCAGCTGAGAAAATTTCGATCTCATTTTTGATCAAGATTTACCCAGCTGTAAAATATTCGTTACGAGGTCTGATACACCCTGTATACGGAGAGCGTCAATTCACTGTTTCGCGATTATCACGTTCCAGACGGATCCCGATATCGTACGTCTGTATTGCAATGGTAGCGATTCTGTTTCCCTATAATAAACTATCTATTGATTCATGCGTGTGACGATACTACAGAAAGCCGAATAATTCAAATATTGCTAAATATTATACCGTTAAAATTTGGGATTAATATGAATGAATTTCTATATCAAACTTTCAATCCAATGATATTTTGAGTTGAGGGTAATAAGTATACATGTTTATAATGATATTATACGCAAAAAATCAAGATTCATAATTATGATTAAATTTGATATTTCTGATTTATTTGAACGTGTTATGGGGAGACTTCGGTGAGATTTTTCGCAAAAATTACCAAAAAGTCGATTTTGATTTTTTTACGGAAAAAGGTTCCCTAAACCATTCTTCGTCAATGAAAAGTCTCGTGGTTCCCATCTGATTTTTTCTAAATGAAAATATCACCTGACATCCAGAGGGTGCTTATGCCTATACACAATTCCACCAGACCTGAAAACATTGGGAAAAAAGGTGCTATTAAACGGAATATCTCGGCCTAGGCACCGAAATCAATGAAACAAAATACGTCGTGCAATTCTATGTGCGACTTCGAACACGTACGGCCCAAAAAAATGTTTTTATCACGCAAAAATAGAGAAGATATCCATGTAAAACGTTTCAAAACCGTTTCAAAACCGTTTCAAAACCGCTTTACATGGATACCCTCTCTATTTTTGCGTCAAAAAAACATTTTCTGGGCCGTACGTGTTCGAAGTCGCACATAGAATTGCGCGACGTATTTTGTTTCATTGATTTCGGTGCCTAGGCCGAGATATTCCTTTTAATAGCACCTTTTCCCCAATGTTTTCAGGTCTGGTGGAATTGAGTAGGCAAGCACCTTAACCATCAAGTTAATTAAGCCACAGAAAAAGGAGTTAAAAAAAAAACCATCAAGTTAATGTTTTTCACACGGAGCAACATCATGAAATTAATAGTTAAACTCCCAACCACCTATTTAACTCAACCTATCCATCTGACGAAGCCAACATCATCCAAGTATATATTATTCATTCATTACTTCCAATTTGGTCTTAACAGTTCCTACCGGTTAGATTTGATGTAAGGCACCCCGCCTGAACTCACCAGCCTCTAAATCTCGCCGTGATCAAGAAATTTGTGGATAAAGTGTAAAATATTGCCGGAATAATAATGTAAAAAAAAAGAGTTGAAGTATATTCTTTAGCTGAGGCCTAGGTATTTTTCACCAAAAATTCAAGAAAATATGTCAAATTAGCTCTCGATTTATTATAAATACGCAAGTAACTATTTAAAACCCCTGACCAAGCTCTAACTCTTGTCACTGTACTTTTATAAATCGAGTGATGAACATTTGAAAATAAGAAATTTCAAAATTGCAAAAAAATAGACAGATCAAAAGTGAACAGAGCCTGATTGAGGCAGCAATCAATTTCTCATTTTATAACCTGCGAGTTTTTCAGCCGTCTCAGTCTGAGTGAGTTCCAAGAACCAAATATTATTGACTCATACATCCTAGAAAATTTGGAGGGCTCGAAATCGGATAATTCAATCACAACCCAGTTGGGTAGCTCGAAGATTACACGCGTAAGAATCCACAATATCTGAAAAATAATTGCATCCACAGGTATCACTATCAAGGAGACCCTATATACGGCAGTCAGATTTTTGTAATTTTTCGTACTTATGGTACGTGAAGCTCGAACCTCGAATATGAATTTCCCAAAGCAGTTCGACGCCATATTCAGAAATTTTCGAGGAAATCGACTCTGAAATTTTCCAAGCGCCTCATGGTTATCAAAAATGAACCACGTTCCAAGCCAGACTCGTGGCGCTCCCAGTAGCGCTCGAGTCTAGTAAGCGCGGGGACTCTAGTATGAGTCCCGCTCTGAGTATTTTTTTTTTTTATTTATTTTGTTTTAATTTGCATACCTCCGTTATTTAAATATAAAAATCATGAAATATATGCTAATTCAGAAATATCCAATTATAATTTTCAATGAAAAAACGTAAGTCTTATTTTTAATTATCTTTTGTTTCAAAAATAGCACTGTTGATTGTGAATATAAATTTTTGGGACGGAAATAAAAAATGTCGGTAAGGAAATTGAATACTTTATTATTCGGGCTGTATTTGTTTATTTTATACATCGGGTGTAATATGACATGACCCAGAGTGATAAGCATCGTAAAAACAAGTAAAACAGTAATTTCCAGGGGATCTCGCACACCGTACAAACGCTGCATTTCTACATTCGCATTTTTTTTTTCAATGCGATTTTTTTTAATGCAGACTTGTATCCCTTTCACAATACCCAGAAATCTTTTGTGTCCAAGCAGCTATGCCCACTCCGCAGGTAGCGGAAGCAGCCGTAACATTCAAATATTCCAACATTTATTCTTGCATTTATATTTCTAATAATCTACAAGGAAGTTCATGAATATCATTGCGGGATATTATTTTTGTCGCTTATTCGCAATTTCAAACGAGAGATAATTAAAAATAAGACTTACGTTTTTTCATTGAAAATTATAATTGGATATCTGTGAATTAGCATAGATTTGATGATTTTTATATTTAAATGACGGAGGTAATTAAGACCAAATAAATAATTTAAAAAAAAACAGCCGGAGCGAGACTCGAACCAGAGTCCCAGCGCTTATCAGATTCGAGCGCTACCGGGTGCGCCACGAATCTACCCTGAAATTAGTCTCATTTTTGATACACATAAAGCACTCAGAAAATTTCAAAGTCGATTTTCTCGAAAATTTTTGAATATGGCGTCGAACTGCTTTGGAAAATTAATATTCGAGGTCTGAGCTTCACGTACCATGAATACGAAAAATTACAAAAATCCGATTGCCGAAGGGTCTCCTTGTATGATAATAATTACGTGATTCAATAATTTGAAATAATAATAGAATCAATATAACACTCCGTGTCTAAACGAAAAATTTCTTCGAATCTCAAATTATGTGCTGTAACGCAGTTTTTTATTCAGGAGAGGAAAACCTTCTGCTCCGTCACAATTCGGCGCTTTCCCGTGATAATTACTATATTGACTTATTAAATGTTGGGCGCCAGACGCTACTGCGTCGTTTCCATACCAAATTAGGATACCATACGATAAATTACGATAACCAAAAACTTACGGAAATGCGACGAGCGACAACTCGACTTGCTCAGATACAAAAGCCTTAGATAGAGGGGCAGGGTACACCATATAAAACAATATTATTTCTTTGAGAATAATGAGGTCACATCAATCAATTATTTATTAACAAAATCGAATAATTGGACAGAATCGATACAGAATCGGCGATATAGTGAATCAGTTTGTTACGATAGTTTTCTTAACTGTTCAGGACAGAATTTACTCTTTTACGATACAGTTTAATCAGAGGCGTGTGTCAGAGCTGACTCGATATAAAACGATTTGACTAGACTCCAGACTTGGTATCACAGAGCGATACTTCGTACCCAAATGCAAAATTATTTCATAACACAGCCTAAGATCAATGCATTATTCCAAGATATTAAACAATGAAATCGGTAACAAACGATACAGGTTCCCTACTAATTAATTAGCCACGTTGGCCATACGATTAACGATATTTCGAGGTCTACTGTTAAATAGAGACCACACAGTCATTCGAAAAACGCGAATCACAGGTTCGACGATACCAAATTAATTTCGAACAATAGATTGATATTTAACCAAATTCTGAACGATACGATATTAGTAGTTACGATACTAAATTATCCAAAAGCGGTACTAGATTTTACAGAACCTTACTGAATTTTACAAACGGACTAAATTATACAAAATGGACCATATCTTACTAAATTATAACAAAATTATCTGTAACGCGAGGCCTAAGCCCTCGTGGCTATCTTCGCTCAGGGTACTCCAGGAAAAGGATTTGTCTACAGTATTTCATGCATAAGATATTTTACCATACTAAATAAGAAATAGGAGCCATACGAGAAGCGATAAGCGATAGATTATAGCCAAAAAGCAATAGAAGGTCTACGTAACTCAGCCAGACTCGAGGTTGTTCGATAAATTATCCATAGACCAAAGACCAAAAACGAGCTTCTTAGCTCAAAAACCAAATTGATAAACCAGACTTTTATCAGAACTACCTCGTGTCTTTACAGAAAGGATCAAGACCTTACCTTGAGTTGCCTCAGAAGATAACACACACTATTTTAAATATACTCGATACGATAGCGATACGATAGCGATACGATAGCGATACGATACGATACGATACGATATGTGATATGCGATACTCGAAGTACGATACACGTTGCTAGAGGCTGCTAGGATGCGTAGCATAGGCTGGAGCGAAGAATAGGCCGAACGGCGAGTGTGTCCTGCTTATATAGTGTTTGTTTCCTTCCAACAGCTCATCCTTCAGATTAGCGTAGGTCATGTGACATATCGGTACTCTAATTGGTCGCTAAGCGACAAGTTTTTGACGAACGTATGATAGGAGAGATCTATCCTACCCCTACCGCTGCTAATACCTCTCCTATTACCGCCTTCCTTTAGAACCCCCTGACGCTGGACTCACGTTGAAGTCTCGCTCGCCAGAACTATGCGATATTTCTCCTGGGGCCTTACGTAATTCGTCAATCCACTAGAAGCGTAGGTCATAGTCTCGTGCTGAGCATACTAGGGCTTCGCTCACGACAAGATTCCGCAGGTTGGAACTCTGATCCGGGGGTTTTTTTGACCAACTACGGCCGCGATAACAGATTCAGAGAAAGTAGTTCGATAGGTACCCTGACTGATGACTCATTGGGTGGGAGGCTGTGAGGATGCACCTGCACATCACCCTATACGCCACCCTCACATCGGTACAGTGTAGGCGGTACAGTGTAGGCGGTTTCTTGTAGGCGGTAGCTTCTTCGGATGACGGGAGGATTGTTTGCGCTTCTCGCACATCCCTGTACGCCACCAGTCCGATAGTTGGAGGTGGTAGATCTTCCACTTGAGAGGAGGCGCTGACCCTGGGGTTTTCTGGACCAACCATGGTTTGCGCGCCGACAGTGTCGTCCTTGACGATATTGGAAGTTCTTTTACGTTCGGTAGAGCCATATTTTGCATCGGTAGTTCCCACGACGGTAGACATCTCGTGGTTTCCATACTCGAGATTACATAATTACAAAAATAAAATAGCGTTAGTTAATCCTATTTGTTTTCCCTAAGTTTTTCCTTTTTCCTGGAGACCCTGTCTACGCCACGCATCGTCGCATTTTCTATAGAATCGCCTTGTGGCGGGGAATTTCAAAATACCACGTCACAACTCTTCCCTCCCAGGAGAAGGCTGACAAAGCCGTGATGCTTTGAGTAAGACACGAGTTTTTATATCAACTACTAGAGACGATAGTTAAACTCGTAACTGGCGAGTACGTAGAGCGATAGATTTACTGGACTTTAACACGAAATTTTCTGGAAGTAACCTAAGCGATAGCCTGACCATATGTTTTCCAAAGCTTTTACCTAAATTTCCTAACTTAAACTAAACTAACAAAAGATTGTGCTGCGCACGCTAAACAAAAAGAAAAGGATTTTTTTTTTTTTTTTTTCGATAGCGCACGTGAATTTTTCCGCGAACGGACGATAGGGCGCGCGAAAATCCTGGATAGAACGAAGGCTAAAGGATTGTGGTACTTTTGGTTGTTTCATAGTTTGCTGTGAAGCGAGAGAACGCACTTACGCAACGATACATCAGGGGTTGGTTCTTATTATAATATTTTAATCGTACTTCATAATTCTGAGAGGTGGAATGGTTAAAATATGAGAGACACAAATATAAATTATAATAGTTTCGGATTTATTCAATCATTTGTTGACATAACAGAGTGGTACATCGCGCGCCAAAAAAAAATAAAAGTTGGTCAGTTATGGTAGATAATTTTTGCCTGGTGAAGTTACTTAATGGAGGAAAGAAAAGAAATACGGAGGATATATAATGTTTAGTCACTCACTGGGCTTTTGACGAAAATAATAGAGTAGATGAGTAGATAGGTATTTTACGATAGGGCGTACGAATTTTATACTCTTTGAAGAGCGCGGGGCTTCTTTGGACCTGGGTCTCGGGAGGACGGAGGTGCGGAACGCCAAGATTTAGTCGGGAGGCCCTTGGCCAAGCAGGTGTTTACGTTACTGGCCCAGCCACGACAGCACGTGGGGCAACCGGCTTTCGTGACACCGGGTTTGCGGCATTGACAGCAATGCTTTTTTATTGGATGAAGACAGGTGGCCGACTGATGTCCGATCGTACCGCAGTTCCAACACGCAGATGGACCTTGTGGGGTGTACGTCCGAGTACGGACCTCAGGTTGATGTGGTGACCTCAGCCGAGGCACTGCGGTGGTTCTGGAGGTGGTCGGATAGGCTGTAATCGGGACAGCGGTGCACTGGCGAAAAGGCCCTGATTTTGGTTTAGTCGACAATATTGGAGACAGGCGGGAAGGTCCCGGTTGTGGGGAAACTGGGGGTGTAACTTTGACGACTGGAGTGTCAGGGAATCGCGGTAATCTGGGCTGGAATGGCATAAGCTCTGTCTGTGTCGACTTGTCACAGACAGTCGAAGGCGGCTCTGTTTGTGTAGCGGTGGAGAACCCAGGTGATGGGAGATCACATTGAGTTTCCATATCGATGGTGTCCGGAGGGTCATGGACGCATGCGGGACTGGCGAAGTGGCCTTGAAAGTTAGCGCGGTCTTCGGCGACCTCGGCACAGGCGGCTCTGATATCCAACCTGAGTTGCGGGTGTGCCGCGCACATCAGATCGAGTAAAGAGGAGTAACGCCGAAGGCGATCCCATCCTCGTAGGATTCTTATTTATTTATTATTGATGTCGGTGTGGGCGTCAATCGATACAGTTTCACCCAAAGGTCGATACAGCGATAGGTGGCGTGTGAGCGATACAGCGATACAGGTTTCTGGGGGTCAAGGTACAGAGTTACGATACAGTTTTAAATCTTTGATGTGCATTTTGCCTACTGTTCGGGTACCTTCTAGTTCTGATAATTCATAGACGACAGGAGAAAGGATTCGGGCGATACGATAGGGACCAGCGAATTTCGGTGCGAGTTTCGCGGCGATATGTTGAGCGGCCGATGATAAAACGTGGTGACGTTTTAATACGAGATCACCTACTACAAATCGTTGCTCGCGTCGTCGTAAATTATAGTGATGGGATTGTTTAAACAAAGCTTCCTCGAGACTTTTGGTTACCCACTCACGTAGGTGATGTAACTGTTGCATTCGCTTTGACCACGGTTCGGTAGATTGAACGTTTAAATCGGGAGGAACAACTGTTCGATCACGTAAGAAATTGGTAGGTTTTGGTATACGGCCGAAATTTAAGAAGGCGGAACTCGTTTCTACGGAAGTGTGGTACGCAGTTTTATAGGCGAATCTAAACTCTGAGAGGTGTAAATCCCATTCTCTGTGGTCCTTTTCGAGAAACGATACAATCATGGTTTTTAAAACTCTATTAACCCGTTCTACTGGATTAGCTTGAGGGTGGTATGGGGGTGTAGTAGTGTGAACGATACCGTATTTGTCTGCAAGTTCTTTTATGGCGCGGTTATTAAATTCAGTACCGTTGTCGGTAAGTAAGACTTGGGGTGCTCCCCATCGCGAAAGAATAAGCTCAATATGGTGACCGAGGATTTTAAATTCGATAAATAATAACGGTAGATCCTCTGAGTCTTGTGTTAGATTAAAAAATGATATGTCCGGGGTGTGACTCGCGGGCTGATATTGGGGTTCCGCGTTTGCCCTTACTGACGGTTCCCTGGATGGTTTCCCGAGCACCGAGGGCATGTTAATTTAGTTACATCCGGTTTACCGCATTTAAAACAAAATTTCTTTTTATTTTCAGTGCATTGAGGGAATCTATGTCCCGTTTTTCCACAATTCCAGCACTTCCCTAGCCAAGGGGTGGATTCTGGATTTTCTCTATTGGGAACGATAACGTTAGTTAAGTTCAAGGGGTCGATAGATGACGTCGATGCAACTGGTTCATTTCTAGGAGCATTTGTTTTTCTATTACCGATACTCCTCGCGTTCTGCGGTTTTTTATTTACGTTATTATTCGATACGATAGCAGCGTTCACGAGATCGGGACTTTCAACATCTAAGCTACACGCGGTAAGAACGTTTCGACCTTGTCTAGATGTTGATCGCGTTCCACGATATGCTAACTCTGGCAGTAAAGAATTTTCGGGAGTTGGAGGCGCATGATAACGGCCTGCTGTGCCATAGGTGAGTTCAAGTCTTCGAGCGACTTCCTCTAGTCCGTCGAGATCACAGATTTCGTCGCGGCGGATTAGGATTTGATAGCGCGGTAGTAAGTTACGGTGAGCATACTCGATTTGTTCTTCGTCACTCCAGGGGGGGTATATTCTACCAAAGTATGATCGCATATAAGTTATGTAATCTGCGATAGATTCCTGTTCACCCTGAGTTCGTCGCCAAATTTCTTCTCTAAGAGCGTGTTGAAGGTCGGGATTACCGAAGCGGACGCGCCAAGCGTACTCGAATTGTTGCCAATTTCGCCAACTATTACGTTTCGATCTAAACCAATACATAGCTACACCAGATAGAAAAAACGGTATGCTATTTAGAATATCTTCGTCGCGAAGATTAATCAAAACTCGTCCTTCCTGAATTCTTGACAAAAATGCCTCCGCATCTTCGTTACGTGCGCCTGAGAAATGGAGGTTCCATTTACGCATAATATCGTAAGCAGCTGCAGGTGTCGGTACATGATTATTAGGTGACCTTGTATTAAAATTCTGACGCGTAGCGTTAGTCTGCGAGCGGAAATTTGTTTGCTCGATTCTAGGCGTGAGTTGACGATTTACAGGTGAAAGATTCATAAGTGGAGGTTGACCTGAAACGATAGGTCGGTCATTCGATATTTGATGTGACGGTAACGGTAATTGTTCGATATTTGTAGGTTGATTGTCCTCGCGAAAATTATTAATTTCGGGAACGTTATTTCCGGGATTGGTTAGTTAATCCTAATTGTTTTCCCTAAGTTTTTCCTTTTTCCTGGAGATCCTGTCTACGCCACGCATCGTCGCATTTTCGATAGAATCGCCTTGTCGCGGGGAATTTCAAAATACCACATCGTTTTTGTAAAAAATCGTAGAAAATAATAGATTTCGTAATAGTTTGTCAGAGAAATTAACGAGTTGCTATGAAAATTTATTACGTTCAATGAATAATTAGGAAGTCCTCGATTTTTAACAAAATCTTACTAATTATTAAAACTTTCTACACCCAATTACGAAGATGTACGACTCCAAAATATATATTTTATTTTTGTAGTTTGAAATCGATCTTCATAGAAATTTAAAAATTTTATTGGTTTTTGGGGTGTGAAATAAGAATAGGCATTAGTTGTATTTATAAAGTTCATAAAGACTTTATTCAATATTATTCTACTTTACTTCTGCAACAGGACTGACTCTTAGAAGAGTCTGTATTCTGTATACAGAATGCATCCCTGAAACGTATCCTTATTACTCTAATAAAAACAGTATCGGCGCAGCTCACCGTCATGAGATCTCTAGACTTATTATATCTATTTAGACTATGAGATAAGCGAGGTTGCTTTTTGTATACAGCGTGATTCTCAAGTCGCGGAAAAGATTTCACATGCAGATTCCTTATTGAAATCTAAGAATGAAGTTCCTCAGCAAAAACTTCGAGGGATCGCTCGTTCTTAGTTATAGAAGGTTTAGTCCACCCAATCAGACGGCCGTAATGTGACGTGCTCAGTCTCGTAGCAATCCTGCAAAAATTGATAGTGCCCGCGTCGCATGAACTTTGCCTGAAATTTCGGTTTTTTATTTCGTCATTTTTAGTCTTTACGTCGTCCGGTCGGTCATTCTCGCGCCCTACGTTGTTCGCCCCGTAGTTCACGTTGTCCAGGTGGTCAGACTGGTGACTTACGTTCCCCAGGTCTTTTAACATTTAATTGAACATTCACATGTACTCAGTTGACTTATATGTAGAAGTGTGGGATATTGTGGGGGTTTAGGAATCAAATACTTTCAAATACTATTTAACAATTTATTCGGATTTTACACACACGTCTTAACGCCTCGCTTGCCAATTTGAACTGCTTACCCTCCAACTACCCTCGACCCTCAAGCACTCATAAACACATTCTATCTCTTTCTCAACCATACGCCTTGCACTCCTTGTTTCAGTCACTGCCTGCATTCACTCCTTCTCTCTCGCACTTCTCGAACTTTCTTTTGCCATTCGTACCGTCTTTCTCTCTCATACTCACTCGTCACTTATTCGTCTACTCACTCATACCCGAAATCCTACATATATGATACTCATACATACCTCAACGTATAAAAAACGATATTTTGCAATATTGCAAATTATATGGCAATATTGCAGAAATATTGCAATGTTATGCATTGAACAGCGGACATTGAGATATTGCAGCAACAGCGCAAGGGAATTGCAGCAACATTGCGTAATATAACCGCAATATTGCCAATATTACGAAATTATGTTGCTGCAGTAAGGAGTTGTTCAACTAGAAGCTACGAAATTCTACGATTTTTCACTACAGCTTACTACGAAAAAACTAATACTTGTCCGAAATGCATTGAAAATTCGTAGACATTCCGTAAAAATTTGTAGTCAGTTTCGTAAAACGTCGCAGTTTGATTCGTAGAAATTATTGAAAATATTCGTAAAAATTCGTAAAAATATTTCCGCCAGGGTAGCATAAATATTAGATATACAATTATTGGAACCCGCAAGGCTTCAACCTACATATCGTTTTTTTTCTTTTCTTTATAATTCATAGACATGGGACTTATTATCTCAAGACCTATCGACAAATTCTGCAATACTTGATTCATTTGCCAGTAGTATACAAATGAAGCATCAACAAGTACAACTCGCAGGCCATGTGAGAGTTCATCACCATTCGTTTCGAATGTTAGTTTCGTTAGAACTCCGCATACTAGATTATATCAAGAGACTCGGTAGAGTCTCGTCCCAAGTACATTGAAAAGAAATTTTTTTCACGCGCGAGACTCAACGAGTCTATTCACCCGAGAGGGAACTACCCTAACCTTTACTGCGAATTAGTATGTTCGTTTTCTTCTGCCTCACAACATACACGAATTGGAACTAATTCAATCTAGAATGCGGGCATGAAATAAGGCATGAAACGCTTTCATTTGAGCCCTAGATCGATTAAATCGGTGTCCGGAGTGCTGAGATATAATTAACTACAGATTCTGATACCCCGTTTCCTCGTATTCCAAAATTTTCTCTTTCCTGGTTTTCAGACCAAGATTCCCACTATTCCCATGCGCATAAAATCACATCGCGTCACCAAACGCAGGACGTATGTTCTATGCTTATACACAGAACATACGTCGTTTTTGCTTATACATGCTTATACACAGAACATACGTCCTTTTACGCATCTGGGAACATGACAAGAAGGGATGAATCCACGGAAAAGTTGTATAGACTGGTATAAGTACGAGAGTCACGATGTAGTTAGCGCTAGTATCGCACACAGAAACCGTTTGCAACACTAGCAGACGCGTGTTATCATTTCATATCTTTAATCCAAATAAAGGAAATATAGGAAATTACAAGCAATGATTAATACAAAATTTGAAGGTACAAAAAGCAGTGAATACCTACCAGAAGCCCCTTAGGTGTGAAAACCTTACGCCCAGTACATTAATGTGATAATCATCAACAAAAATGTTTCGATAGGTTTTTCCTAAATCCTACGATCTTGAGCTTTTGAGGTTATGAGGTTATGCGGATCGACTCACGTCTCAGATTCATGGTGATAAATAGAATAGCAATTTTGAACGGATAATTTTTAGGGCCGTGCGAATATTCGAATTTTCGAATGCGACTCCGAACACGTAGGGCCCAACAAATGTTTTTTTCTACGCAAAAATAGAGAAAATATCACATAGAATTGCGCGACGTATTTTGTTTCATTGATTTCGGTGCCCCAGGCAGAGATATTCCATTTAATAGCACCTTTTCTCCCAATGTTTTCAGGTCTGGTGGAATTGGGTAGGCAAGCACCTTAATAGCACCTTTTTTCCCGATGTTTTTAGGTCTGGTGGAATTGCGTAGGCAATCACCTTAAGTTTACCTTGTACGACACAAGACTTTCTCAGACAGGTTTCTTATATTTATATGAACAGACATTACCAACTGTCAGATGACTATTAACTCTCAATTTATTCACTTATACATTGTAGATTTGGCTTTTTTTCATTCATGAATGCAATTATCAGAAGAAACAGTTTTTTGGGGATTATTCAATTTTTTGGCAAGTTACCGCCTGAGGAAGGCTGACAAGAGAAAATTCAGAGAAAATGTTGAAGTTGAAAAATATCAGGATAGCATGATTTGATATAAGGAACGGCAAGAAGTCCGAACAAATATAATAGAATAATAATACTAAGAAAAATAATACTATTATATTCCTTCGTCTGCTCAGACCTAAGTTATGAGTCAACGTTATGCGTTAGATTCCGGCGAGTTCTATAATCTATTTCAGTATCATCTAGTCAAAACGAGACTGTAAGTCGACGTTGTGTGTTGGGTTCCGATAGGCTTTATTCTACACTCCACGTCAACGTAGTGCTTTGACCTCCGGTGGAGATAATTTTTCAATCCATGCTTTACAAACAGCTTAGATTCTCCGCTTAGAACGATCTCAAAGTCTGTACAAATATCTATGATTACATGTAAATTAATAGTAAAAACTATATATTCATAATTTAATATCAAATTTCAACACATAAATTTGTTAGGTTTTGGTATGCGACCTGTGTGTGTATATTTGTCTCTCTTAAGCTTTTTCCAAATTCAGATTAGTGGTATCACGACAAATAGTTAGAATGAAAATACTTATTAACTATTAAAGAAATGATCGATTGACCCCCTCTTTCTGAGATGATAGAGATTCTCATTCATATTTATTTGTTCATTTTGTTTAATTTTGTAGCGGGTCACCGTATGAGAAGAGAGGATGATGAGAGAAATCGCTGAAGTTGCGGAATATTGGGATAGTGTGATTTGATACAAGAAACGGAAAGAGACAGACGAATACAGCAGAATGCAAGTGTTTGACTTTAAAAACTTCCATTTTATGCTCTACACTAGTCTTGCATGAATAGGCTCAATTCTATATATTTCGATACCTTATGTTCACACCCGAATTTGAAGTTGACGTTATGAGTTAGACTTCGACAATCCTCATTATAACTTCTTATCGTCTAGTCAGAACCAGACCATAGGCCAACGTTGTGCATTAGACTGTGATCAGCTCTATTTTATTCTCTACGTCGATGCAATGCATTAGACTTCGATAGCCTTTAATATTCACTCTACATCAACATTGTGCATTGAACTTCAGTTAATTCCATTTTACACTTAATATGAATGGAGTGCGTTTGAGTTTGATAGGCTCTATTTTTCAGTATGTAAATATCGAAATAAGTGTTTCAAGTTCAGAATAATCTCAGTGTACATGAAAAAAAATATTGCATTACAATTGTGCTTGATACATGATGATTGACCTTCGAAAATAATCTTCAAAAATGTCGATCAGAACCTAATTGCTTATTGAAGTCCGTATACAATAATATTCGAATTTTGAAATACTGTTGTGATGAGTAATAACTAAAATCCTGCGTGCAAGTAACTTCGCCATAGCCGGTCCCGAGCCCGGGCGAGAAACGAGGAGGGCTGCACGCAGGGTTAGATGTTGTAGGCATGAAGAATATTATAATGGAACAATTTGTTAACGTAATGAAAGTACATTACGCGTCCGTCTACAAATTTGAGACTCGGATAAAATTATGAGCACACGCGTGCTCGGTGCTGTTGACGTTCCTGCTTATCGAGGGATTTCGGACCGTATGAAATGGTACAAAACAACCGAGCGAGCGTAGCGAGCGAGCACAATTATTAGCTGGTCAAGCAAAATCCCAGAAAAAGTACTGATATCCCAAAAAAAAAAAGCACCTTTGGTGCAAAAACCTTTCGCCAAGTACATTAATGTGACTTGATTACACTTGTTCGATTTATGATTATCAACGTATAAAGGCATTGAAATCAGATACAACTGCCAATTACCTGTAGAACATCCCTAGATCTAGTGGAGATTCTAGGAGTTTAGGTTAGCGAGATTTTCTGCGTTAGTAAGGTTAAAGAGGTGAGTGACGTTGATAGGGTCAGTGAGGTATAAATAAGGTTGGTGACGTTAGTGACATTAGTGTCGTTGTAAGGGTAGATTAGGTGGTTTAGTTAGGTTAGACTCAGTTCAGAAATTGAACGGTGATTGACTTTTGCTTTGAGGGATCTAGTAGATAATAGAACGCCGCAGCAACGAATGGCACGGATTATATGTACACCTTCCACATCGAGAATGGTCGGATAATTTGTGCAATTTATTACGAACGAGAATAATTACTAAATCAAATTCTACAAAAAGTAGTGATATCTCCATAAAAAGCACCTCCGGTGCAAAAGACTTTCGCCAAGTACATTAATGCGATTATTACCCACAAAAAATACTTTCTCATGCTAAAAAATGTATACAATTATTATTTCATCTAAAAATTCCTTCCTTGTGAAAAAATATACAAATCAGATGTTACTGCCGTACATAAAAAAAAAAATATGGAGGTAGTGGTACTCGGCGGGCTTTTTGTAGACAAGTATAAGGAACAGCGATCGAACCGTGTCAATAATCCTATAGTGATATAGAATCTTGGCCCGCCAAGTACCACGTACTCCGAATGTTTTTTTTTTTTTTTGTACTCTGCAGTAACATCTGATTTCGTATATTTTTTTACAAGGAAGAAACTTTTGTACGAAATAATAATTCTTGTATTTTTTGGCATGCAAAAGTATTTTTTGTGGGTAATAATCACATTAATGTACTTGGCGAAAGTTTTTTGCACCGGAGGTGCTTTTTATGGGGTTATATTAACATTATATTTTATTTTTTAGAAATATTCGTTGCTATCAAGTATCTTTAAATTACATCTAATTATTCTAGGTTTCAATATTTTGTCTACTTATTTTGTTCAGAGCGTCAACTATATTTTAAATAGAGCAAAGGCCGAAGGGTTGTCCACCATTCGCTATGGTAAAAATAATCCGAGAAATCAACGTTTCGTAATTTTTGAGGTGCATCGGATATCAAGGTTCCTATCAACATAGAATCGTTTGTAGTTGATTGTAGTAAAAGAGTTTTCGTTTATAGTAGTCCGGGAAAAAAATCACACCCATTTATACCAAAAATATAAAAAACACACAAAAAAAATTGAAAAAATTAACAAAAACATTTTTAAAAAATTTAAAAATATAAAAAACATTTAAACAATTTAAAAAAATATAAAAACAAAAAGGAACCAGAAGTCCGCCACGTCCTCGCCGTTGGTTCTGGGTCATGCAGAGAGCGGACACACCACGCAAAAAAAAATGATTGGAGGAAATTATTGATTATACGCGTTCATGATTATGTTGGATGGGTAAAGACGACAACAGTACTACAGATTATTTGAAATGAGTTATTTCCTACTGGGATATTTGTGTTTGGATTATTTTGTCGGAGTTAACTGAACGTGTCACCGGTAAAGACGTTTGTTATGATTATTAATATTTCGATTGAAGAAAGAATCAGAGATTATTCAAACGATCATTTGAAAATGTTGAAGAATGGCCGAACTTATTTCCCAGACAACGACAAACAACGATTCTTTCATCAGAAACAACAACGAATAATTCACCGTCGATAGAATTGTTCAGTTGTCGTGAGCCTTGAATATCACGCAATTCGTCTCTTTCGAACTATTGAGAGTCGCTGTAATTTTCTCCCCGGACTGCTACAAACGAAAACTCTTCTACTACAATCAAATACAAACGATTCCACGTTGATAGAAACCTTGATATCCGATGCACCTCAAAAATGACGAATTTTTTTTTTCTGAAATCGGAAAATGCTTGTCACTTTTTTCCCAGACTACTACAAACGAAAACTCTTTTACTACAATCAACTACAAACGATTATAATGTTGTGTAACGTGGCAGATTTTATATCTATCGTAAAGACTAAAAACTACGAAATAAAAAACCGAAATTTCAGGCAAAGTTCATGCGACGCGGGCACTATCAATTTTTCAGGATTGCTACGAGACTGAGCACGTCACATTACGGCCGTCTGATTGGGTTGACTAAACCTTCTATAACTCAAGAACGAGCGGTCGAAGTTTTTGATAAGGAACTTTATTCTTAGATTTTGATAAGGAATCTGCATGTAAAATCTTTTCCGCGACTTGAGAATCACGCTGTATACCTGCCACTGACCGCGCCTCCACCCGAAAACGTGAGCGACCATGCCGCTGCCGTACCGCGAATTCTCCACCGAGCCGCAAGTCCAACTTTTCTCTTATCGAATATGTTATCTGCCTTAAGTTTTTGTGTAAAAGCAGGTACTGCCTCGCCTAGGACACCATGGGATTCGTCGATCGTCGCAGGATCATCTGGGGGATGTCTTGGAAGCCTCGGCCTTAGTACCCGCACCTACGTCATCAGCTTCCGTCTTTGCAGCCTCGTCACCTGCCGGCCGGGAGAGGGCTGCACCTCCCAGCCTGATGAAGCCGCCATCCCGCACTTCCCGGCCCGAATTTTGAAAATATCCCCGTTGTAGGTGCGGCGAACAGGCCGTGTGCGAAACGGCTTCCCCCACCATTTTTGGATCGCCGATCGACGACACTCCGTTACCGACCATCATCGGGCCAACGTCGAGCTACCTTTTCGCGACCTACGTTACCTTTAATTTATCCTAATCGTATTTTGGGCTTTTCTTTATCTTATCTTTTTCTTTTGGGGTTTTTCGTTAGTTTTTTTTTGGGGGGGTTTTTCATAGTTTTCTTTCTCTTCTTTACTTACTTTTGTGTGAGTGTGCTTCGTTTCGTGCCGCCTGGGCTGCGACCCGTTTAAAGGTAGGCTTCTCTTTTCGTTCAGACCTCGACCATCCGTTTTTAAGCGATTTTGCGGTGTTGCTGATTAACGGCTTTGCCTTGGGTTCTGCCATAGACGGGTAGTCGTGGTCTGCTATTTTCTTCATAGGCTAATTTAGCATTTTTAAGTCTATTCTCTATCTCTCTGGACTTGCGTTGCTCGGGAACGAATTCCCGTGCCGTGCCGTATCGTCTACGTTGCCTGTAATTTTCTGTATCTTGCGTACGTTACCTTAAGTTAAATATTCTTGAACATAACCTTTTCTATCTTATTTTCTTTTCTTTTTTTTCTTTCGCGGCCTATCCGTTTCAGGCGTTGGCGACGCCGGAATCCTATTCCTTCGCTACTACCTTTTCTTCTTTTTTTTTATTTCTATCTCGCTTACTCCTACCTTTAATTTTACTTGTATCTGGCCTAACTGGCCCTGCCGACTTGTAAGCTCCATTTATTTATTATTTTGTTTTTTTTTGTATCGCTACGTTTGATTTGAAATTATATTTTCCGTTATATCGTACCTGTACCGAGTTGAGTGTGTTATTTCTACGCCCCCACGTTTCCCTCTCCGTCTAGTCGGTTATCTTTTTCTATTATTTGAATTTTGTTGTTGCTTAGTGTGTTCTTTTGTTACCTCTATCTGGCACATTCGTGTGCCTGGCGCCCAACATTAGCTTCGTTTCGTTTTTCGGTATCGTATCGTCCGTAACTTTTTGCGTGAGAACACGTTGGCGCTTCTTTGAGCGGGATTTCTTTTTCTATCTATTTCCTCCGGGTAGGAAAATTGCTCGTTACAGTTGATAGGAACCTTGATATCCCATGCACGTCAAAAATTACAAAATTTTTCTGAAATTGGAAAATGGCTGTGATTTTCTCCTCGTACTACTACAAACGAAAACTCTTTTACTACAATCAACTACAAACGATTCTGCGTTGATAGGAACCTTGATATCCGATGCACCTCGAAAATTACGAAATTTTTATTTTTCTGTAATTGAAAATGTCTGTAACTTTTTCCCCGGACTACTACACACAAAAACTCTTTTACTACGATCAACTACAAACGATTCTGCACCTACAGATTTTCACGATTTTCGAAAATTTTGAAGTGGGGTGAGCCCTTCTTTTGGAAACGCTGTATCTTTTTTGGTTTTTTACTACAAACGAAAATTTCCTCACTACAAACAACTACAAACGATTTAGAATCGATAGAAATTTTGAAAGTTGATTTTTGAACATGTTGGGTGCCAGGTTCACATAGGTCCATCATAAGGCAAAACATGGAAACAAAGAAAATCTACAAACAACTGTGTCTGATGAAAATGTTGCTCGTTCTACTTCTATGGGAGGAGATGTAAATAACGATGACCATGATAGAGTTAGAAGCCATGAAAGAGATTTGCAATGTTCTATCAAGTATAATGCGGTTCTTGATCATGGAGCTCCCGTAGAAGAAATGGATGACTCGTATATCATTCGACGTTTAGGGTGCCTGCCCGAATCAGCAGGTATATCAATACAGTTGATGATTTTCCAGATTTGCGTAATGTTGTTATAGAACAATCGTTGGAATTCATATCTCATTTATAGGTATAGTTTTCCGGATATTTCCAGAAGTCGCGTACAAAATATTGTCAGTTTAGTCTCGGTTTTCGTGTCTGATATTGTCGCTGAATTACGCCAGAATATCGAGCACCACCGACAACCTGTAACTGACGATCCTGAAGATTCACATATATAATTCAGAATATATATGGGGCATTCCATGTCAACTAGACCAATGATTTTCCCCCACCCTTTTCGATTCACTTCACGATTTTTTATACGATTCTACGATCTCAAAATAGCACTGCTGAATTTTTCAGATCTTTCCCAACAACCGCTAATTTTCAATGATTATTCAAACCCATCTAAAAATTGGCATCCTTCTTAAATCTCAAAAAATTCTCAAAAATCTTATTTTTCATTCCGATCATTTTGACATCCCTCCCATGTTGGAATGATTTTTGCTTCTATTTTTTTAGGCGCTTTCAACATTTTGAAACAAGCGAAACACCACGTTTCAACGTTTCGAGAATTCTCAAAAGATTACCAAAAATTCTGTGTTCAATTCTGAATATTTTTATGTGCGACCCACGATGACGCACGACCCCCTTCTTTAGGATTTTGTACACTTAAAACATCTATGATTCAATCGAATCGTTTGTTCAAAATGTTAAAAGTGTAAGTTATGAAGCGCTATTGCACTTAGGGGATTTGTCACAATCTGGAAATCAATAGGAATGAATTTTCAATAAAATCGATGAATACCACGTAACGAAAAACTTGTGTGTGCATGAGTCGCATGACATTTTAGGAGCATATGCCACTACGATCTATAATTAATATTACATCATTACATTTATATAGTAAAATTATTTACATTCGAAGAATTGAATGTGAGACTCCAAGCGTTTGACTATAACAATAATTATAACAAGAATAAGCCGACTGAGATTTCAGCACACCATCTTAGAATAAAAACAAATGTTTGTCCATGACTGCATCCGAGACACTCGCCGTTGTGAGACACATATGCGTGATATTGGGACCTTTAATTGACGCAGATGATGAGCACTGGCAAATGCTAAAATAAATGAAAAACATTGTAGATATAGTTCGTACTCAGTTCGTAGCCCGCTAGTTCATAGAACATCTCATATCCATTCAAGTTCCACTATCGCAGCATATCTTCGGGATCATAAAAAATCTCAATGCTATGGAGCCAAAGCATCATTTTTTAGTGCATTACCCACGGGTAATGGAATCAGTAGGGGTATTGTTGAAAGTTTCTTCAATGCGCTATGAAAGTAAACGTAGCGACCAGGGCCGTCTTTAGGATCGACAAGGCTCTGGGCCAAGGACTGGCTGGGGCCTACGTAAGGGATGGAAAATTCTTAAATTTTAACTTTATCAGTTTAACCGAATAACGCAATAGGTTGAACCGCAACTCCTCAGATCTCTTAACACTCCACATATGAGAGTTCAATAAATAAATTATTTGAATAAACAATAAATTTGTTAGTATAAATGAAAATTTTTAATCCGAATATCTTTTGTATATTAGCGGAGAATACATCAATTCTTTCGAGACTTTTGATACACTTCTAAAACTGAATACCCCACTAGTTCTAATTTAACTGAAACTTAATACCCCACTAGTTCTAATTCAATTAAAATTTAATGACGTCGTCTATATAAAATTTTTCTCATTTACAATATTCAAACCAACGCGCAACGCGCCAAATTCCAAATCCCGGTTAAAATTGATAAAATCAGACCATAGAAGTACAATGACCCAGTCACGATTAAACTACCTAAGTTTAATGAGCATAGAATCTGACCTATTAAAAACAATCGATTTTGATGAATTAATAGCTGATTTTGCTGCGAAGAAATCTCGTAAGAAAGTTTTTTAAAATAAACTATGCATATATTTAATTAGTTTGTAATTTTACCACAAAAATAAAATTTTAAACAAATTTTTTAAGATCTTGTTTCTATTTTACAAAGTGTGTGATCAGATATTTTTTTTTATTATATCATAAAATTCTTTGATATATATAAAAAAATTCAGGATTGTGGGGCCTCTGTCCGACTCGGGGCCCCGGGCCAGGGCCCTGCGGGCCCTGCCTTAAAGACGGCACTGGTAGCGACGGCAAAGTTATTGCAAGATCAGCTTCAAACAGAATCAACGTATATCATACAACAGCTTCAAGACACCAATTGATCCTCGATAACAGACTCCTCAATAAACGTGCGTCATACGACGGATATACTTGTGGTCCGAAAAGAAGCGTGAATCTCTGTGAAGAACCGCAATCGATCTTTTTCAAAGACCTATCATTTCCGGACAAAGAGTCTATTTCTCATGTCACAAGTTGGGTAGTTGTCAGGGGAGATGGAATAACCCAGCGCTCTATCATAATAATTCCAGATGAAGAAGGGCCGAAGTTTTATGATGTGGAATCGATATTTATAAACTAAGAAAGTGGGATTGTAATTATTACTGAAAAACTGCTGGATTGTTTTTTTGATGTGTTACGTCCTACTCCACGTTCCTCTCGCCAACCCTGCTATCATATCTCCTAACAGCCTGTTTTCCCACATCGCTACCTTTCTCACGCTGACCTACTGCACACGGCACTCACAAGTGCATCGGTCAGCAATCATCTAATCCCCACCTTTACCTCAAGCCCGCACAACCAACGAATTACGATTACAATAACTCACTTCCAAGTCAACTCTCCAACTATCTACTCCTCTCTTAACACCTTCCTTCACTGTCACCTCTTCGTCATCTATCGCGCTCTTCTTATCCAACTCACACCTCTCACCAAGTCTCATTTTCACCTATAACTACGAATAAGCTATCAAATCGATCTACATATATATCTGTTATTCGTTCACGTCTACCTCGGCACAACCTTTCCCTTAGTAGCGTTATAACCCCGACATAACAGATACACATACCCAATCATATAAAATTATTGATATGAATCCACGCGAATGGGTATATCTGCATCAGAAAGATTTAGCCAGCGCGGTTGTCTCATACAAGAATATTTTAAGCGATGGTTTCACCTACATCGCGGAAGTATAAATGTAAATATATTCAATTCGGAGATAATAAAAGAAATATCATTTACCTCAAATATTCGAATCATTAGTATTAAAAAAAAAAAGAAGAAAAACCCCCACCTGTAGATTAGTATACCTAGACTATTACATTCGTATTTGTATTCTCTCTATATCAGCATAACTTGTTACGTTACATTGATTTCGTATGTTTCATTGATATACTATGGAGCAACTCTCATACTGATTATGGTACAGATCATTATACTTCATAAGGACACACAATAATAATGGGTGAATTTATCTACTTCACAATGAACCCACGTTTGTAATAACTAGAGGTTCAACTACCGCTATACTAACCTTGTAGAGCTTTGCAGACAGTATGATAACTTCAACTATACTGGTTATTTTCGAGTTCACGACTCTCTATAATGAAGCCTATAACACGTTAGGGATTCCTTCACCATTATTTATGATTATAAGTGCTAAAATGTGCACTACGATAAAGTATGAGCATGATTATCATATTTGCGGAATACATCGTTTTTAATATACCTGGTAGTAATAGTTACTATACAATTATGAGATATGTTGGTACAATTTTTCAGTACAAACACTTATTAGCTTCATTGAAGACAGGCGACCATTTTCGGTCCTACTCCCCACATGACCTAGAAGGCCCTTCTACAGGCCGAAAAGAACCTCCTGCACTACTTTTCCAAGTACTCCTATCAGTTCAGTTTGTTGTCTAAAATAACGCCCATGTATTTGGTCGATTTTGAGTACCTGAGCTGTTTCCCCAAAAGTACGGGACCCAGCCTCAACCTTCCATTTTTTAATGAGTACCACAATCTTAGTCTCAGCTGACTCAACAAGAGACTTGCTTGGTTGCACTAGATTTCCGCTGTCCGCAGAGCCCGATGTGTGAGTTAGATTAGTGGTTTTATGAAGGGATCTCGCACTAGGATCAGGATGTCATCCGTATATCGCTGGGTGTAGAATCCCCGGTTATTCGGATCCCTTAGGAGCCCACTCTACCACGAAATACCAGAACAGGTACGGCAGACAGACCTCCCCCCCCCCCCCCCCCCTTTCGGTCAACCGTTCCCCTGAGTGTGGTCCCACCGTGCGTTATCTAGAATTTGCGGACACACAGCATATTCGCGATCCAACTTTACTAGCGGCCCGGGAACGCCGTGCCCTCTCATCTCTCGGCAGACCGCTCTCCGTACGGGACAGTCGAATTCTCCCTTGATGTCGATGAACGTGCCCAGCGCGTAACCCCCCTGTTCAATGTGCTGTTGGATTCGGACAACCGCTATATGCAATGTCGTTTCTTCAAGCTTGTCCATCTAGTACGCGTGCTGCCCATCGTGCAGTGGCGTCTCCAGGAGGGTCACGTCCCTTATATACCTGTCCACTAATCTTTCCAGACCCTTCAGTAGAAAAGATGTCAAACTGACTGGGTGAAAATCATTCGCCTTGGTGTTACTTGTCCGTCCGCCTTTGGGATGAACGCCATCTTTGCCCTTCTGCACACCATGGATGTGTAGTCCACAGCAATGCCTGCTCTGCAAATCTTCATGAGGGGCAGACATATTATTCCGAGCCCCTCTAACAGGGGATCTAGAGTTAGGAGATTTTCCTAACTTTTCTTCTCTCGGTCCTTGATGAATGTGTTGTACTAGAGCTGTTTTGTACTATATCTACCCAATCCTCACGAGTCTTGGTCTTGTTCGCCCGGCTGCAGAGCCTCCGGATCCTGTAATAGAGCCTCTATAGGTGAATGTACATTCACTGAGCCCCCCCCCCCCCCCCTCCTCCGAGGCCCTACTTGGGCAACTGTTTTGGTAGGAGCAAAGCATGGCCAGAAACTCTACAGTGAGGACAGTTTCCTTCCCGTTACCACACGCGGTCAAAGAGTCCCGCATCCTTTCACTGGGCTTGTCTTTATTCCTTTCAGTCACGAATTTTTGGTCTGCACCGATTTTGATGAAAATTGGTATTTGAAGGTTTTTGGGGTCGCTTATCACGAATCCGGCATTGGGTTTTTAAAATTCAAAATGACGGATCCAATATAGCAGACGTCGAATCAGAAAGTTTCACCAATTTGTCCAAAAGTCTGCACTCGAGCGTTTCCGGAATCGCTCGTCACGCATTCAACATCAAGTTTTCAATTCGACACATTCGAGTATGATATGCAATTTGTCTCATATTTCCCGAATCATTCATTACATTGCAACGACTGGTTCAATATAGCGGCGCCGATGACATCGCACCGTCCGCCGAGTGAGTCCCGCCGGGCCGCGCGGTGGGGAGCGACTCGGCCAATCGCGTTCGACGTCGCGCCGCTTAGTTAACAATTGGAATATCTCCCTTGATAATTGTCGTACAAACTTCAATTTTTTTTCAATTGACGGAAAAATTTTCACTGTGAAGGAAGCGAGTCAAAGTATCATAAGATAGTCGATAAGTAGAAAAAGGATAAGTTTTGGAAGCATAAATATGTAGAAAACGAATGGCATATGGAGTAGAAACTAAAAAGCATAAATACATAAGTGTAGTAAGTATAAGTGTAGTGTAAGTAGTCTAAAGTAGTTGTGAAGGATTGTAAAACTGTACGTATATAATAATATGAGACATGTAAAAGAAATGTAAGATGGATGGGAAGTTATGTAACCCTAAGGGCAATCATTGAAAGTACATAAATACATTTCATGTTGTATAAATAACCCAATCAACATGTCTTTTCATGACCATTATTTTATTACGAAGAAAAAACGTCATTTAGTTCGACGAGTATCGGTCAACGCTCATTTTGGACGGGATAATCGGAATGGTGAGAAAAAAGTAGCCCGAATTGAAAAAAAATTGAAGTTTGTACGACAATTATCAAGGGAGATATTCCAACTGTTAACTAAGCGGCGCGACGTCGAACGCGATTGGCCGAGTCGCTCCCCACCGCGCGGCCCGGCGGGACTCACTCGGCGTACGGTGCGATGTCATCGGCGCCGCTATATTGAACCAGTCGTTGCAATGTAATGAATGATTCGGGAAATATGAGACAAATTGCATATCATACTCGAATGTCTCCAGAATACGCACGAACTTGAATCATCTTAAAATGTTAATTAGATCGACAATTATGAATTAATAGGTAAACCTCTTTGTATCTCCGGTTCTAATAGAGATCAAGAGATGATTTTTTTTTCCAAAAAAAGTGTCTCGACAAGACCTATCAGATCCTCGAAGAATGTTTCCGGTAACTTGAGAATTGACGAAGTTATTACCATTTGTTTATAAGCAAAAATTTTATTTCTTTTTTAACGGCGTTTTTTTCAGGAAAAAAAAAATTTTCACCGGATCCCGAACGAAGGTGGTAAAAAGACTCTCCCGGGTCATTCAGCTAGAAACTATAGGGGAAGGGCGGATTTCAGGCGGAAATTCATTGTTGCTAAACTCTATGACATAGCCGGGAAAACTTGGCACACTTCTCTTAAGAAAAGATGATTCTACATTGACGATAAGTTCCAATAGTGTGCATTGATAATCCACTGACCTGCGTGCAGTAAACAAAAAAAACCGAGTTCTAGGAGTGCTTGGTCTTCCGTTGCGATTTACAGCCAAACCATCAACGCTACGTGATTTTTTCATGATAACAATTCTGTAAAGAATAATGAGATCTACAACTTTTGTCTGAAACTTTTTTCTCTAAACTCGATAAATAAAAAGATTACGTCAAAATCAGGCACTTTCAATTGTTAATATTTTTTTATCTCTCAAACCCGCATCTCTCATACACCGAGTTTTTCAGAATATGTTCCTGGGTATCCAATGGAGCTGTAAAAAAATTGCCAACTCGGACATATTCAAGAATAGACCTTATGTACATTCCGACTGGACTATATCATGGAGGTCAAATTTTACCGACGATATATTTGTAACTCTCTCTTAGCGCTAACCGGAACTAACGAGGAGGACGTAGAGAGCATCTTATTCCATTTTTGTTTTTAATGTTTTTTGTGTTTTTTTTTTTTTGTTTCAACTTCATTTATTACTGATATGTATTTGAAGGAACATTCGTGATATAGTAGGATTTTATATGATTGAAATATTTGTTGTCAAACTGCGCAATCGGATCGACTATATTGGGTCCGCCATTTTGAATGATCAAAATCTAACATATTCGTGATCAGCGACTATTAAAACCCCCAGTTACCCATTTTCAGTGGAATTGGTTCAATAATAGTGCTCTGAGGTGATTTTTTGTAGGGCGGGACCGTAGCGGTCCCACTGTGACTGAAAGGGTTATACGAGTCCCAGTTAGTCTCTTTCGGATGTCTTCTCCACCTTATGCTGGCCTGTCCCGTTCCAAGCTCGAAGATGACGTGTTTGTGGTCCGACAGTAAAGGCTCGTTATAGACCCTCCAGTCCTTTTGATCGCCAACCAGCCTCTCTGAGCACAGTGTGACATTCATCACCTCCTTTCTGTTTGCCATTTGGAGAGTGGGAGTGTCACCATGATCTAATAGTTCTAAGTTGGTAGTTGCCAGGTATTCTAGCAGTGCTCTTTCTCAGCCGTTGGTGGCTGTTCTCCCCCAGACCGTATGATGTAAGTTCGCATCGAACCCTATTATGAAAGGTACGCAATTAACTCGGCAATCTTCGAATAGCCGCAAGACTGCCCTTGGTGGCGTTGGTTTCCGTGAGTTCTATGGGAAGTAGGCTGAAACAACGATGCACAGTTCCTTGTGCATAGTTTAAGTATTAGATTTGCGTCCAGACCCTTGGTCAGGATGGCCGTCCTTGATGCTCGCTCAGCCGGGCACGTATACAACGTGCTGCTGGCTCCCAGGCCTCCAATCACCCACTTGCACGACCAAGGTTCTTGGATTGGGGATATCCCTGTGTGCAGTATAGCTATGCTCCTGGCTCAGACCGCCAAGGCATCTTTACTATGATGTTAATGTGGATGGATTGTATCGCTGACACAGCCATTGGACTAGTCCCGGGTACGTGCATCTTTGTCCTCTTCCCGTGCCCCAGTCATCCTGCAGGTATAAGCCTACTGAATCCCAGCAAGTTTCCAAATTCCAGGGGTATTATGCTCTGAACCGCCTCACTACATATACCCACCGCCAGAGTCCCTCCAGCCCTTCATGAGTTGGCAGCCTCTGCTCGGTCGGAATGAAACCGCCATCGTCTTGTCTTCGAGCTCGAGTTCTGGTGCTGAAGCCTTGCTAGGGTCTTGCGTGGGTCCTCGGGTGGCACTAGTGCCGGCGCCGTCGCCCGGCGCAACGTCCGAATTATCACCAATCCCTGAAGCCCACGAATTTATGCGATTACTATACACATGATTTTTATTCATAGACTGTATCATTCAAGAAACTTGAAATTATTTTTACTAGACAACCGAAATGATGAAGATTGTTACAACTACATGGTTGAAAAAAATGTGAAATGATTTATTCTAGGGTATATGCGACGGTAGTTGATGTGAAAAGAAATTATATAGGGGAGAGTTGGGTAAAACAGGGATGTCGGGTAAAACGGGGATGTGCTATTTTTGACTAATAGATTAATGCCATTTATCGAACGACTCTACAGGCTTGGTCTGGAAGTCGGAATGTTCGTTTGCAGCTGTGACGGACGAAAACCAACGCCGGACACATACGTTAGGAGCTGTTATTAGCATTGGTTAGGACCCCATGTGAAGATCCACAGTATTGGTGAGTGCCTGATTTGTTAAGGAGGGACAGCATACCTTTAAATGTATGTATTCCCCTAATAGTGTAGACTATAAGCTCCGTATCGACGCTTGAACCCATTGGTTCACTTCACCGTAACGTGGTGGAGCCATATTTATTCAAAAAGTTGCACGATCAGGCAAAATGGGGATCTTTGGTGTCGGGTAAAAATGCTGTAAACAAACCAAGTCAGGTCTTCAACCGAAATGGATTATCTATTAATTTTGGATGCCTAGTAATTACATGAGGAAGTCGAACCGGCAGTCCTGGTCCGCAGAAAAATAAAAAATAACGAAGAAAAAATAATAAAAATAAGATAAATAAATAAATCGCCGTTTTAAACATTTTCCTATGGTCAATCGTATGGTCCCCATCTTACCCGCATGTTCGGGCAAAATGGGGACTTCTGCACTTGACGATAAAATAATTTTTTTGATCCAATGGTAAAACATTCGGAATTCTCCTGTTAGTAGTCGTCAGATAAAGGTCCACAGGTGACCGACATGGGTGGACGACGTCCCATTCATCGGAATAGCGTAATTATATCGATTCTTCCACTAACGTCCCCATTTTACCCGACTCTCGCCTATCTGCATTTCTAACGAAAAATTCACATTTGTTGTTAATACAGGTAAAGGCACTCCGGCATCACTGTGGCACTCATTTGCTACAATTGATCCGAATTCCGTCTCGGCATTTCGGAGATTCTTGCGGGTGGAAAAACGGTGAATTGAACGTCAATTGTAACCATAAAAATCGTACCAGATTTAGCATTGATGACTTCCAGCCCCTTATAGTAGCACAAATAAATCAGACATCAAATGCATTTCGATATAAAAATGTATCATTGGCATATTTTACATTGTATTAATTAATACATATGCAACAACTGTTAAACCTATTTGATGAAATCTTTAATGTATCAGTTTCACCGGGTAACAAATTTCGTTTATTTATCGTAGAGTATAGCCGGATCAAAACAGTGAAAGTATCCCTGGAGAAAATTGAACCTTCACTCGGACCCCAGTTACCACATAATACTAGATTATGAGTTTTCTCAAAATTTCAGGTCTCTAACTTAATTATGCTAATAGTTATTGTGAAAAATGTGATTTTTGGTTTTTCATTATATAATATTATGAGTATGCTAATGTAGACTTTGTTTTAAAAACTGGTGAATGAAATACATATTTTTCATTGATCTAGAAGTGTTATTATTGGAGGTAGGAAAAGGTATGGAGAACCTTCAGTCAACAACTGATCTAGAAGTGATACAAAATTTCTAACAGTTAAGAAAAAATTAAACAACTGTTTCAACGTAATATTGTTTAGCGACAATCATAAAAATTCCCCAGGAGGCGTTCCTTTTGTGCATCATTACTCTCAATTTTTTTTTAATTTTCGCAATTTGGCTGCTCAGCGTGAAAAAAAATTAAAAACCATTTTCAGAAGTTCAAATACTTTCGTATGTATGTATTTATTGATTCATTCAAGCATATTGCCTAGATACAAATGAGAGACGTGTTAAGAATATTAATTGCTCACATATAAATGAGATTCCATGTTTACTTGTAAACTTGTATGATATTAGTGACGGAGTATGACGTATATTTGTGAACTCATACAGTAAAATTATACCTCTGTACAAAAAGCTGAATAAATGATACTATATGCTCAATTTGATTTGTTTAATGTTGAGCCACTAAATCGCGAAAGTGAAAACAAAAATGGAAAGTAACGATACACAAAGGGACGTCTTCTGTAGAATTTTCATGATTATCCCTGGATCATATCACGTTGAAAAGCTGATTCATGATTTCCTTTCAACTGTTAAAAATTCTGTATCACTTCTACGTCAATGAATATATACTATATGTTTTGTGACGTTGCATTTCGCAACTAGTCACAATGAGGCGTGATTCACAGCGCCGACTGTGCGGACGTACGGCTCCAGGAAGTATGCGCAGGTCCTAAATTAGAATCTAGTTTGATTAACAGGATATTCATTGTTTCGGTATCTGTCCCAGGTAGAAATCGTGTCTCGGCAGAAGCTAGCTGCTAGCTAGTTGGACTAGTTATTTATCTTGGCGCAAAATTATTGAATTATATTGATGCAAGCCCGGTATGTAACGCTCATTCGAGCTAGCAGCAAGCCTAATGACTTATCTTGGGCCAACCTTTACAACGTAGCTAATGCTAATATTCCCGAATCAGTTTAGCGCTCGCTTAGGGGTTTGGTCTGAATATACGTGAAATAAGAATCAATATAGTGATTGAGATGCTTGCCTACCCAATTCCACCAGACCTAAAAACATTGGGAAAAAAGGTGCTATCGAACGGAATATCTCTGCCTGGGCACCGAAATCAATGAAACAAAATACGTCGCGCAATCCTAGGTGCGACTCCGAACACGTAGGGCCCAAAAAATGTTTTTTTGACGCAAAAATAGAGAAGATTTCCATGTGAAACGTTTTTGAAACGGTTTTGAAACGTTTTACATGGATATCTTCTCTATTTTTGCGTAAAAAAACATTTTTTGGGCCCTAAGTGTTCGGAGTCGTACATAGAATTGCGCGACGTATTTTGTTTCATTGATTTCGGTGCCCAGGCAGAGATATTCCATTTAATAGCACCTTTTTCCCAATGTTTTCAGGTCTGGTGCAATTGGGCAGGCAAGCACCTTAATCATTACTGGTACACTGCAAAATAAGGCATCAATCATGAAAAAAAAAAACCAACAAAATATCCGGTGTCACATTTTATAATTATCCACGTAGCTCAACAAGTATTACCAGCTCGCTAAGAAAAACGTTATCCGATTTGTTCGACCTAACCGGGATTTGAACCCGAGTCCGCTCTACCTACTACGCCAAACTATGCTATGCTAAAGATTCTCATATTTTCCTATTTGATGAAACTTATCATCACGGTGTCGTATCAAGAACTAATAGACATTTCAGTCTCACCGATCAGTATCATGATTGATCAGTGTCAAACCAAAATCATGCCTGGAAAATGTTGTGAAAAATATGAACGTAACGCGTACAGATCTATGCGATATCGCCAATTAAATGATTTTATATGAAACATGCAATAATAAAACTTCGTGACGTAAATTTTACTGATATTATGTGCTTTATAAGTAACAGAACAAAGTTATCGCCGTCTCATAGTCGCCGTTTCGACATTTTTTCCTCATAATTCATTTCCAAAATACAAGAAACCCATTAGCCGCGCGGGCCTAACCTCACTTTCTGCACAACAGCGTGTCTCACGCGTAAAGAGGCTCGTGCTAGCTGCAAGTAACCTCAAATATCAGTGTAAAGTACAACGAATCTCGGAAATACGTATCAAGTTTAGCTAGCAGCAGTCTATGCTGAACCTTAGAGCAGCGACTCTCGCACGTGGATGGGTTGCGGCTAGATATAATACGAAGAGAGTAACGAATCTCGAAAATGCATGTCAAGTATAGCTAACTGCGATCTAATTTCATTCAGCCATAATATATCTTATAACTCGAAACTACGAATATAGCTAGCGCCAGTCTATAGCCAATATCCCGGTAACGTGCCTCGCAAGCCAACATGAAATCTGGCTAGTGGCTAGGCTGAAACTTTCTTAGCCAAGATAATTTTCTACCTGGGATGCTTTATGTAAAATTTGTAAAATATCGGAGCTCGAAAAGACAACGCAAGGACGTCTAGCGACTACACCTGACACCCGGAATCGAGGTCCTTTCTAAACCACCAGCTCTTCGTTGAATCTCAGCGTGTTTCTCTTCCATTTCCCGGTCGCGGATGCTGCAGGATCGGTCGAATAAAGGCGGCTCTCTGAGTCAAGGTTTCCGTAGACTTATCAGCCTGGTGCTGGACTACTTTCCATCAACTACTTTTAGACGTTTCGACGATGGTCGAATAGAGTAGGGTGAAAACTCTAACCCACTAGAAGCTTCCCGTTGTCGACGACTCATCAACCTGGGGTCGAGCTAGACCACGTCATCGGCTTTCTCGGCATCGACCCGCTACCGGTGTTACTCCCGAAAAGTCCCGGTAGAAAAACAGCAACCATGTGAGGCGGGCCTGTCTCTAAGCCTTCCGCATCGCTCATCGGGAATTCCGGATGCAGATCCGCTCATTGGCGTACTATTGGGTAGGTGATAATAAAAAATTTATTAAGACACAGAGACCCAAGTCGTGCGTTAGATGTGTTCAGTTAGATGTACCAGTGTAAGAATGAATATGAGCGCGGAGCCGGAAGCGCGAGACACCGATGGTACGCGTGATTACAAGTAGGTGGCGCGAATTTTCAAGCACCCTTAAATAACTGTTCCAGCCGGCATTCGGATTAATACAATACATTGCATCCCTCTACACTTGGTTTCTAGCGTACAATACACACGCTACGCACGTGCTACACACTCGTTAACAGTTCATCGAGTATTCAATCACCAAATCCGAACTCTTACGCATCACATACTCATTCGAATAATATTAGTCTTAAAATTATTATCATAAGCGTTTATATCCCACAGAAGTGGACCAGTTATAATATTGTTACACTGGGTAAAAGCACCCACATTCCATTTATTCTGTGTGATTAAGATCTAGTAGCCTATATGATAAAAGATATCTTTGAAAATACGAGAACCACGGTTGCTGCGTCAACAAACATTCTTGTGAAACAAGTCAGTCTAGCTCTAGCTGACTTCTAGCACAGACGTGTATCCATTTTCTGAATATACCCTAATTTTTCATTCGATTCACTTTATTTCTCTCGAGAATCCACATTTATTTTTATTTCACAACTAATTTGCGCAACAATATTATAAATCAGTGGTTCCCAACCGGTGGTCCACGGACCACAGGTGGTCCGTGAGAGCCTCGGAAGTGGCCCGCGGAGGGTCCTGAAGCACATATAAAAAAGTTGCCAATAAATAGAGATTTTCAGAGAAGATGGGGGGAATATATCCGTGTCGATGACTATCATCTGTTGAATTAAAATATCTTTAAAATATTTTTCACAGCTTTTGTATATATGTAAGCTGCTACAATGTAGCGAATGAAATGTCATTTTAAATTGAAGTATTCTCACAGCGCCACAGGTCTTTAACACTTTCGAACAGAATCGACACGTTTCCTTATTGTTTTCATTTTTTGTAAACTAATTGTAAATTTCACTCTTAGGAGGTATTACGAAAAAATCAGTTACACTTGCTAGGTGCCAGCGAGTAAGACGTCAGGCGAGCACGCACGTATTCTTTTGTCTTACTCAGCTTTGTCAGTGATTCTATCTCGCTGTTTAGTGATTCGACGGCTCCAGTAGTATCATTGACCGTAAGTACTCAAGTATATTCATATTAATTTTTGACTTATGTAATGATGATTGAAATGAATTATGAAAAAGAAAATATAGCTTTTGTTCGTTACGCTTGTACTCAATTGCGTTCTGGTTTTATTTTCAGAAAATGGCGCCTAAGAGAAAATACGACAATAGT
Source organism: Tenthredo scrophulariae (assembly GCA_963978835.1). Classification (NCBI taxonomy): domain Eukaryota; kingdom Metazoa; phylum Arthropoda; class Insecta; order Hymenoptera; family Tenthredinidae; genus Tenthredo; species Tenthredo scrophulariae. Next base: position 9,414,086 of record OZ022233.1, on the reverse strand, counting down.
CACATTAAATTCGGATTTACTTCCATTGAAAGGAATGGGGAAATAAAACCACAGTGCTTTTTGTGCACAACCGTTCTCGCGAACGATGCCTTGAAGCCAGCAAAATTAAAACGCCACTTAGAAACGGTCCATCCTAATTTCTCTGACCGACCGCCAGAATTCTTTGAAGGAAAATTAGAGAATCGGAAAAAAATGAAACTCGGGCCTAGTGGTACAAGATTTGAGTCATCGGAAAAAATGTTAACCGCGTCATTTGAGATATCAAAATTGATAGCGCAATCAGAAAAGCCACACACCATAGGAGAAACTCTCGTGAAACCTTGTTTGATCAAAGCTGTTGAAGAAGTTTTAGGGTTGGAAGCCAAAAAGAAAATTCAAAAAATATCTCTGTCGGACAACACGGTAAAATCTCGAATTGGGCTGATGTCAAATGACATCGAGGAGCAACTTGTTTCAAGAATTAAAAAATCACCATGCTTTGCTTTGCAATGTGATGAATCAATAGACATTTCTAATTGTTGTCAGTTACTCGTGTTTGTTCGTTTTTTAGACGACGACAACGTGATCAAAGAGAAATTATTGATTTCGCGGGAACTGGAAACAACATCAAAAGGTATCGACGTTGTGAACATAATAACGGAATATTTTGAGAAGCATAACATTATGTGGGAAAAGCTCGTCGGTTTCTGTACGGATGGCGCTGCAGCGATGTTAGGATCACGCTCCGGTCTAGCGACATTAATAAAACAGAAGAATCCTTCTGCAGTAACAACGCATTGTATCATACATCGCCAGGCGTTAGCTTCCAAGACACTTCCTGAATGCCTTAATAATGCAATGCAATTGGCCATAAAAGTGGTTAATGTTATAAAAAGCAGTGCCTTAAATACACGCCTTTTTAGAAAACTGTGCACTGAAATGGACTCCGACCATGAGGCGCTTCTTTTTCACACTCAAGTTCGTTGGCTGTCGAAAGGTAACATGCTGAGAAGATTATACGAACTGAGAGAGAAGGTTAAGCTATTTCTAGCTGAGAGAAAAATCAAAAGCTTACTAGAGCAGTTTTCTGATCTGAAATTTCAGATGCAGTTGGCTTATCTTGTGGATATTTTCACACGCTTGAATAAGCTAAACTTACAATTGCAAGGTTCCGGAAACATAAATTTAGAAGGCGCTGCAAACATATTTATCTTTGAAGATAAACTTCTTCGTGCCTTTGTTTGTAAACTTAAATTATGGATAGGTAAAGTGGACGAAAACAATTATTCTGCGTTTGCGATATTAAAAGCATTCGTCGGTAATAAAAAATATGACATGATCAGTGCGAACATACAAGAAAATATCAAAAGTCATCTACAAATTCTGGCTGAGGAATTCAATCGTTACTTCCCGGAATATAACCAAACTGAATCTGAAGTTGACCAAAAACTGATTCGTAACCCTTCTAGTCCTGACGTTGGCGACGTTGCAGAAGAAATCCAGGAAGAGCTCCTTGAATTTCAAAATGATAGAAACAGCAAGGGCGCGTTTGTATCTGAATCTCTTGAGGAGTTTTGGTGTAAAAAAGCAATTTCTTATACTAAAATTCGAGCAATCGCCTTGCGCTATCTTATGCTCTTCTCCACAACTTACTTATTCGAACAAGGGTTTTCTGCTTTGCTGGTAATTAAAAACAAGTCGAGGAATCGATTGAAAGTAATTGATGATATGCGTGTCGCTTTGAGCAAAAATATTAGCCCCAGGATTACTCAACTTGTTGAGAAGATGCAAGCTCAAAAATCACATTGACGCAAACCAAAATATAATTTTCTATTGAAGATGATCCTTTTTATATTATAAGAATAATAGTACTCTTAATTAATGTCAGTATTAGGTTTAGCGAATATGTTAGAAGTTTTGATTAAAGTTTATTTTCAGATTAACACGGTTTATTATTCTTGAACCTTGTGGTCCCTGCTAACAACAAAATAATTAAAGTGGTCCTTGGTCGAAAAAAGGTTGGGAACCACTGTGCTAAAGATACTGTCGATAGACGCTTGTCACTTTCGCGCTCTTCCCCTTGTAAATGGAAGAGATTGTCAAAACCATGAAAAACTATCGGTGTTATTATCTCCAATATAATTTTGTCTGTTATCGTACTGCGCAGATCTATATATCTGGCTCGAACTACTTTGACTTTCTTTGTTTTGTTCACACACACGAGGAAGATGCCCTTGCTTTTTGCAAATATTACAGTTATACTTTAATTCTCTATCTACATACTAACGATCGATGATTAGCCCCGCCACAGCAGTAACACCGAATATTACTGTTGATGACCCCGTTGCTTTTCGATGACCATAAAGGTCCTCTTGATTCCACGAAGTTATCGGTCCAGCTGCTTCCTCTGAGACGCCCCCAACTCGGCAACATCACGAAACGCAGATTCCAGGAATTGGCCAACTCAACTGCTCGATTTTACGTTGAATCTTTTTCGCCCAGTTGACGTTTCTGTATTAAATTTGTGTCAAGGCCCCACACGAACTGCTCTTTGAGATGACATTCAAGATAAACAACGATCGCTTCTTGAGATTCGATCAAAACTATTTAATATCTTCACCCTCGTATACTACCGACAATGTTTGAATTCGAACCATTCCGGAATAACGCTCTGTTTGGGTTGTAGATGATCAGCCGTAATATCAGGTAATTCTTTAGAAGACTTGTTAGCCCGAATAACTGGCGAGCAGAATTGGAATAGCGCATAAACTTCGCTCCCGAGTAGTGTAGTTTAGTGATACCTTTTTTGTCTTAAGAATATCTCTTTTTCGTCACTCATGCCCAATTGACAGCCTTTTTCGGTCTGATTTGGCGCCGTTAGATGGCACTTTTCCGTATCATTCGTGAGAAGGCGACGTGCGACTGCCTAGGCAGTGAAAACCACTTTTTTCTGACTAGGCATTGAAAAATCGGACCGGAAGGCTGCCAATTGTCCATTTGTGACGAAAAATAGTATATGTCATTTGGCATTGACCTCAGGTGTTTCGGACATTGCTCGGTTCGCAGCACTCGGCATGGTTCGGGGATCCGAGGCACGCCGAAGGCGAACCTCACACTGTCCGAAAAACCTTCGGTTTTCAGCCTAATGACATAATGTACTATTCTCCAACAGCGGAGCGAAACCAGCGGGTTTCCATCCGCAAACAAGGATGGAAACCCTCAATTGCCGGCCTTCGTTTGCGGATGGAAACTCGCTGGTTTCGCTCCGCTATTGAAGAAAATAGTATGTTCACCTCGGAGAAAATGGTCGTTAGCGCCTCGTATGAACTTGAGAACACCTCGGCTTCGCCTCGGTGCTCAACTTCATACTCGGCGCGCAAACGACCGTTTTCTCGCTCGGTAAACAAGGTAATATTTCAAGCTCCCTTAGCTCCTTTTGTAACTGTTTCTCCATTTCACTCATTCTACTGACACGCCTTTACGTTTCATGAAAAGATACTTGGCGATCCTATACATCGCATTCGACACCTTTAACCTCGTCGCCACTGTACAATAGTACCTAATAAGGTAAATAATAATACAACCGGTATGTTCAGGTGTGAAAAACATTTAACATTTATTAAACCACAGAGACCCAAGTCGTCCGTTGCATGTGTTCAGTCGAAGGAGTTAAGTACCAGTGTAAGAATGAATATTAGCGCGGAGCGGTAATGGGAGACCCCGATAGTACGTGTGATTACAAGTAGGCGGCGCTGATTTTCAAGAACCTCTAAATATCTGTTCCGGCATTCGGATTAATACACTACATTACAACTGGGGCATCAGAACTCCTGCCAAATGCTCTACCTGGTCAGTTTTTCCCGTTACAACGCAGTCAGGGTGCATTTCACCAAGACGATATTCCCGAGGAGTAGTCCCTAGACGAAAATTGGAATTCGAAAAGAAGAATACTTTACGAGTCACGTTGCACCGCATTTGAATATCCTGCCGTACCGCCATGTACAGTGAGGGTCCGGACAAATACCGTTTGGTCGAAAAAAGGGGGTAAAGGACACCTTTTAATTATTATCCGAGCCCAGACGTCGAAAACGCAAAAAAAAAAAGAAAAAAAATACGCTGTGCAAATTGAAATTCAATTCCGAACACATACGTCTAGGAACATATTCGATTCATACGAAAACAGAAAATTCTCATTGTTTTTACGACATTCGAATGTCAATTTGCTCGGCGGCCATGATTATGAGGGTAGTCTACCGAGTTCGACAAGCTAACACGTTACACGATGCGTGATCACTTTCGTGTGTCGGAGAGATCACGCCGATGTAACGCCGGCTGAACTCGGCGGACGACTCTCATAATCATGGCCACCGAGGACATTGACAGTCGGATATCGTCGAAGCAATGAGAACTCTCTATTTTCGCATAAAGCGAACATATTCTTGGACGTATAAGTTCGGATTTGAATTGGCGCTGTGCATTTTTTCTGTGTTTTCGCAGCCTTGGCTCGAATAATTATCGAAATGTGTGTGTGTGTGTGTGTGTCCCCGTTTTTTCGACCGAAAGGAGGTGGGCGACTAGGGATGGGCCTTAAGGTGCTTGCCTACCCAATTCCACCAGACCTGAAAACATTGGGAAAAAAGGTGCTATTAAATGGAATATCTCTGCCTGGGCACCAGAATCAATGAAACAAAATACGTCACGCAATTCTATGTGCGACTCCGAACACGTACGGCCCAAAAAATGTTTTTTTTTACGCAAAAATAGAGAAGATATCCACGTGAAACGTTTCAAAAACGTTTCAAAACCGTTTTACATGAATATCTTTTCTATTTTTGTGTAAAAAAACATTTTTTTGGGCCCTACGTGTTCGGAGTCGCATATAGAATTGCGCGACGTATTTTGTTTCATTGATTTCGGTGCCTAGGTCGAAATATTCCATTTAATAGCACCTTTTTTCCCAATGTTCTCAGTTTTGGTGGAATTGGATAGGCAAACACCTGTAGTATTTTTCGTAAATTTAGCATTCGTTGGCGTATTTTTTTCTATTCCTTTCACGTGGAAGACCATTCTTCATCACCAAGGTAAGACCTCTTTTCTGTGAAACCCAGAGTTCGCTCCCGGACTCCGTTTAGTTCTTTGTTCTGTTATATTTGGTGTGGCCTAAACCACGATTATGACACGTTGTCTTCAGGCTTCGTTCCGGTAACTTTTCTAATATTCAGTCTGGTTAAAAATGGAGACTGTGGCACACTCACCATTTTTATCGGGCACCCTTGAATTATTTTTGTAAATTGTTGAACAACATCTGAAATCTTCGTAGTCGTACTCAAGCATTCAAAACTGTCCAATCTTGAGGATGAGGCCGAAAATTTAGAATTTGAGGTGAAAAAGTTGTAACCCTAGTATGTATGAAATATTTTTTCAATACTTTTCAAATTATGTTGACTTTAGTTGTTAAAAAAAATTTCAGAAGCAATGCTTGAATATTTTTTCTTTATACTTCTTCAGATGCTTTAATTATTCACAAATCAACGGCTCTTAATAGAACAAGCTTATTTCAGCTTTGTCGTTAGAAATAGCGTATCTCCTATACCTTCAACACACAGATACCTACCCTGTTTCTCACAGGAATACTGAGATAAGCTGGTCGCATTAGGGGCCATCGAAATATTGCTTCGTAGTATATGAAACGATTCTGGAATATTTTTGCAATATTATTTAACATAGCTCAGAAATCTTCGACGTGCTCGATATTGGGAAAATACAATATTTTAGCAATACCACATATATGTGTAATGACATGTTGAATTGTATATCGCCTATTGCAATTTAATACGATATATAATATCACGATTCGCAGCAGCTTATCGTCGCCAGATATTGTAATATTGTGGAAATATTTAAACCCAGATAACAAATCGTTTCTTGGAAGTCAAGCAGTTACCCATTTTGAACACCATTTGTAGCGAATTGTTCGTGCATCGATTCCCTTGATATATTTTCTACGAAGTATATTTGTGTCTGATTAATTTTATATGCTTGTTTTTTTTTTTAATCTGACTGATACAACAAACGATACAGTCGTGTAAATATTTGATGATAATTTCAGATGTCACAATTTGAAAGAAAAAACAATATCACGGGAACCACTAGAACAAAAATTGTGAAAAAAATCGTGAGCATATTTTTTAATATGATGAACATGACAAAAAGTAGGAAGGTAAATTTAAAAGGATCAGGGTCATGGACTATCCGGGTTGGCGTGAAATTCCCCTTATAAAAATGAGTGGGAAATTGTTGAATCATTGAGAACTTATGTTGCTTAAGTTTTCCGCATATTGCTAACAGTGTTCACTGTATAATATTCCGTAAGATATTTCATTTATTTTGCATGAAGTAGTGAAAGCGAGAGCCGGGGGCCGCTTGTTAGCAGAAATCAGGAAGCGTCAGCTGCTTCTTTACGGCAATCAATCAGTAAAATGCTATTTGAGAATAATATGACCATGTGATATGTATGTGATTTATTGACATCGCAAGAGTATTTCAATGCAATATATCACATCGCAATATCAAACAAATGTTTCAATAATATGACAATGCGATATATCCCATAAATATTTCAGCAATATTATAATGTTATTAACAAATTCTAATATCCCAAAGGCTTTGTTGTGATACTACAGTTGGATATATAGCATTGTCATACATGTTGCTGAAATATTTTTATGACGTTGTTTAGCGATCTAATGCAATTGCAATATCCTTGCAATATTGTGACTTTCCTGCAGTGCTGCCGCAATATCTGGTGTTATGTGGGTATACGTAGATTAGACACAGATTATACGATACTTGGAACCTGATTTACAAGAAATTAAAATAGGTAAGCCTTCCACCATCAACCATACAACTTTTTTCCGCGTTGAAATGATCCAACTGCACTAACGGAAATTTTCGCGATTTGTGTCGCGTCTGCTTATGTTCAATGGAACTTATCATTCCTTTATTATCATTTCATTTGGTTTTTTCTTTCATCAATTTCCTCTCAACGCACTAAGAAAGAGATCCTGCTACTTTTTCGGTATTCCTTCTTTCATTGACAATAACTACAGCGTCAGAGTACTGGGAAAACGATGTGACTCTAAGTTGCACTTCGTGAAATTCCCTAGTAGTGGGGTGCATTCTATGCTTGAAGTATACGAAAATTTCAATTTTCATTCGTCAATTTACAAAGTAAACCGTGACTGACAACGAGGTCTGAAAAATATAAAATACTCCAAGCTTCTGTAGAACAGTGCCCACCGAGTTTGATTCGAATCTGGAAAGATCCGGGTAAGAATACCCCCTTGGATCAATTCAACGTAAAATGGCCTATATAATATTTATGCTGTTTTTGTGGTACAGTTTGTTCATGAAATACGCCAGGTGCAACGGTAATTTGTTATTCATCCGAATGACATCCTGGCTGGATGTAAGTAGCAAACTGTTTTCAGGTATTCTTCGCATACGGAAAATTACTAGTATTACATATGCTACTTTTCATATTTTCTAAAAATAGTTTGCCTATGAATTCCACGGACTTACCGATTTCTTCCCATTGATTACAAATTGCATTCGAAATGGTCAGAGTTTGAAATTATAAGTTACCATTCGAAACCTAACGGAACTACGGCGATAGATCAATCGAATGCAAGTTGACACGTGCTAACGCCAAGTCATTTCATATTATTGCTCATTTATACGTAAAACTAGCCAAAATACGGAGAATATTTCAATTTAATTGAGTTACTTTTGAATCGAAATAATTACTTAGTTTTATTAAGCGTCATAATTGTTGCGTTCAAGTGTTCCGCTGTCACCCAATCAACAATATCATAGAAACATTCGCTTTGACGTAGCGCAAGACCTCGAGCAAGACAAAGAGTGGGGCTGGTCCGAGGTGACAGTTAAGCAGTTTGACTAACAGCTTGAAATATCAGTTTTGCGCGGCCTTCCAAGCGTTACAGGTGCGGTGCCGTTTCCAAATTGTTACGCTATCTCTCGTCTGCAGCATTTTAACACTTCCACAAATTGAATGAAAATTAGTCTTCTTTCGCCACGTTAAGGTGTGTTATAACCAATATACAATACAGACATATTTTCTATACTTGCGTGAAAAAATTGTGACCACAGTTGAAAAAAATCGTTAAATATTACCGAAAAGTTTGAATTAGCTGATTGAAAATAAACAAAAAAAGGGGGGTGGGGGGATACATTATCCAGTAATGAAAAAGGTGAACGTGGAGAAAATTTGCGAACGGTTGGTTTATTCTTCAATTAAACGATTATAGGTGAACCCCAATTGGATACGAACAATATAATTACCTATTTCCTGGTAAGTTCAGTCGGATATTGATGTTAAGTGCCGTGATATGCTTCGAGTGTTATTGAAAATGTGTGATTCAGATTATTGCGAATAGGAAAAAATATTTGATACCGTAATCAAAAGAAATAAAATAGGCGATATTTTCCTGCTATTACCTGCATACGTATACGTATAATAACATACCTGGCGGGCGATTTATTTTCATTGATAAAATTTGGGACATATGATTGAAATCCAAAGTTCCGTGCGGAAACGAATATTTCCTTGACGCTTCACGTAAAGGACACGTGTGCATTGGTATTTTGGGCACTTAAAATATGATAAGACGTGTGTCAAACGGCTTTTCATCCGATAGTTTCGACAAACTTTATTCGTATATTCGCGTCCTGGATTTGAATATTGTTCCACTGTTAACTTACTAGTGGGATCTGAAATCCGACGAATCCATCAAATACAATCCTGTAATAGTCTAGAACACGTACGAATGATGAGTAGTTGATTTACTTCGCATGTTTAGAACGTTTGAACATCAAAAAAGTCAAATTAAAACACAGGTGACGCATCAAGTGCACTTCGACGGGAAACTATTTTGAAACCTGGTTGAACGAGCGATTGACTATCGTAGTTGCTCGTAAATTGTGCAATTCGAGGTTTCCTGCGCCGCATGCAATAACTCCCATGAGCTAATAATGCCATTGAATCACGTCATGAATAATGCACGTTCGATCGTAGGCGGATCGATGATCCTTAACTGACGTTAAAATCGCAATGACTAATCTAAAGGAAATACGAAAGTAGCTGTAGATATCTATAAGATCTTCGCGAAATGTTTACTGACCTCGTACATTAACCTGTCCTTATGGCATAGCATAAACTATGTAACCGTATAGATTGTTTTTCTCGAACGTAAATTTGTTACAGAACCAAACGATATTAATTACGGCGCATGCCATACCGGTTTTTGCCTCTTGAATCCAAGACTAATAATAGGTCAGGCGAAGTTGATATAATCTCAGTACCGCTATAACGTAAAATCTTTTTCTCCGGTTCGCTAACCGAGGGGAGCCTGTCGATTGATCACCACCGGCTTATTTGGCAATATAAGTAATAACAGAGAATGCTAAATCGAGGGGACACGATTCAAACACTGTACGACACAGTTTCGTACCAATTATTCTTACGCGTGCAGGAAATAGAGCTAGGAGTGATCTAGATGTTATACGAGGCAATTTTTACATTCCAAAAAATTACCCTCGTCATTTCTGAGTTTAATATATAGTATATCTGCTTCCATTTACTTCGGGGTGGCAGACGCTACAGTACGGGTCATTTTTGAGTAGCAGGAGTGGCGAATTCAACGAGTCGTGAGATAACAACAACATTCACCAAGAGAAAAATAGTTCCATGGTAACTGTATATTTTAACTATAGAATAAGGTTGAATACGGCATTATATATAAGATCATATAGTGGTTAGCAATCGTAATTATTGCTGCAAATTCTGGTATAAGCAAATAGCAGCACACGTTCTGACTTGACAAACATACAGAGAGATTCTGAGTAAACTTTAAACTCCTACGGTTGGCAATTCGGTTTTCTCTAAAACTGACAACGCTGTCACACGACCATATCTACAGATGATGTAGCGGCAGCTGTCATGTCATTAGGTTGAAATTAACTATCAGAGATAGATATTTAACATTAGTTTATAAACTCTATTACAGTCATATTCGTAAATTCCACCCCGACAGTCATTTCTAACCAAATAATTTTGCGAATAAACAGAAATTGACATCTGCAATCAATTCGCTAATTCGTTACAACTTCTTTACGAATGAATATCCATTCTTTTCTCTTATTAGCTATATTACAATCAACACCAGATATCTAACTATGACAGTCATTTCTATAAACCTAACGACATGACATGATAGTTGCCGCTACGAGGTCTGTAGATATGATCGTACGACAGCGTTGTCAGTTTCGAAAAAAAAAGGTATTGCTTATCGTACGAGTTTCAAGTTTATTCGGAATCTCTGTATATACATACTGAATGCTCAAGTTCATTTATCATAACAATATAGAAATTTATTGCGTATTAATATATCTATTACCGAAACAAAAATCTAGTTAGGGCAAAAGTATCGAAAGTAATGTGGACCATATTTTATAGTAGTCCATACACTAGAAATTAATCAAAAAATTGATAAAGCTACGTCACCGGAATCCACTTTAGTTTATAGGATTCGAGATTAATTATCTACTTTGACCATGTAAACCGATGTGGCTACAGGTACGTTATATATATTCATTCATGAGTAGATGCAATAGTGAAGATATGTGTAGTATACCTATATCAGTTATAGTAGACACCACTTTGTAATTTGTTGGCGGTCCTATCAACAGCACTCCATCATAGATATATGTATACAAATAATACACCTTCACGATATATACAGCACTTAACTATCGGGCAAACACCTCTTCTTTATCGCTAGAAGGAATGTCCCACATTTTTATTACAGATATCAGTGAACTCTGTATATTTGTGAGAAAGCCAGAGAATAGTGATCACTACCGAACAGGAAATGATTAAACCAACGTATGTTACTATATGCATGTAGAGTTACCATTCGTGTACTACATTAGTTGCTACAAGGTCGTAAGTATATCGTTACCTAACAGCACACTGTGATTACAAAATATTAGTACAATATCATTTTCAATATTACTGTATAGATTTATAGAAATATTTCAATAAATTTTCACCGGATATTGAAAAAAAAGGCAACATTGTCCCAAATGTTTCTCAACAATTACATATTTGATAATCATTCACGCAATATTAAGTAACAATAAATTCATCATAACTATTTATGTCAAATATAGTGTGCTGATGAGTACGTGTACTTTTGTAGTCACTGCAACTATATTACGATTGCCCATTGGGGATTCAATATTCATTTTAATTATAACAATCACCCGTGTCATAGTAAATTTTTCAACATCAACTGAATAGTATCACCCAATATAATTTATTTTTTGCGTATATTTATAAACTAGATGATATTTTTCACGGTACTAGATCGTCATTATAGTTATGAAAGTCACTTTTTTCATTCGATTTCATCATTAATATCTCAATAAGATAATTTTCTAAGCAGTGCGATAAATCCCAGTAAAAATATCCGCTTTAGAGTATATTATAATATTTACCTACCACAGTGGATTGCTCTGAAAATAATGTGAACTGTTTCCTATCCACGATGAAAAAAATTCCCATCAGAATTTCTATGATAGAATGAGACTGTGAAACAGCTGATATCACCGGGGGGTAATGTGATAATGTTATAAATTATAATTGTCTGTTATTGAGAAGTGTCCGCAATTCAGAAAAAAAAAAATTAGGTTTTGTGGTGCCTTAGCGCAGGTTTTCATGCTGTCCGTTATAATCACGTATCCGCGTAGGAAGTCTATGTTCAAAAGAGTTTCACGGTATAGTATGAAGAAAATTCACTATGAAAATATGTAACTTAATTGAAAAAAAAAAAAAATTGTATTATCAACTATGCAAATCATTTATCACGTATTATGTTCGTGTATTCAAGCGATATAAAGTAAGCATATGTCACTATAATTTGTAATTAACATAGGTATTGAATTATTGCTGTAAATGCTCCCATAAATATTGGTAATCGTTGCGAAAGTATGTGTAACTGTATAAAGTAGTAAACTCCATAAAGTAGCATGAATGTTACTTCGAAGTAGTATAGTTAATACATATTATATGTGGGGGAGACCGGGGCACGACTCCCCCCACCCCGGGGGCAAAAATTTGTTAGAATAAAAAAATTTGTATCCGGTGGTCAAAAGCCACAAGAAATAATTACTCATACAGGGGGGCGTCGGCCCCGGTCTCCCCTATATTCAGCAGTTAAATTTCAACAGGACTTATATAATTATTACATAATCCATGAACATGACATTAATATTACCGTGCAATATTGTATGATACCACAGATTATATCTGCTACTTGTACCCTGTAATAATTTTTTAATATTTACTTCTAATTCTCTATATTATGTTATTTGACATTTATGGGAGCTAGGCTTTTCTTTAAATAAATAGAAAACATTTAAACAAAGATTTGTATGATCATTGATCACGGCCAAAGGCCCAAGTCAGGTATTTATTTCTTTTTTATACTTTTGAACAGAAAGTTTCATCATTGACATGAACCGATAGTTCATAAATTGTAGAAACACGTCTGGTAGATATATAAAAAAAAATGTCAATGATTATTATTAGTTATTTAATATATTCGCACCATTCTTTTGAACTATAAAGTTATAAAAGAATGGTGTAAATTCTTATAAATTAACTGTATATTTAAAAAAAAAAAAAAAAAAATATGTAAAAAGGTGGACAATAGACAGACAGCACAGTACTCTATAAGGATAAATTAATATCCATGGAGATAATAAATAATGATATCGCTAATTTCGAGTACAGACAAGGGACAAGAAATACGTTAGACACCACATGCGATACCATGAAATTTACATAAAAGGAACAATATCATTGTACACTATTATTTGAGAATATCGTGTATATAAAAATGAAGATAACACATGGCACGATACTTAAAGTTTTTCGTTGTTATCGATGAATCGATTAAGCGTTGTCCTTTCACATGCTTATGCGATAATATTGGTTTTTGCTTAACATTTAGTTATTACTGTTAGCATATTCGATGTTAATAAGCCAGAACTTTATAGGATTCACATGATAATTTCCGATTTAATTTAGGAGATAAAACTAATACGTCAGGCCATTGGTATTGTCGTGTGCCAAGTGGACGAGTACCGAGCGCACTTCCTGCGGTTGTCCGGCTAATAGGCTGGTCAAGCTTATTGATATATATATCATCAACAGTAGTCAAAGCCTGGCGCGCGATTTGAACTATAATTATATTTAAATCGTTACAACCCCATGACTAGAATATCAAATATGATGGCAAATGATCAGTTTTCCAGGGTACCCATTCAGTAATGGAAAGCTTTGGCATCATTATTCTCACGTAGACGTACTATCATATAATTAAATGCTAGACGTCCATCACGGTATAATAATGCCCACGGCGACAGATTAGCAGTGAAAGCTGATGATTTTCTGCAACTTTTTACCGGAAATGAGATTTGAGTGAAAGATGTGATGTACAGTACTCGTCAATTGAAGTGGGCCAAGGTATTTTTCGCGGGTTTTTGCGAAAATTTAACTGATTTCGACAAATCGAAAAACCACATTCTAGGAAATTCAATAATCTTTCGAATGCGACTATAGTTTTATCCCGATCGATTGAGAATTGGCCGATTGCCAGAGGACTTCGTGAATTGGGGATAATCGGAGTTTCGCGAACGACCCGTAAATTGATAGTGGGTGTTATCGTACCCCTCAGTACCTCATACCAATTGAAAGGGTAGCTCTTGACGTGCAAAAAACATCCGCTATGTGTCGCAGTCGGATAACTTGTTGAGGAGTTATGCGTCCAGGAAGTTATAATCGTTTATCGGCGATAACTCTGGAACGCTTGGCTCGATTCCACTGAAATCTGTTGTGGAGTCGTATTTTATTACGCCCTCAGCCCTCACTTTAGTGTTATCGCGATAATTTTCCTTGCAAACGAGATCCAGGTACTTCCTGAGCGCGAGGTTTCGTTTATCGAGATTTTTGGCATTGAAAGACTAATTTAATGGTTGTTGAAAGGGAAGTTTCAACGATTAAAATGCGTGGTCATTCAATATCGGGAATGACCCTCATCAACAGCGGGAAGTTGTTGACAAGCGAGAACGAATAATTGATACTGAATAATGAATAATGATACGCGATTTCGTTTTTGTTTTTCAACAGCGTCCCGCTGGGTCATTCCCGATATTGAATGACCACGCATTTTAATCGTTGAAACCTCCCCGTTGAACAATCACTAACTTTCAGCCCTCAATTCAAGGTCTTCCAATACGAAAAATCTCGATAAACGAAACCTCGCGCTCAGGAAGTACCTGGATCGCGTCTGCGAGGAAAATTATCGCGATAACACTAAGGTGAGGGCTGACTCCACAAAAAATTTTAGTGGAATCAAGCGAAGCGTTCCAGAGTTATCGCCGATGAACGATTCTAACTTCGTCGACGCATAACTCCTCAACAAGATATCCGACTGCGGCACATAGGGGGTGTTTTCTGGACGTCCAGAGATGCCCTTTCAATTCGTATGAGGTACCAAGAGGTACGATAACATCTACTATCATTTTGCGGGTCTTTCGCGAAACTCCGATTATTACCAATTTACGAAGTCCTCTGGCAATCGGCCTATCCTCAATCGATCGGGATGAAACTAGTCTCATTCGAAAGATTATTGAATATTCTAGAATGTGATTTTTTGACTTTTCAAAATCGGTTCAATTTTCGCAAAAATCCGTAAAAAATACTTTGCCCTACTTCAATTGACGAGTACTGTATGTGCGCCATTGTGAGGCGGATAGATAGACCGAAGCGTGACAATAAGTAAAAGTTGAATCAAATTAACTCTGGTATTACCGTTGTCAGTGGCAAGTTAATAGTAGCAATTCCGCCAATAGCTGCTTTCAGAATCTATGGTGGTAATGCCCAATTACGCACAAAGTATGTAATACATTCACCACTAGCGAGAGTTAGGGCGCAAGACGCTCCCGCAACAAAATATGTGCAGCTTCGGCACAATATGCACGAATAATACGACCACGCGCAGTAAGTTAATTCATCTCCGTGCTCGATTTAGTCTCTGCCATCCGTACATCATTCAGAAATTACATTTACCCCGTGAAAAATCAATCAAAAACTTGTCAATTATGAACCAGCATAGATTTGTATATAAGGGGCATTCCATGTCAACTTCACCAATGATTATCCCTCACCATTTTCGATTCGCTTCAAGATTTTCTATACGATTCTACGATCTCAAAAAAGCACTGCTCAATTTTTTTCAGATTTTTCCCTCCAACCGTTAATTTTCAATGATTATTCAAACCCATCTCAAAATTGGCATTTCTTTGAAATCTCAAAAACTTATCAAAAATCTTATTTCTCATTCCGATCATTTTGACACCCCTCCCATGATGGGATGATTTTTCCTTCAAGCACTTTTAACATTTTGAACAAACGATTCGATTGAAACATAGATGTTCTAAGTGTACAAAAGCCTGGAAGGGGGTCGTGCGTCATCGTGGGTTACACGTGAAAATATTCAGATTTGAACACAGCATTTTTGGTAATCTTCTGAGGATTTTCGAAACGTTGGAACATGGTGTTTCGCTGGTTCAAAATGTTAAAGGCGCTAAAAAAAAAAAGAAGGAAAAATCAATCCATCATGGGAGGAGTGTCAAAATGATCAGAATGAAAAATAAGATTTTTGAGAATTTTGTGAGATTTCTGAAAAATGCCAATTTTGAGATGGGTTTGAATGATCATCGAAAATCAACGGTTGGAGGGAAAAATCTGAAAAAATTCAGCAGTGCTTTTATGAGATCGTAGAAACGTATAAAAAATCGTCAAGCGAATCGAGAATGGTGAGGGATAATCATTGGTCGAGTTGATATGGAATGCCCCATAAACTATACATCTGCCTCATAATAAAGGTCAAAAAGACAAGAATTTCCGCTGGTTAATTTGTAAAACTCATTTCATGATACGTACAGTCAGGAACTTGATTGAGGTCGGTTTAATTAACTGTAATATAATTTCTATCGAAGCGAAAAAAAAAGGAAAAAAAATGTAAAGCAATCGGCTGATAATGTGCAGAAGATCTGCGGTGAGAATGCAAGCAGACTTCAATAGAATTGCTCTTAAGTAGTGAAGTACAGATGCAACTAGTATCTATTAGATGGGCCCCAGTATTCTGCAGACATCCACTACAGATATTCCGTAGATCTAATATCGCTGATACTTTTCTATGCTCTGAATGTCCAGTGAATATTCTGAGCTTAACCTGGATGATGATGAGATCCTTTCTGTACTTATATCCCTTTCGGGCAAGTAGCCGTGAGCTTGACCTTGAAGGATATCCTAATATCCTTGTAGACATTGAATATATAAAATACGCCGTGGCAAGTGACATACTAGCACGCTACTAGTGTGTGTGTGTGTGTGTGTCGAGTGTGCACGTATACGACCGTCAGCGCCGCCTAACTGGGCAGCCAGGCAACTTAGGGCAGAAATTAGTATGCATGTATATAGCAACACAAATCTAAAACTCTGCTTGCCAAAATACTTGCCTAGATTATATATGTAGACATCTCTTGGCTGCATTTTACCGGATGGGTAGCGAAAAAGTAATATGACATCTTATATTCGGGTATAAGCGACTATTTGATATCCATGCACCTCGCTGAGCAATCTGAAAATGTTCTCATTCTTACAATCAAAAGTTATCATACAAGGTGAGTTTTTCGAATCCTCGAAAACCGGTGTAGTTCAGTTGTTACGTAAGCACGCCTCTTCAGCCAGTCAAACGAGTACTCGGGCCGATTAGAGTCCGTTTGGGAATCCTTTTATAATTAACTCGATGTTTTTATCGAGACGGACTGACACCAATTTAAACAGGTATTGCGACCATTCGTGATAAACACGATAACCAGCACAGTTCGTTTTGCCATTTCGTTTTATTCTCAGTTCAAACTGTATTGAAGCTATATTTGTAACAGTTAATATTCTTTCATAATATACAGTAACCACCTCTTCGATTTTGATTTTACACATCCCCACCAGGCTTCGACGTGGTCTATTGGACTGCTCGGCAATTCATTGAAGGGGTGTGCATTTACAAGAATCAAGCGACACCTGATTTCAAGACTTGACAAGACTCACCCTGTAAAGTGACGCGCGCGATGAAAAACTATCAATTATTATCATCATATACGGTTAAGTTAAGAATAGTTTTGTGTTAACTATTAAATTAAACAGAACATGTAATTTGTTGAACAGCGTGCAAGGAGTGAAAGTCCTTCGCGACACAGCGATCCCCACCTGGCAGGGTTCACCGACTCCGTTCAACATTTTAAGTGAGCAACTGTAAAGTTATGAGCAACCCAAATGGTAAGAAAAAAAATACCAGGCGTAAAGGTACGACTGTAAATATAGAATTTTCAACCCTTCAGAGTTATATCGCGGATCCAATTAACAGTGTATAAAAAAAAAATGTAACCATATTTTTTTTTCAAAAGCAGCATCAGAGCTTGAGCTGATTTGAGTAAATTTTGGATGAGACAAAAAATAAGAATAAGTTCGCTTGTTGGGAACAAAGTATTTTTTCAGCTGTTTTCCAACTTCACTGTAAATTTTTATTGGCGTCTGGGCTTGCCTTGCATTCTGTGTACTCGCTATCTGTTCACTTCGAAGTCAGACATTATACAAATAATACTGTTATCAATATAAAAATTATCAGCTATAATACCACAAGACCTTTAAAATTATCGTATATTTCCCGATTGTTTTGCTGCGTAGCATCGAGAGGGCTAAGTTTTGCAAATCAAAAATAACGATTTGCACATTTTTGTGCAAAGCTTGGCCCATTCGTTGCTACGCGGGATCAAAACATGAGGGAAATAACCGATTGATTTTGAAGGTCGACGGGTATTCGGATTATTTCTTCCATTACGATCTCGGCCGAACAGAGTGCAGTATTTCATTTTGGGATCAGCGTCTTGAAATTGATCCAAACTGGGACACGAGTTTGACAGTTTGACAGATATTTCAATGAAATCTGTCACAATCGGGTAAAACAATTGGCAAAGTACAGGGAAATTATCAGATTGAAACAGGCCACGTGACCGAGAATACTGTACTCTGATTGGCCAAGATCGTAATGGAGGAAATAATCTTTACCATTCAATATCTATACAAGTTTGTATTGATACCTTCATAGTGCAATTAAATTCTACAAAGAATAGAACGATGTCTATTGACGAAAGGGGAAGGTTGGACAACTTTTTTAAAGATTTATTTCATCTCAATATAAGTAGCCCTGAGTTTTCTACATCAGCAGGATCCGTATTCTACCGCGAGAAAAAGTTGGACACTTGAAAACCGACTTTTTTCATTCAATCTCTTTCGGAACGGACCGTTTCTACAGAGTTCGTTTCTACAGAGTACCGCTTCTACAGAGTTCGTTCCTACAGAGATCGTTTCTACAGATGTTCATTTCTACAGATGTTCGTTTCTACAGAATGATTTTCAGACCGATTCTACACAACTGTCTTAGAGGTTCGTTTCTACAGAGGAATTATTTCCGAATATTCGTTTCTACAGAGTTCGGACGCGAATGTTCGTTTCTACAGTGTTCGGACGCGAATGTTCGTTTCTACAGAATTAAGACGCGGATGTTCGTTTCTACAGAGTTCGGACGCGGATGTTCGTTTCTACAGAATTAGGACGCGGATGTTCGTTTCTGCAGAATTAGGACGTGGATGTTCGTTTCTACAGAATTAGGACGTGGATGTTCGTTTCTACAAAATTTGGCCGGGAAGAGGTTAAAACTGTTCTTCAGCTTTTTCCCTGTAGTTAAGGAGACGACAAATGCTGGGTTTCTTTTTTATTAACTCAGCATTTAACAATATAAGTTTGCATATTTCATCAATCCATTGATTAAACGTCAGAGATTTATTAAACTGAAATATCTATTAGTTCAATCATTCTGAAGCTCAAAACAATATCGAGATCAATCAACCCATCAGTTATCTTTCAAATATCTTACCTCAAGTAAGAGTAGCTCGCCGCGACTTGCGTCATATAAAAAATATTTAGTGTATCCCAATGATATTTAGAGTTTTGTATATTCTATTATATGTATGGTTAAATGATGTTGTGAATTCACAATTACTGAATACTACAGAATGTTTGTAACATTGCATCACACTTCGATCAAAATCAGTCGATGATATTTTTGATTTTCCCGAAAATATTTTATATCAAAATATCTATCGAAAAACGAAGACTGAATTTGATTTCGATGTTTTCAACCCTCTGTATCTGAGATACGACTATTATTTCATCGGATGAAATAATCCTCCAACCAGATTCCGTCATTTTTCTCACTCAATTCCGTCTAACATTCATTGACATAGAATTTTTTGAAAAATGCCATTTTTAACCGATTGCGCAATTTTTACATTTTTTTTCTCGGAAACTAGATGATCTAGCGAAATTTCTCAAACACCGTTGGATTCGACGTGACAAAATCTATCGAATGGCGTAAGTTTCATTTCTCGCACTCAACTTGACCTTAATTTGTAGAACTGTGTACTGGAGCTCTTTACGGTAATTGTTTTGTAGGAATGAAAACTTATTTGAGTTGCATAGGCTCTGGACCTATTTTGGAGGGGTGATATACGTACACGATATTTCTTCTGTAAAAAAATCAGTGGAAGACTTGCATTGTAAAACTTTTTTCTGTAGTAACGGACATGCATATTCTGTAAAAACGAGCATTCACGTCCGAATTCTGGAGAAACGAACATCCACGTTCTAATTCTGTAGAAACGAACATCCGCGTCCTAATTCTGTAGAAACGAACATCCGCGTCCGAACTCTGTAGAAACGAACATCCGCGTCTTAATTCTGTAGAAACGAACATTCGCGTCCGAACACTGTAGAAACGAACATTCGCGTCCGAACTCTGTAGAAAGGAATAATCTGAAATAATTTATCTGTAGAAACGAACCTCTAAGCCAGTTGTGTAGAATCGTTCTGAAAATCGTTCTGTAGAAATGAACATCTGTAGAAACGAACACCTGTAGAAATGAACTCTGTAGGAACGAACTCTGTAGAAACGGTACTCTGTAGAAACGAACTCTGTAGAACCGTACCCCTCGGCAGAGATATTCCGTTTAAAAGCACCTTCTGCACGCGTTCAGCCCAATCTTTTCAGATCAGGTGGAATTGGGTACGGAATCACCTTGAAGAAAAATACTTTGAACAAACAATGTTCGTTTCGTTGCCTTCAGAAAGTGGGAAACTTGTCAAATATTTTCTGACGGATTCTTGTTTCTATTTTTGAGACGAATACTTGGAAAAAGAAAAGCGTGCAATATCTCAACTAGGACCAGAGATAATATTATTTTACGTTCGCATACTTTGTAGCTGTACTAGTTGATCCTTTTATTCAAAAATTACCATGTACTCTGGAGACCTTGTTGAATGTGCATGACTTCTTTTCATACCTGCAACTAAGCGGCACAGCAGTCCTCCATCACGTGCTTTGCGCGACTTGTTACGGTCATCTGAATTTGAGGATTTCGTTCGACGGAGTGAATGCCCTGAGGTATGTTGATTCATTAAGGTCTCTAGAATGCACAGTATTTTTTTTCTCTGTATACAGGGTGTCCCATTTTAAACAATCCAGCTGAATATCTCGTAAACTAATGGATGTAGAGAAAAATGTCGCGGATGAAATTTGTTAGGTTTTGAGAGGGACATTTGATAATAATATGGGTTTTGAATTTTCATCGGGTTTTATGGAGTTTTCACAAGGTAACTTTAGTTTCTCAAATAGAAACCCCCATTTCTTAATGCAGATTCGGAATCTACAGAGATGAATACAATACTTTTGTGAGAAACTTTTTTTTTTCTAAAAGTTCAATTTCTCATCTTTTTTTCTGCTTGAAAGATTTTTTTTATGGTAAATATATGAGGCAAGAGAAAAAAATATCAAGAGTAAACAGTTTTTTTATTTCTATTGATTCATCATGACAAGTCAATTTCTGAATTCATTACTCACTTTGAGAACATTATTGTAAATAATATTATAAATAACATTCTTAAAGTGATTAATGAATTTAAAAAATGACTTGTCATGATTATTCAATAAAAATAATTAACTTTTTACTTTTGACCTTTTTTTCTTTTACCTCATATTTTTGATGTGATTTTTTTTTTTTTTTAATGTAAAAAAAAATATTTCACCCAAAAAGAGGATGAGAAATTGAACTTTTAGAAAAAAAAGTTTCTGAATCCTCACTAAAAGATAGGGGTTTCTATTCAAAAAACTAAAGTCACCTCATAAAAATCCCATAAGATCCCATCAAAATTCAAAACCCATATTGTTATCAAATGTCCCCCTCAAAACCCAACAAATTTCATCTGCGACATTTTTCTCTACAGCCATTAGTTTTCGAGATATTCAGCTGGATTGTTTGAAATGGGACACTCTGTATAATAAACTTGTTTCGTTTTTGAAATATTCCTCCTAAGTTGAGAAACAAGAATCTTTCAGGACAATCCTGGTAACTTTACAATTGTTGAAGTTATTTCCTAATTTTCATAAACTTGAATTGTATTTTCTCGAATAAGTAAACTAACAATAATAAATTACTTTCACAGAGCTCGTATTTGAGAGAGCAATGAAGAAGAACGTTTTTTGTAAAGAGTATTTTTTTTTAAACCCATGGGCAAAAGATGCGACGGAAAAAGTCGGGTTCCAATTGCTCAACAATTTTCAACTTGTTTCAATTGGTTAACAATTAGAAAACTCAGAACTAAATTAGTTAAGTAGGTGAGATGAATATTTACAAAAATCGGCCAGCCTTACCCTTTCTCAAATCTCAATAAGACTGTTATCTAATCCGACTTGACTATGAATACCAATATACCGAGAAATTTTGTGGAAATGCGACATGCCTAGATCCGAAGATATCCGAACGTACGCCCTATTATATGCAACCGAGTACAAATAAGTCGTGTTGAGGTGGCCGAGAGTCGTGATGGGCAATTTTTTTAGTGGTTACCAAGTCCTTAATTGGCTGTCTAGTAATAAACAGTTGCCGTTTAATAAAAACATCAAGGCTCGACATTTGACGGCTTGCCGCTTATTTTTGACGCTTCAGCCTTGACAGTAAGCCGTCAGATGTCGAGCCTCGATGTTTTTATTAAACGGCAATTGTTTATTACTCGACAGCCAATCAAGGACTTGGTAACCACTGAAACAATTGTCGAGCCGACTCGGCCACCTCAACACGAATCATTTGTTGACGGTTGCATATAATAGGGCGTACGTTCGGCTATCTTCGGATCTAGGCATGTCGCGCTTTCACAAAAATTCTCGGTGTATTATATACCTTGCGATTATGTGGAAATTACAGGTTCCAAGCGCGCAGGCGCTGATTTATTCGGATATTACGAGGGACGCCAATTTCAAACTTGCCACAAACATCCCTAGAGTCCATCTGATATTTGTTTCCGATTGTTGTCAAGTACAAATGGCGGCAGACCGTGGCAGGAATAGGTTGTGTTTGTTGTGAATCTAGCAGACGACAGAACTAAGGATAGTACTGAAAAGTTAGTGGAGTTGCTAGCGCGATTCTTCCGGCCAATGATATTCGAATAAATCAGCACCTGCGCGCTTGGAACCTGTAATTTTCACATAATGGCACGGTATATTAGGGTGTCCGTTATTTCCTAACATTTTTCTTGTTTTTCTTCGACGGCCCTTAAATCATAAGCTTATACCGTGGAACTAAGGTTCAGACACCTTTTTTTTTCGATTTTTATAATCCGTGCCAAAATCACTTTACTTTACTTCTCCCATTCATTTAACAGGGGATTTTTTCGTTTTTTGTAAATTATTTTTTTTTTTCTCAGTCATTGTATCAGCCATCCAATGAATTATTGGTAATTCTGTTTCTCAGATGGTATCTCTTGATGGAGAAATTTCGACATTGCTGAAAAATAATGTTCCTAGTCCGACTAAAAAGTGCTCAACAAAAAAATTAAAAATGGAGCAATAGATAATAAAATACCTTCTTATAACATTATTTATAATCAATTATTCATGTTCTTTTGACAAATAAGTTTATTTACTGCGCCTGAAAACACCAGTGTACGCTTTAATTAATTAAATAAAAAATGAAGATATATAACCTTCGCCTTTTAGTTTGAAAAAATTGTTCTTCGCCAATGTCGAAATTTACCCATCGAGAAACATCATCTGAGAAAGAAAATTAACAACAATTTATTGGATAGTTGGTAGAATGATTGAGAAAAAAATAATTTCCATAAACGAAAAAATCCCATGTTAAATGAATGGGAAAAGTAAAGTGATTCTGGCCGGTTCAAAGGAATCGGAAAGAAGAAGATTGTGTCTGAATTTTAGTTTTAAGGTATAAACTTATAATATAGGGGGGCTTCAAAGAAAAAGAAAAAAAGTATTGGGAAATAACAGACACTCTAATATAATAGGTAAATAATAATGAATCTTATCACTCGACTGATAGCTAGAATTGAACCGTTTTATGCATCTCGTCGAATCACGGAATGAAATGTGAGTTCGGTAATTTCTGGAAACTATGAAACGTATGTGTACACGTGCGCGGTAGACATACATGTCGAATTAAGTTATTCAGATGGCGCGTGAAGGCAATAAACAAAGCTCATACTAATAATACGGAAGATTTCGCATTATGTTAATAGGTTTCGGTCTAGATTTTTTGCTAAGTTATCACCAAGGTGCGGACTTTCGTGCTAGATTCGTCACGGTAAGATCGCGAGCACTCAGAAAAATGAGCGACGTTCAATTTTTTAATGGACTTTGAAATTTTTCTATGCCCCGTAAGAATGAGAGAGATACACTGACATACGAGAGTCGTAGTGGGGGGCAGGGTAAGCTAGAGCGTTTGCGGTAAGCGAGGTTCTATAGCAGATGACGTTCTTACGATAACCGAGTCTGCGATAACTGAGGTCCGACTATGAAAAGATTGATGGGTTATGACCAACTACAATTTCAAAGACTAATTATGATTATAGATGACATAATATTTCGATGGAATTTGATTCATCGGTCAAGTTTAAATAAAGTTTGAGAATATGTGAAATTAGGAATTAAAAGATGAAATAATCTTCAATTCAATTACATAATATGACAACTTTTATCAGTTTTGACAGTCAATTCAATTAATAATCGATTGTCATGAATATTCTCGAAGCAAAAGTCGTCTCAAAGTTTCATGAGATGTCTGAATTTTCATTTCAAAACTTGACGAACTGTCAGGGTGAAAGCTCAGCCTCTTGTACAAGGCACGACTCGTGGTGATGAACCGAAAGTGGACGAAGTTTAAAGTTAAAGCCCATCCCTAGTTGCCCACTCCTTTCCGTCAAAAAATGGATAGGGGGAGATGTATTTCGATTATTATCCGAGCCCAGATGTCGGAACTGCAAAAAAGTTCAACGCTGCTTAAATTCAAATTCAATTCCGAACATAGACGTCCAAAAACATGTTCGTTTCATGCGAAAATAGAGTCTACAGATGGTTTCACGGCGGTTCTTCTACAGAGGGCCGAATTTTATAGGTGCCTCAGTTGGGCCCCGTTAAGAATTGATAAAATTACATATTTTTAATTTCAAACAAAGCCATAATGCCCCAATGACATAATGATGTTTTATTCGGACCAAGATCTCTGATGTAAGCTATCAACTGACGTGTCGCGGTGTTGCCAAACGTCTCAATTCCGTCAAATCTTCACGTACAATTAAATTTCTATCACTTCAACTCTGAATATTTCGTCGCAGACTCCGATAACATACTATTTTCTTGCCATTTATAAAATCCTCATAATGCACACCATATACAATTCGTTTTTGGAAAATATCTCTAATATTTACATATGTAACAAATATCTCATTGAATCGTACGTAATGGGATTACGCCATAAGGTTATGTGCTAAATATTCGGAATCTAAGGCCAGTTTTCTGTATTATTTGCTCGATAACCCCCAGTCAAACTTTGTATAAGTATTATTAGGTGGGTACTTCAACTATAACACAGTGAAAGCTTAGAATCTTCTGCAATATTTCGGTTCGTAGAAGAACCACCTTAACGTAATTCGAATGTCAATTTCCTGGGCGGCCATGATTATGAAAGTCGGCCGCCGAGTTCAGCCGGCCCGGTAGGTAAAACAGGCCAAACATTACACGATGCGTGATCTTTCCGACACACGAAAGTAATTGAAATAGTCAGCTGTCAGCGATCACGCATCGTGTAACGTGGTGGCTTACAAAACTCCGCA
The DNA here is from genome assembly GCA_963978835.1 of Tenthredo scrophulariae. Lineage (NCBI taxonomy): Eukaryota > Metazoa > Arthropoda > Insecta > Hymenoptera > Tenthredinidae > Tenthredo > Tenthredo scrophulariae. Next base: position 9,388,660 of record OZ022233.1, on the reverse strand, counting down.
GACGACTTTCATAATCATGGCCGCCGAAGAAATTGACATTCGGATTACGTAAAAACCCTCTGTAGACTCTATTTATACAGGGAACGAACATGTTTTCGGACGTGTGTCTGGTCGGTATTGAATTTGAACGTGCGCGGCGGTGGCTTTTTTTGCGTTTCCAACGCCTGGGCTCGGATAATAATCGAAATGTGTCCCTCTTCCCCCTTTTTCGACAAAAAGGAGGCCGGAAACTAGGGGTGGTCCTTAAGCGTCGTATCGTTAACAAGCCAAGATTAAAATTTTTTTTTAAATATGTATTATTTGGATGGCAGAAGGTTCCATTCCAGAGTTCATTTAGACTTTGGTCACTTAATTAAAACTGTCTCAACACAGTGTTTTAAACCATTTTTTTTTTTTTTATTTTCCGAATGTTTTTCACGATGTCACTTACAACGAATAGCAGGCCATGCATAGTTTTAAATTATACTTGTAGGTATTCGTAAGTACAACCTATCCAAGACTTTCCGACTAATAGAAAAATATTATGTTTCAAATTTCATCGGTTCGAGCCATTCATCAATTTTAAGCGATAGCCAGAAATTCGAAATGTTAAAAAATCTGTAAATCGAAAACCAGTTGGGATAAAAATTTGGAAAAAATCACGAGAACTTCTTCCATAGAGCCGAATGTCAGAAAGATTTATGAACAAAATCGAGAGGGGTTAGGGTCAAAGGCAGTCCAGGTTGACATGGAACTCCCCATATGCACTATTCTGCATACCTGCACTCAAAAATAGTTTCCTTGCAAATTTATATGTATCTATTACATGCTAAGGGTAACACCCACTATAAATCTAGATTAAAAAAAAAAAATTAAACATCACTTATGCAATTTAAGAAACCACTCTGATTATACTAATACCTATGAACTATGATACTGGCTCCATTATAGTAACTCTATGGGATTGTATTTCGCGCCGTTTCCTCGAAATCATATTTGTAGTATCCCCCACTTCCCACATTGTCACCACAAGGTCCAAAACTGCAGAAAATTATCCCCTTACGACGCGTTCTCCGTGTGCCACGTGCGTACTCGCGTCTATCATGATTCTTTCACTTTGTGCCAGTGTCGTCACTTATAGAGTATACATACAGGGTGTGGCAAAATTTGCGCGTCATCTGCATACCAATGGATTCCTTGTAAAAAATTGAGACGAAAGTTACCTATGCAAAAAAGTCCGCAGGGACTTAGTTTTCCCGTAAAAGCACGTAATAACGAACCAATCCGCGTTCGTCTCTAGGAAAGATTGTCTAAAATCCGCATCACCGCCCGCCCCACTACAGAGAACCAGAAAATAATGTGTGATACTCCCTACTGATAGTAGGGAGGACAGCTATGTGGAGCTCTCTAGCCAGTATATCCTGAAGCCGAACATTGATTGGTTCGTTATTAAGTGCTTTTACACGAAAACTAAGTGTCCGCGGACTTGTTTACATAGGTAACTTTCGTCTCAATTCTTCGCAAAGAATCCGCTGATATGCAGATAGTGTGAAAACTTTGCGACACCTTGTATATTATGAGTGGATTATGAAAGATCGCATTATAGACAAGAAAGGCAAGAAGAGGACGACTTCGGACGTAAGAAATGAGGAAAACTAAAGAAATACGAGGAAGAATTTCAAAATTAGAGAAGAAGTTAGACGGAAAAAAGACATCGAGAGTAGAGGGCCAACCTCACTTTTCTCTCTGTCCGTTAAACAATGGAACTTTTTAGAAAGTTGTCGTACCTCGTACCAAATCGATAGCAATTGACGTTGAATACGATCTTATCATTGTGCTCTTATCAGAATGCACGCTTGAAAGTACGGTACCAAGGCCACTTGGGCTGCACCCTCGTGATGTAGTGATTTGGCTGAGATAACCAAAATCCCCTTTTCGTGAGAGATTACAATAAGTTCGATGGATTGTTAGTCAGGTATTGTCTGCAGTATTGCCAACTTGACACAAGATACACCTTCGGTTGCATATGTCGAGCGGTAGATTCCAGTATTGTTAGTGTATACCGAATGCTCACAATCCAGAAGGCACTCGATATTGCGATCTACAGCGAGTTTTCTTCTTGTTTATCCTTTTCACTCGGCTATCGCGGCGAGTTATTCGTCAGATCGATCCAGACCGAGACGTTCGCTTACTAGGAGGGTATCGCACCTCCGGGTCGTGGATCTTGACCAAACTTATAGGGGTGTTTCCTTGAGCCAAAATATGAAGTACCTGCTGAATAACTCTCCGGAATGGGCCTTCACTCTATCAATTTACCTAAATGTACAATAGAAATCAGCGTAACCTGGGTTTTGCAAATTGCCATTAAATAAAGAGTTTTTGTGCTGCGTTATGAGATTCTACGTTGCACTGAATATTTATACATTGAATGCAGTCATTATTGTACATCAGATTGTTGAAATTTAACATCTCAGCTATGGGAAATCACTTTATTCTGCGCCTATTGACACATTGCTTCTCATCGTTTGTCACTTGTACCACATTCATTTGGTGAATTTGAAGACTTCCTCCCACTCCAAAGATGTTGCATATATGGTTAGTTTCAATACTAGCACCGGCAGCTTACAAATCCTATAAATTACCACAATATTAGTTTCACCACAATACTATAGTTATTATTTCAGAAGAATATACCTATATTAAGGTCAACGTGCACTACGCAGAAGCGAAGCGAGGGTATCGGAAGCGATCGGATGCTGTAGGCGTGTGCAGATCTTAAAAAACGTGTAAATTCAAGTTAAAGTGAGTTGGACTATGATCGAGGGCTCATTCGATTCAAGATAATATTGATTTGCTTATAACTTTTGCAATTGTTTATGAGCGAGTATAAAATGTTTGCACATTTTTTTGCACGTCATCCTGAATCGAATGAACCTTCCATCATAGTTGAATTCACTGTAACTTGAATTTACACGTTTTTCAAGATGTGGGCCAGCCTACAGCATCCGATAGCTGAAAACTTTGTTTCACCTCCGATCGCTTCCGATACCGTCGCTTCCCTTCCTACCTTCTGCGTAGTGCACGTTGACCTCAATATAAGTATATTCTTCTGAAATAATAACTATAGTATTGTGTTGAAATTATTATTATGTGGTAATTTACAGGATTTGTAAGCTGCCAGTATTAGTATTGAAACTGACCATATATTCAACATGTTTCAAGTGGGAAAAAGTCTTCAAATTCACCAGATAAATGCTGTACGAGTGATAAACCACAAGAAGCAATGCGTTAATAGACACATAATAGAGTGATTTCCCATAGCTGGGATGTTAAATTTCAACAATCTGATGTGTAATAATGACTGCATTCAATGTATGAATATTCAGTGCAACGTAGAATCTCATAACGTAGCACAAAAACTGGTTATTTAATGGCAATTTGCAAAACCCAGGTTACGCTGATTTCTATTGTACATTTAGGTAAATTGATAGAGTGAAGGCCCATTCCGGAGAGTTATTCAGCAGGTACTTCATATTTTGGCTCAAGGAAACACCCCTATAAGTTTGGTCAAGATCCATGACCCGGAGGTGCGATACTCTCCTAGTTAGTAGAGAATGTACTCCAGCTCAATCTCCAGCGAGGCATTCTTCGGCTCGTTATACGAAAAGAAAATCGCCGACTCGGAGGTCTACACCGGCGTGGCCATCCTCGGGACTTTCGTCGTCAAGTAGCCCACAGGATAGAAGACGCGCAGCATCTCGGCCTCAATCGAGACACGTCACGCCAAGCAACCAAGAAGTACCGTCAGGTGACGTGGTTCAAGTGAATACCGACTGTACACTCGAAAGACTCGCAGGAAGAGATACCGGAATATAAAATACCATTCGACAAGAGACCTTAAGTGGGGTGGGGCCTCGTCTCGAATCGGATAAAAAAAATCGCTGCGACGGTTCACAAGGATGTAACTCTCCGCCGGTAAAATTTTGAAAAAACGACTACCGCCAGATGAAGTCAAGTCATTTTCGGCAAAGTACCCGGCCCCTGCTGAAAATGTCACAGTGAATTTGTGGGAAATACTTTTCTGGATAAATTGAGAGAAATCGTAGATTATAATCGAACCAATCTAATAGATTTTTAACCATTTCCAAGCACTTGAAAATCAAAAATCGACATCCAGCCGTTTGTTTATAATTTCGGTATTATTTTTATCTGGAAATTTCCGGGAAATTATCAGTTCATGAATATAATAATTTGATGAATATTCAATGTGACGACTATGCCGTAATAAATTCATAAAAAAAACTAGTCATTTTGGTGTACCCAACCTCCTTAAGCCGAATGGAACACATGGGTCTACAGAATCTCTGAAAACTTTGCGAGTTCATTGAAGCGGAGCATTCCGATAACCTCAAGGCTGGAAAATCGCAGAAAAGTTAATTGGTTCCTATGACTTCATGGCTACTTAAGATCCAGAGGACAGGTATTATCTCATGGCGATTGAAAGGGAGAATAAGAAATTTTCGCGAATTTTGTAGAGAGGATTACTGTTGGACTTCACCTAATAATCTTCCGGTCTCAACGTTGCACCATACGATTTACAAAAATATTGAAACCGGCAGCAGCATGTTTGACTTTACGCGGTTCTGCTCTCATTTTTCACGTCTACGTAATTCTTATTATCGATGGATCCCACGAAAATGTATGGATAATATTTGTGAAACAGCTACGTGCTTGCGAGTGTTGGGGCGTATGAATAATCGAAAAAAGGTATTAGAGTTCCTCAACGCTGCAAATATTTGGGATTGATTTTTTTATACAAAAAAAAAAATATCCATAGAGTTGCCGGAAGTCAAAGGACAACGAACCGTAGAAATACTGTGAAAATTTGAAAAAAATCACACGCCGCACGATAAGGGAATTCGTGGAGTCCCTGTGTACACTAGTTCCTCGGTGCCCTGCTTCGAAGTATGGGATGATTTATGTAAGACGCTCCACATAGGAAAGGTTTCGCACGCTTGAGGCTAATAACAATAATTTTCACGCAACGATGGCTCTTCCAGAGAGTTTGTACGAAGTCTTTGCGTGGTGGGAAACAAACATTCGCTTGGCGAGCGCGCCAATGAACAAACCGGTTTTCGAGCTGGACATTTTTTCCAATACTTATCTACGGGATGGGGCGCCTAATCTGTGAGGGTCGTCGCAGTCGTGGTGTTGGAATACTAGAGACTTAGATTTACACTTTCACGCATTACAACTGAGAGCAACGTTTTTCGGTCTCGAGTGCTTCGCGAGTAATAGACGGTGCAGTAATATCTCATTGCGCTCAGATAATACGACGGCGATCACGTATATCAACCGAATAGGAGACGACCAATACGAGGACCTTAGCTCCCTTACCAAAGAAATCTAGCAATCGTGTCTTGTATGCGGTCCAGTGAAAAACATCAAGGCCGATAACGAGTCACGACGACTGCAGCCAGACACAGAATTGGAGCTCTCCGATAACGCTTTCCAAAAAATCGTTAATAATTATGGTCGACCGCAATTAGATTTATTCGTATCCAGGGCGAACGCAATATGTCATTGATATACAGGGTGGTCCATTTTAATCTCCGCAGGCGAATATCTCGAAAACTAACAGTTGTAAAAGAAAAAGTTTCATACAAAACTTGAAGGGTTTCGAGGGGGAAAGATAATGCTGATATGTGTTGACTTGTGGACTTCGCCAATTCTGAGATTTCGCAAGTAACTTCGGATTTTAAATAGGGAACACATGTTTTGGTCGAGGGCAAATTAAATTGGATAAATTGGAAAGTTTGAATGTACCAGATTAGTAAAAAAAATTCGTAGATCAATAAAACAAACAACTAACCGCATTAGTTCGCCCGACATAATTACACTGATAACAATTATGTCGGGCGAACTAATGCGGTTAGTTGTTTGCGTTATTGATCTACGAACTTTTTTACATTAAAACTTTCCAATTTCAAAATTGGCGAGAAAAATTTTGAGCTACAGTGATAAACAATGAATGTGTTCGAAAGCTAGGGACAAAAGAACAATCTTTTGCAAAAAAAAAAATTCGCGAAATTTTTTTTTCCAATTTTTTTTTGCAAAATTTTTTATTTTGAATGAGCCTTCGATCGCGCTATCAGATGACCCCAACCAAAACATGTGTTCCCTATCTAAAATCCGAAGTTACTTGCGAAATCTCGGAATTGGCGAAGTCCACAAGTCAACACATATCAGCATTATCTTTCCCCCTTGAAACCCTTCAAGTTTTGTCTGAAACTTTTTTTTTTTTATAACTGTTAGTTTTCGAGATATTCGCCTGCGGAGATTAAAATGGACCACCCTGTATATCATGGCGGAAAAATCCCGATTCCATCGCCATCGACACTTCACAGTAGCTGAGCGAACGGCATCTCAGTTATGTTCAAGCATGCACAAGCTTGTATCGTCTGTCACGGCATTGATTCGCTCGCATATTCACACGTAATCTTTATTACACCTCCGTGTCTACCAGTTATGTTTGAAATATCTTTTTACTATGTAACATCGTTTCATACAATATTACTGTTCCATTATCCGAATTTTCGACTATCCGAACTAGGCCCGGTCTCAATTGGTTCGGATAATCGAGGTTCTACTGTATATATGCCAGTATCTGGTGATCCATTGCAAGGATTAGCTTGGAATTCGGAACGAGGCTCCAACCTTTTCGGAATGAACGTTTTCCTTCGGAAATAAATTTTCGAAAGCGTAGGTACCAAGGGCCTTAGGGGTCGCTGTCTTCGGTCCTGACGTCAGAATCCACAATATTTAGATCCAATGACGGCTCCAATATGGCAGACTGACTTTTAAGAAAATTACACGATTGAATCGTATCTTATTCTGAGGTTTTTTGAAGCACCTGAATTCAAATCTGACCTAAAAATCCCCAAATTCTAAATAGTATATCCGATATGATGAAACATATTTTGAAGAATTACAAGGTTGGCATGAAGATTAGTTTGATAACTCGGTCCACCATCTTTCATCCGCTATTTTGAATTTTGAAGTTTATAGGGCGAATGATAAAGGCGAGATAATGAGTCGCCTTGGATGTAGTCATGTGACTGCAGTGCTCTGAATAGATAATTTAATCGCCTATGTAACTCGAAAAGCACTGAGCGCTCGAATGAAATCTTAACTCAGGAACATTACTCTAGTCTCCCGTGGGGAATTCATTTACCGGATATTCGAACCTGCGATAATTCGAATTCCTTACAGTTTTTTTTTTTTTGTTTCCCGTTTCAGCGAAAATGCATTTACATACCTACTTACCCTGCTTGAAATGTTCGATACAAAACGACAAGATTACATTCGATTCCTATCCGAAACCTATAATAATCTATAAGGTCTATGTAAACCACTTTGAGAAACGATTCAATCTCTATCTTAACGAATATATTCCCAAAATACTTGTGCTGTATGTAATAATCAAGATAAAATTTTAATACAATCGAATGATTTGCATATTACCTTATATAATTGGATGGCAATATTTCGAGTAGTACTCTTGATCTTTTATCAGACTTTCATCTAGGGATCCATGGATATGATTCTTTTTTTATAGCTATACAAATTTCATTGGTTTTCATGATACAGCCGATTCTATGGAACATATTGTGATAATTACAATCTTAAATTGATGCGAATCAATGTGATTATATTACTTTAGCATGGCTTTCTTTGGTTATCTCAAACTCCTGATACAACTTGTTTTTTGTTCTATCTGTATCACAATTATATTTCCCAATCGTATTCTGGTGATTAAAATACTATCCGATTCCTTGGGAATAATGCGATTGTACACGACATTATAACTTTAGCAGAAGTTATACGGAGTATGCAATTACAGTCGTCAATTGTTTCTAATGTAACTTGAGTACGACAAATATGAATCTATGTAATATATTTCAAATGTCGCACATGTCTATGATTTTCTATGTTGCGAATTCATCATTATTATTTTATGAAACTTTGAGCATTGCGTATACGATTCTATGGCAGTTTTCGAGCTTAGGGTTTCTATGTAAATGTATCGAAAAATCACATTATAGAAATCGCCAATGAGCTTGAATATTATCGGAATACTAAGTATTTGGTTCTATGAGGTATTTCAGATTCGGCTATCCTATGTAAATCTATGAGATGCTTGACGCTACTTTCACAAAACTCGTTATGACGGTCGCGAATTGTTGGGAATATTATTTGATCGTTGCGAACCCCATATTACGATGAATTTAGTGTACTCATGTGAAATTATCGTAAAGTTCTGATACATAGAATCATATTTGTGATTACGATATACTTTGCTCGTCTATCAATTTTTTGAATGTCATTCCAGCATTGCTTATGCAGGGATTCTATGACAAGTTCCTAGTTTGGCATTTCTGTAATGGAAACCTATCGGAAATTCACCGCACGCTTTGTGAATGACTCGTTACGTAGTATTTTCTCATGTCGCGGTTTGACAATGTTATTCAAGTATACTGCATGTAATTAGTCGAGGTAGGAGAAGGTGGGGCGAAACCGACCGGTGGGGCATGACCGGCCACCAAGAAGAAAATTACCTCATAGTAATTCCGAATTAGGGCGAGTAAGACAAAACTGTATGCAGAGTGCCTTCGCTGAGAACGATGCAATTTTTAAAGGGTGGGGCAAGACCGGCCACCGAAAAAAAATAGCTAAATCGTATCTTTGCTGAAAACGATAAAATGCCGGGACGATGGGGCAAAACCAGCCGCTAAAAAGAAAAAAAAAATTATACGAATACAAATAATACAAATTTGATCTAACAAAGAATAGAAGAATCAATCTCATGAAAGAAAAAATAGACAAATTTCAGAGACTAGATGTGTTTAACGATAGTACATTGTACAACAAGAGGGGGGGGATGCGGCATTTCTAGCGAGGGTCAGACGATGTTGCACGAGTCGAAGTCTCGGGCGCCGAAGGACAAAGACGAGTGCAACGTCGTTACCCAAACTTGGAATTACCCTCCTCCCCTTGTTGGACACCGTAATTTTTTCAACGAGTGCATATATACCTATAGGCTCTTCTTCGTGCGCGTACGACGGAAATTTTGGGAATTTGGGAAATTCTGGCAATTTTTGGAATTTCTAGGGATTTTGGAAAATTTTTAAGAATTTTGGAAAATTTTGGAAATTTGGTAAATTTTGGAAATTTGGAAAATTTTGGAAATTTTGGATATTTTGGAAATTTTTACAACGATGGGAGTGTTTGGCTGATAGAACATTATATCATAAGTTTCGACAAATAGGAAAATATGAGACCAATTACTGTAGGGTAGTATGGCGTAGTATAGGCAGAGCGTGCGATTAGTAATACAGCGAATGCGAGCGCACTTGGTTTCAAAACCCGGTTAGGTCAAAAATATCAATTGGCGTTTTTCTTAGCGAACTTATAATGCTTGCTGATCTACATGTGAATAGTCTGAAATTGGCTTCCCTCGTAATATTCGAATAAATCAGAGCCTGCGTGCTTAGAACCTATAATTTCCACATAATCGCACGGTATAATGTGAAATTGAATATCAACACGTACGTGAGTTTTTTGTTTTTTTCTCACTATTTGTGTATAATGCTTCTTTACAGGATATCTGTCGAATGTTCTTTGTGCTATGTGCGTATAGCCGCTACTAAGCCATATAAGATCGCATTTAGATTCTACGTGAGGAAAAGGATAAAACAATATTCTCTCTGTCTAATATAGGGCGGTACACATTTCGTATCCAAATACGTATATTACATAAGAAATGATTCACATATCATTTATATCGTATTCACATACAATTCGAATGAGAATACTCATAGGTTTTCATTCAGGTTCTATGTAGTAAAGCTGATAGTGAATGTGAAAAGCAGGAATCAGAAACACGATAAAATCGGAGATCTGTTTTTTCAATCATATCCTTTCGGGTATTTTAAGCAGTCTAATATCGAAATATGGTTATTCAAAGCATTCCTTTCATCCCTTTGGACAACCAATCACAATTCGGAAAATTTGTAGCCTATTGTCTCACCCTTTAGTACCAAGCGAAAAAAGACTGATTTTGGTTCGGAAAAGGATGAAAAAAAAACTAGAAGATGGAAAGTATTTGGCAAAAGTGATTAGCTAAATACTTTTCCTAATTACTTTCGATCTTCTGGATTTTTTAATACTGTCGTGAGCGCTTTGTTCGAATATTTCTTTGCCTTCTAACACACCCTTAGAGAAATGAGTGTCAACTATTTAGAATCTAGTTGCCGTCATGCCCAGTTTACCTGAGCAATCCCAATTTTTCGATCCGCTTATCCCTTTTGTGAGCACATCTGCAGGCATCTGGTTCGTTGGGAGGAATTTTAAGTCTATCTATCCTCGTTCATATGCGTCCCAAACAAATGGAATGAAGTCTGATATCCATGTGCTTGATTCTCAACTTATGCAGATATCTCCAGAGTTTAGATATACCGCGCGATTATGTGCAAATTACAGGTTCCAAGCGCGCGGGCGCTGATTTATTCGGATATTACGAAGGACGCCAATTTTAGACTCGTCATAAATATCCCTAGAGTCCGTCTGCTATTTGTTTTCGATTTTTGTCAAATACAAATGGCGGCAAACTGTGGCAGAAATAGGTTACGTTTGTTGTCAATCTAGCAGACGACAGAACTAGGGATAGTACTGAAAAGTTGGTTGAGTTGCTAGCGCGATTCTGCCTGCCAACGATATCCGAATAAATCAGCGCCTGCGCGCTTGGACCAGGCTTTTACCACGTTTCCTCACAGTAGACCTTTAGCTAGGTATTTATTTTTGCACGTACCTTTGCCCATATGTGGATACTAAAATTCGAGCATCTTTCAAAACTGCACTGGTTATCAGCATACCTACGGCGCCTGCCACATAAAGTCAATTGATGAAACCAGACTGACCTGTTTTCTGAGAAAAAACCTTATACGTTCATTACTCGAGATAGTTTAGCGACAAATTGCAATCAGAGTATGTTAATCCGTATTAAGAATGACAGGTCGGAATTCGTGAAAATAGATCTCTGGCTCTAAAAATTGTTCAAGTAATTTAATATTATTCTTACACGATTGATAATAAACAGTAAGATTCTACTAATTATTATTCCAAAGCCTTCGGTTATATTCGCTTACGGTATATAATAAATTGGCCATCAGATACTCAGGTGCTTATGCTGTTGCAGGCATATATGTGCTCGTGTTATATATAGGTGTAAAAATATGCATGTCACTGGTATTTCAACATCATGCTATCGCAACTAATTACATGTGCTTCATGTTTCGCAATTCGCTAGTGGCATTTCGCATGTCTAGCTTGTAAAATCATTGTACAATTTCATCCTTCCATTGGAAAATATTAATCTGTTGTAAATAATCGGTTCCCCTTAAAACCGGACTTGGATTTCGGAGCTCAAGGGTTGAATAATTCCAACGTTTGTCAATCGAATAAAATGAATAAAATGTTCGAAGTATTCGTCTGGACAAATATTTGTATTGAATTATATACTGATTGCAATATCACCACAGCGACTTGCACACTGCTTCGTTCGTATTTTTGCCGCGTTTCTAACAACGTCTTATATTGCTAATTATTAAACGTAAAGTATAGGAGCGGCTTGTTGGAAACGTTGTATAATCCAGAACGCTGAAGGCTTTCAGGTGCAAAGATAAAGAACACTGTATTATTCACAGTAAACTGGCACGTGTCTTTTATCTAATACGCCAGACGTTATACGTCTAATACGAGAAATTTCATTCAAAATATTAAAAAAAAAAAACCGTGTTCCGAATTGCATAAGGTTGTTCCAAATAGACCGCAGCTTTCCTGCGGCTGACCGAAATATTTTTATTGTCTAGAAATGTAATGAACTAATGCTTATGCTATCGAGTTTTCAAAAAAACTGAAATATTTTTTTACAGACTTGAGAAAAAATGAACGTGATTCGGAAATTCAACTGCAGACACTTAACGATGGACAAGATGACGAGATGGTAAAGACTTTGATTGTAACTATAGTGTACAATCAATATGGATACATATTTTCATATCTTCAAGTCTACACATTAGGGTGACAACTTTTTTACCCTAAATTTTTAATTCCCGGTATCGCCTAAAAATGTGTTGGTTTCAAATAATTTAGGAGATGAACTAAGAGTTCATATATTCGAGTAATTAATTCGATCAATATACCAATTCCGAATTTGCATTTCACTTTTTCAGCGAGTACTCGGCTTTGAAAAGAGCATGGTGGGAACCTTCTTGACTTACGTATCGTTTATCCTAACAGTGGGTTGCATTAGACTATTTTTCCACTGGTATCCACAATTGCATCTGTATGCTACGCACAAAAAATGTCCTTTGAATCGAGCTACAAGATTGTTAATCATTGTAAGTACGGTATTTCATACAAGCTTATTTCAATAATTATCAGTTCGACATGCCACGACAGTTACTTTTTGAATCAGAGCGTGACTAGTCATCGTTGAAGAAATTTTTATATAAAGACGTTATTTTTAGGATGATTATCAAGGAAAGTACAAATCTTACTTCGTCAAAGACCTAAGGACTGTGTCTACCGAGAAATGGAGGTAATTAATGATAAACTCCAGTTGCAACATACATTCAAATACACCTAATAATATATTGGAATTGATTCCGGATAAACTTTCCCAAGCCAGCTATCTATCACTGGATCTCAATTCTCTAAATTTATCAATTTTATGTACAATATTTTCAATCAATTTAATCGATCCCATTTCTATAGTTCATGTATCGGACAAGGTATACATTAGGGTATATTGTATCTCGGTGGATTGTTCGAACTCTACACTGAGAAAAGTATTTCGCGAAACTCTACCGAACTCAGTTCAGTAAACTAGGGACATAGGGACATGTATGTAAAGTTTCACTTACAGTTCACTAAAGTGAAATTCGAGAAAACTTAATGCATAGAACGTGAAATTTTGATAAAGTTAAAATAATATCTACCGAACTTTGACTGTAATTAATACTCCACTTGGTTGTGGACATTTCAATGTGCACAATTGTAAAATATAATGAACGTAAGATAGAGATTACCGAAAGTTCAGTAAACCGCGATTGAGGACATAGCAGAAAATTTAAGTGGATTTACATGAAACGAATGAATGAATGACTTTCAGTCAATGAAACTTTACCGAACAGTTCGGTAAAACGTAAACTCCTGTGCAGTAAAAAAAAAATAAAAATATTTACTCCACAGGAGTTTACGTTTTACCGAACTGTTGGTTAATGGTTACAGGCATCTCACTTACACAATCCTACACATCCAGTAGCTACCTGTCATACACAGTTTCGTCGCGAACACATCGACCGCTTAGTCGAGAAACATGCTACCCCAGAATGAGCTGGGTAAACATGCTACCCGAGAATAAGCTTCAAAAACGTACTACTCGAAAACAAGCCTGGAAAACGTCCTGCCCGAGAATGTGCTCCGGAAACATGCTAGCCGAGAATAACTTTCAAGAACATACCTTTCACATCTGAAATTTTTTGGGGCGAAAGTTGGTTGGTAACACTGCTGCTCGCATAAAGAAGAACAAAACGATCTTTATTCCAATTTTTACATAGAAATTCATCAGTCACAGCAAAAATGTTCACATAATTTTATTATTTTCATGATGACGAAGAATTCGATAGTGCTGTAAAGTTTCATTTAAGGAAAATAAACTTTTCTCTGCATATCGATGTAAACCCTTACCGAACTTTCGAGTAATTTCTCAATTCCTTAATAAAAATGATTCATCAACGTTAATCATTCTTTAACTAATCTTAAGGGAATAATTCACGTAAATCCTTTAGAGTTTGCTACGCTCTTCATAAGAGAATTTTACTGTGACATTATTAAAGTTTACCAAACTGTCATGTATTTTATAACATTCGGTATGTCACTGATTACTACAAAAATGTGAAAAACTCATCAACTTGTCCCGATATCCCAACTTCGTTCAACAGTTCAGTAAAGTTTCACGAAGAAATTTTCTCCGTGTAATTGGGATGATTTGGATAGTTATGTATGGTTTGAAATAATGTGAAATCACACAATCACAATCACATAAATGACGACACTTATGACTATAAATACACGATATCTATGATGATGAGCTTGTACTACGTGAATTGTTCTGTAGTGTACGTGCAAGTGCTAAAGATAGATTATGAAATAATGATAAATGCGTTTGAGATAATAATCACAATTGACGATTATGGAGGAGAGTGCAATATCATATGGAGAAGGAAAACAGGCTATATAAGTATAGGGATAATGTCATACTTCGATGGAGAGATAGGTAAAAGTTTGAAAACTGAACTATTAGATGTATGGAAGACTGTTGGGGCTGAGTGCATGGAGTCATAGTTGGCTAATATTATAGGAATCAGCCTTTATAAGGACTTATAGAGAATGGGATTAAGATTAGATCACAACTGTACTCCACCGACAACTGGAGTGACTTGAAACGCTTTTGGGATATCATTGGAATCGACAGGAAAACTAGGCTAACTGAAACAGCAGAAAATTATATGGTGGTCCATTTGGGCCACTATACAAGCTCAGTGAGATCAGAGTAAATAGGAATTGTCGAAGAGAAAGGAGAAGAATGAAGAATGGCCATTTCGAAGTGAATCAGTCTCGGGGTGACATTGAAGGTGATTTTTTTCGAAACATACAGGGTGATGTTTGATGAGGCATGACTTCGCGTCAACTGAGTCCCTCCTATCCTCGACACTTGAGGTGACACACCCTGTATAATCAATTTTCTGTCAAAGGAGTTATCTTTGGCTCGCTGACCGTGCACGCGCAACCTCTGCTGATCGTTCTCCTGAATTCCTCATTTTTCAAAATGGTCAAGTTCTTGATGAGTGATTTTACAGACGAAGGATGAATTCCTGCCAACTCTTTCACCGAATTTCTGGTCTTACAATCATCTCGCGAAAAACTTCTTGGAAGTAGGACATCCTTTTCGCCCCTCACAGCGAGGAGAGAATTTTTTTTGCAATATGCTGAACATGTTATTCCCTGGTTAAATCCTTCATCTCTTATTCAAGACGATCAATAAAATGGCATTAATGATCCCTGAGGAACGCACTGAACGGCGTAATATTAGTGGTGCTATAAGGCGCAAGGAAGAAACGATCGTCTCTGTCATTTGTTTACGATTTTTCATGGTGCTTTCTCCTCTACATCGCACAGGAAAGCGAAGAGCCTACGCTTTCTGACTGGTGAACGACCCGAAAAACAAGATACACAATTTTATGTCTGCTTTCTTTAAACAAGCTTTTCTATCTTTCTCGAAAGATTCGAAAAAGTGAGCGTAGAAAAAAAGACCTTTCCAAGAATATTCCAAGTATTTCGAATCGCATAAAGACAAAAAATGTTCATATATCAAACCTCAGGTCACGTTGAAGTTTTTAAATATCCATAGAAAACGAGAAAAATCATCCCAGATAGTCGAAATCCTAGTCTAGAAGGGCAGAGGACACTTTATATCAAGAAAAAGATAGTACTTTGTTTAAAATGAATTTTGTTCAATACCAACGAAAACTCGATGATCAAACACTATTCACTGCATTTAGACACATCGCGAACATAAATATAAATCAACGATTCTTTAATTTCTGTGCTTATATAGCATAAAATCACTGGGTGAGAGACTCGGCCGAATAGATGAAGATCTGATGAACCTAATACAAGGCCGAAAGTTGACGATAAAATTGAAAAATGGCACTTTGCGAGAAGTTTCTGAATATAAAGCTTTTTGGTGTAAAAAACAATGCTACGTTTGGGATTCCAATAAGAATGAATTCTCCAAGCTTGTTGGTTTGGACCAACAGGTCAGATACTCGGATCTTCATCAGGGGCAAGGCTTATCTAAGGAGGAACAATTGCTAAGGTACGTGCGGAAATGTTTAACTCTATGTTATGCCTATAATGCAATGTCGTTTAATTTTAATTCCATTGCTTAAAGTTCCCTTGTGGTTTTCTTGTTGTACCAGGAGGATCGTTTATGGCAACAATGAAATATTAGTACCAGTGCAGAGCATAGGTGTTCTACTTCTGTTGGAATGTATAAATCCTTTCTACATTTTCCAAGTCTTCACCTTAGCAGTGTGGTTCGCTGAAGGATACATTTATTACACCGTCGCCATTATCGCCATGTCATTGTTCGGCATAACCAGTTCAATAATACAGACACACAAGGCAAGTTCAAACAAAAAATGATCATTATAGTATAACCTTTGCTATACTGAGATCGTCAATATTAAAATTCATAACTATGTGAAGTAGGAGCAAAGGGGGTAATGACGATCACTTAAAGCCGAAAGTTAATATCTTCCAAAATAATTATTTTCGATCAGCTAACGTAATAATTTGACTGGAAGTTAACCGACCGGTATATTACCCTGTTTTTACCTATCGACAGTTGACATTTGTAACGATTCTCTTCGTAAAGTTAATTGCGACCATATGACTGGCAAATCTATTTCCTGCCCTCATTTTCGGGAGACAAAATCGGTATCGAGATGTTTAGAATTTTTAATAATCATTTTGTAAAATTTTCATTGTCTGAATCAGAATCAGAAAAACCTGAGTGGGACAGTTGCTTCTTCGGAGAGTGTACGAGTTTGTAGGGCACCAGGAGTTTTCGAAAATATCTCTAGCGCGGACCTTGTCCCCGGCGATATTATTGAGTTACCGAAATATCAAGGGACCGTAGTTTGTGACGCAGTCCTGCTCACAGGGCATTGTATACTCAACGAGTCTATGCTGACCGGTAAGTAACAATAATGAAGTGAATAAACCGTTTGACGTGTGTCGAATTAACAATTTCAATAGAGTTCTTCATCGATGGGGGATACTGCTAATTACGTAAAAATATCGCCTTGCTAGAGCGGAACACAGCCATAGAATTTATAGTTACGTGATGAATAATGAGACGAACGGTTATATATAAAATATGAATCCATAATTCTGATTATATCACGCGAAGTATCCGAATAAATATAGGTAGCAGGATATTTGTGCCAACACGTCGGTGAAAAAATGTATGGTGTGACGTTATGGCCCAGGTTTGAGTTCTCCCCAGACGTATTATTGGTATTATAAGCTAGAAGCTAAACAAAACGGTTTGTGTTATTCTAAAGAACCGGCGGACGCCAGAGATTACTAAAATATTATACCCACTCCGGCTCCGCCGAAGTAGTTTTTTTTTTTTTTTTTAGTGATAGAATTTAGTCCCTTGGATCTAGATATACTTCGGCTACTTTTGTGAAAACCTACTAGTGTAGTTAAACACATGACACAATAATATGATATATAGTTATTGGATATGAAGGAATCGAACCTTCTATGCGAATGTGGGATCGCGTTTCGCGTCCGGGTATGCTCGGCAGGGCTCGTCAGTAGGGCTGAGCGCCGAGCACTGCGTACTCTGGATGCGCAATTGTATCCTTGCTAGACACGGGGTATCCGGTGGTGGACATCGGTAACTTGGAACTTGTATATATCCGAAGCGTAGTCCTAGTTTGGTGCTAGCGAGAGCGAAATGAGTTGGATGCGCCGCGTGGTGAGCGTGGAGAGAAACTCTGTTAAGGTGCTTGCCTACCCAATTCCACCAGACCTGAAAACATTGGGAAAAAAGGTGCTATTAAACGGAATATTTTGGCCTCGGCACCGAAATCAATGAAACAAAATACGTCGCGCAATTCTATGTGCGACTCCGAACACGTAGGGCCCAAAAAATGTTTTTTTTACGCAAAAATAGAGAAGATATCCATGTGAAACGTTTCCAAAACGTTTCAAAACCATTCTACATGGATATCTTCTCTATTTTTGCGTAAAAAAAACATTTTTTGGGCCCTACGTGTTCGGAGTCGCACATAGAATTGCGCGACGTATTTTGTTTCATTGATTTCGGTGCCCAGGCAGAGATATTCCATTTATTAGCACCTTTTTTCCCAATGTTTTCAGGTCTGGTGGAATTGGGTAGGCAAGCACCTTAATGTCGCCACAGATAATATAAGAATTAAGTTGTGATAATCCGTGGGATCATCAAAAGATATTCTAGTGAGATAAATTCCCGGTAATGTTTCCGTGGTTGGATTACCTGTTAATTTCGTCTTATTATTACAAATTTATTTCCAAATCACATTTGTAACACAATGACGCATGTTTGATCAAAATCTATTCTTTATTTCTTGCTTTGGTCAAGTTTAAAATAAATAGTTATTTTGGCGAGTTGGTTCACGAGCAATAGTTCCGACGTTGGAAATTCTGTTTTTTTTTCGTTAGTGTGTATTTGATTTATTTTACTCTCCATCTATTGTGGGCTACCCTTCTTCTCGAATTTCTCTCTTTCTAGACCATATCGTATACCTATCCTTGGCTCATTTCTACCTCTGCCTCTTCTGTTATCTAGCCTATTCCATTTATCTTTCCTGTATATTTTCATTCTTCATACGTCGTTTCCAGTTTTTATCTTTTATTCTTGTTATCTCCCATGTCTCTAGCACGTGCTTGAGTGTTCCCCTTTCTTCTTCGCATATTCTGCATACTCAGCGTTCTTCCTTCGTCCAATACTTGTTTCTTCTTGTTTCATTTCCTAATGTGTATCTTGCCATTGTTTCTATAGTGTTCCTGTTTTGCTCTTTGCGTTTATGACATATTCTGGTGTTCCTGAGGATTCCTCCATTATTTCTTTATATTCTTCGACATATTTCGAGTTGTCGGTCCTTTCTGTCCATTTTTGTCTGTCTATCTCCTTACTTATTGTTTCTAATTCTTTCCATGTATACAATCCTTTCTTGCCATTTTTTCATTGTAAAAGTCCCAAGACGAGCCTTTTTTTCAGATATTCTCTTCTTGATTTCTTCCACTTTCCTCCTGAGTTTTCATATTTGTTATTTTATTCTTTACCTTGATACATTCTTTCAGTAGCTTCTTCCTTCCGTTCATTATTTTTTCTTCATATTTCACCACTTTCCTTCCCGTTCTTATTACTATCTTGTCTCTTCTAATTTCTAGAAAGATCATGTGCTGTGGTATGGTTCCTTCAAATTTCAGTTCCTATTTTACGTATTTTTTTTTTTGCAAGTTTTCCAGTTCTTAGTGCTCCCTCCAGCCCCAACCTTCTGATCCATATACCATAATGCTTTCTATTAGGGCTTCAATCAAGAACATTCTTGTGTTCCAGTTATCTTTGAAATTTATTTCTGCGACGCTCCATATCTTTCCTAGTGCCCTGTGCCACTATCGCTTCTTTTCTCATGTCTTTGATGCGCACTACTTCTCCATTCCTTTTTTGGAGTACATAGGTCTAGATGATTGAACTCTTCCACTTCTTTTATTTTTCTTCTATTCCATGTGAATTTTGTTATTTTTCCTCTACCTCCTGTCTTTTTCCAATCGTCATTTTCGACTTTCCTACGTCAAGTTCCAGTCCTCTGTCTTCTATACTTCCCGTATCTTTCCATTAATCGCTTTTTCATTTCTTTATTCATCGCCATCGAGACTACTACGTCATCCGCATATAGGCTACTGTCCATAATTTTTTGTTTTCCAATTACTATTCCGCCTTGTTGTATATTGGTCATTATCTTCTCTGATTTACTGAAGGTTAAATTAAATAGCGCAGTACTCAATGCGCAACCTTGCCTCACAACTTCCTTTGTTTCTATTTCTTCTGAGATATGATCGTCTGCTCTAATTTTAAATCTTGTGTTTTTATATATTTACATGTCTTTTATCCCTTCTGTCAATTTTCTATTCATTTTTCTATTCTCCATTAGCTCCAAATCTTGTTTCTTTCTATTTTGGCGAATGCACCTTTCATGTCGGCAAAGAACAGTTATATTTCACCCTTTTCTTTCTTCGTTTCATCTTCCTTTGCCATGCTTACAATATAGACTGCTTCCGTGGTTCCCATATTTTTTTTTGATCATGTCTGTATCTCCTGCATTAGACCTCCAGTTTCCATTTCTTTTTCCAGTCTTTTTCTTCGAATTTCTGGCTATTGTTTCATCATAAAATACTTTTTATACGCAATTACATGATCGTTAATTCATGATACAAGTATTATGTCATACTGCTTTCGACCATAATGTACCGTCGATAGTAACAGTCAATAATATTGATCATGGTAGGCTGCCTTAATGCATTGGGTAACATTATATGTCTACTGACTGTCAGCTACAAGAACATCTTCATTCGTTAGAGTGAAAGGTGGCAAGATGAACCAGTACGAGAAACACAATGCCGATAATTTACGAAATATATATTATAGGAAAGTAGAAGGCGCCTATGGTTCTCAAATTGCATAACGATCCTCGAGTAAAGATAATAATCGACCCGTATGGCATGATATTATCGAAATTGTTTGTGCATCAATTTGTTGGGCAGTGCTGGAATTTTTCTGATACTGACGTGAAATTTTCACCTCCAGACAAGTTTTATCTGCTTGTGTCGAAATTTGTGAATAAATATCTTCTATTAGATACATGTTTCGGAAAAATTATTTGTGTAACATTAACGGTCACATTATGTATTGTTTTAGAATCGTTTCAAAGACCTTTCAGAAACGTGCAAATATCCGTTATTTGGTAATTTGGCAACCGTTGAAACCTAACAGAAATATAAACGCTGATATTGCAGAAATGTTTTCGGAAGATGAAAAGTGTGTCCAAATATTATCTGGCCTCAACGAATTACATATCAACCAAAAGTAGTATTCGACTTACAGAATACTGCAATAAGGTCCAACTTGTATTTTGGATACGGGATAGAGATTTTCCTGTGAAACTACTCATAGCGTTGTATACATACCTATTAGGTATAATGCCAACACATTGACACACTCAGCAAAGATTTACACAAAATAGTCATTCAAATTTGTTTTTATATTTATTGGTTTTTTGCACAGGATGCCGATTTGAAACACAGAAGTTATTCGTTAACGATATATCATCAAGCTTTTCAAACTGTGATCTGGACTTTGGATTCATCATCGCGCGGTCCAAAAGTGGCCAATTCAAAATGTAGTCTGTTTAATATACAGTAGAGACTCAATACCATAATCTTCATTGTCATTAATTACACTTGGAATTACTTTCCTGTTCAATTCATGAGTTGTTGAAAACGTTTAGTATTATGTAACATATTCAAGGTAAAATTCATAATGGACACCCCCCCCCCCCCCCCCCCCCCCGCCCCACACACAAAAACACACACATAGGTATACATGAAACGAACAGTAACGTTCGCAGATACCTTGAGCGACGTTCTGAAATACCTGGATAACGTCTATATACTTATTTTAATTTAAATAGTATTTTTCCGAAAATAATCATTAATTCTTATCAGATTTTTATTTTATCAGACTTTTTCGTATATTGGAATGTTCAAAAAGCGCCACGCTCAGCATAGTAATAAGTATACAATTCGGTATAAGATAACAATTATGGCTAAAACAATGTTATTTAGCATAATTACATATTTTCACATATTAGCATATTTTTATATAGAATAATTTTGTGTAGGTCTGTTTCTTTCAGGCTCATACAAACAGTACAAGGACTGCAGGAATTTTTAAATCGTAATGAAACTATTCATTATAGACAAAATACCGAGAATAACTTTTTGAACATAAAACTAACCGAAGATCAAAAAATAAAAGATATCTAAAAATCTTTCCCGAAACTAGATAGAGAATACTGTCCGTAAAACTGCAAAGTAATGTGTACTAGGTTTGCAGAAACCGCGCTTGCCATTGAACAGAAGTTTTTATTGACCTTCACAATTTTCCGCTGAACTAGATGGCAAGTTATCGGCATGCTCACCTAGCGTGACAACCCATCACCTAACGATAAGTCATAAGTGCATAATGATTGTTACGCTACAAATAAGATTCAAAGATAAGTGCGTAGGTATACTTGTCATTATAGCTTATAAAAAGACTTACCTTGTGTCATTCATTGGGAGCAAGATTATATCTATCTAAGTTATGCGCGTAATCATCGTAAAAAAAAAAAAAAAAAAAACTGAAAGCACATCAAGGCCATGCAAACTTACCTATCCGAGATCTAAAACTTCGCACATTGAAGTTGAATTAAAAATATATACGTGCGTTGATTATCCTTACTGTAGAAAGAGCGAAGTTCGTGTGTATATTTCGACCAGTGAAATAAAACTTCCCGGAAAAAAATTAATTAGTACCAACTAGATCTAAGAGAGATAAGGGAGGGTGGGGCAAAATGGACCGCAGAGCAAAATGGACCACTGAAAAAAAAAATGATTGATTAAAAAAACTTGAGTATGAATATGAACTTTTTTGCCCCAAGGGGTCCATTTTACCCTGCTGGTCCATTTCTCCCCACCTTCCCTTAATTAGACAATTATATGTAATCAGATCCGAAAAATGAGCCATGCTCAGATTCGAATAGTCGAGATAAAATTTAAACTCCGTATAGTCATATCTAACTACGGCTCAATTCTGATATCTAATCCGACCTGAATTAGATCTGATGGCAATATCTCATTTAGATCTCTCAGATCTATCAGATCTAACCAGATCTAATCCATTTTCCCTAAGTTGTCTGCCACTGACCTTAGATTCGTAATTCACACGTCACGATCGCTTACATGAAAAAGTAGTCCTATCTTTTTTTTTTTTATCCTCCAGTTATCAGGTAATACCGATGTACCGATAGTCCTATCTTCTTTCTTATCAAGGTCATTCGAAGAACGAAGGAATATACCGGGCTATTTCAGCGTATCTGATTAACTGAAAGCGCTGCCGGATGCGTAGCATGGAAATCCGGGCGGAGAATCATGGTGTCTCCTGAGACAACCGACAACCACCACTATTTACAGGCATTGTATACATAATGGCGCTATGGAGGGTTCGTTTCGCATCCGTAATGCGTAGCCTTTGATAATAATCAGAATAAGTCATGAGTGATATGCCCACACTTTACTTTACTTCCGGTAACACCCGAGAGATGGCTCAACGCGTGGAAGGATTGCGGTGACCTAAGTGAAGTTAGCCGACAACTTTATCAGTACTCAATTTTTTATGTAACAAACAATTGCTCTTCAATTACTCCTAATTGCTGTACTAATTTCGTTAATTGCTTTAATCTAGTTTTCGAGAAGAATGAAATAAACAAAATCGGTTCTTTACATGCTAAAGTAGCCTTAACTTTGCCTCGGCGGTTTGACTAAACGGAAGCTTCCATATTCGGCATATTCGGAACCTTATGATACATCAAATAAATGCTCCTTAATTGGGCCTAATTTTTTTGCCCTCGATTATAATTATACAGTCACGGTTTTCGATCAAAAAGCGAGAGATCCGCTTGCCGAAATGATTGCTCTACTCTTTTTTTTCATTGGTGAGGCGTAGGCTACGTCGCACACTTCAGTCGCATCTGAATATACAGGATTTTTACGATCTGTGTGCCAAATAATAGCCTTCGATTGCTCTTAATCACTCCCCTGTAACTCAATTCTAATAATGTTCTTAGAATCGAAACTTGATATGGAATAATGAGCAGATTTAAATTTTCTGGAAATACCGTCGATGACTTGATCTTGAATTCTCATTAATTAGAATCGTTTCGACAACAGCTAGCTGAAGACAAATATAACCTCGAAATGCACGGAATTTGAAGATTTTATGTTTTCCCGCCATTGGTACTGACCAATGCGCGAGCACATGAAATATATCGATATTTCAATCATACTAGAAACGAAGAGCTGAAACCATGGACGTATAAAATATAGGGACGAAGCACAAGGTCCTATATTAGGCAAGGGGGTGGCCTTGGTATATCGGAAGAGGCGAAGTATCCCCACTCCATAGGTGGACGTCTCTCGATTGGCGGAGCGGTACACACGGTTGAAATAATTCGAATGTGTCGATGCATAATTCATGAGTCTTTATAGCCAAGCCGACGAGAGCGCTGCCTGCGGGCACGGCGCAAGTTAATTCTTCGACCACGAATTGGACTCAGGTCCGCCAGCGAAGCTGGCCCTCCATATACGGGTGATTCTTTTTGCGCGCACCATTTGATAAGGGTAGATTCCTTGTGAAATTCTAAGACTAATTTTCCTTTACCAAAAAGTCCTGGGTCTAATATTTTCCGGGCTACAGAAGGTCTTAGGTGACCAATCACAGAGCTTACAGCTGCTCAAGTTAGGGCCGGGTCAAAAGTATAAGACTAGCAGTGCCCGTGGCGAGTCGATTTCCAGTGAAATAAAAATAAATGATTAAATCTAGTGATAAATTTTTTCACCATATGGCATTTGGGTTACAGTTATTGTCGCCAGGAGTTACCAGGAGTTGTTTTCGTACAACATTCAGTTTCATTATCTGTGACCAGGACAACCACTACGTTGGCTTCGTCCTCCGGGTACACCGCTACGTAGTTTTTGTCCTCCAGGTCGACCGCTACGTAGTTTTCATCCTCCAGGTCGACCGCTACGTAGTTTTCGTCCACCAGGTACATAGTTACGTAGTTCTTGTCCTCCAGGTCGACCGCACCGTAGTTTTCCTCATCCAGGTCGACTGCACCGTAGTTTTCTTCGTCTAGTTCGACCGCACCGTAGTTTTCGTCATCCAGGTCCACCGTTACATAGTTTTCATCCTCCAGGTCGACTGCACCTTAGTTTTCTTCGTCTAGTTCAACCGCACCGTAGTTTAAACTATGTAACGGTGGACCTGGATGACGAAAACTACGGTGCGGTCGAACTAGATGGAGAAAACTACGGTGCGGTCGAACTAGACGGAGAAAACTACGGTGCAGTCGACCTGGAGGACGAAAACTATGTAACAGTGGACCTGGATGACGAAAACTACGGTGCGGTCGAACTAGACGAAGAAAACTACGGTGCAGTCGACCTGGATGAGGAAAACTACGGTGCGGTCGACCTGGAGGACAAGAACTACGTAACTATGTACCTGGCGGACGAAAACTACGTAGCGGTGTACCCGGAGGACGAAGCCAACGTAGTGATTGTCCTGGTCACAGATAATGAAAGTGTATGTTGTACGAAAACAACTCCTGGTGACTCCTGGCGACAATAACTGTAACCCAAATGCCATATGGTGAAAAGATTTATCACTAGATTTAATCATTTATTTTTATTTCACTGGAAATCGACTCGCCACGGGCACTGCTAGTCTTATACTTTTGACCCGGCCCTAACTTGAGCAGCTGTAAGCTCTGTGATTGGTCAACTAAGACCTTCTGTAGCCCGGAAAATATTAGACCCAGGACTTTTTGGTAAAGGAAAATTAGTCTTAGAATTTTACAAGGAATCTACCCTTACCAAATGGTGCGCGCAAAAAGAATCACCCATACTATAATTACTCCGTGAGGGAACTATGCACCGCGCGCTGACCGGCGATTACGTCCAGGACTTCCTCGTCAGAGCTATTGGATGAGAAAGAAGAGGATGATTCCGAAAATGATGACGACGATAGTTTGCCTTGCAAGCTCAGTGTAGATGGCACTAGTACGCGTCGGCGCTGTTATGGGTGTCGCACTAACACGGACATTAGGGTGTGCCATTTTTGAGCAATTTTTTTTTTTTCAACTAAAAAACAGGCTAAAAACTTCCAGAAAGGTGAAAAGAGAAGCCACTAAAAATTTGAGCTCTTAGAAAACAAACTATTTTTCGATTTCGATACGTTTATTCATCTACGGCAATACTTCACCACATAATATGTCGAATTCCTGTGCGAAAACCTATTCCGTGCCTTCCACGCGAAATGCCGAGTGAAAAAAAAAAAAATGGTAAAACCACCCCCTACTTTATCGCCTTCTGCCTATCACATCCCGTTAATGAGATATATAAATATTTGTCAAATGAATTTTATTGGTAAACGTGTGATACCGGTAGAGTAAACGTGTAAAAAAAAACAATAATTTAAAGTAGCTACTGTAAATTGTAAAACAAATTCAATATGTACAATTCGTATATGATAATCAATCATCGGAACGTCCTAAACGTGCAATATGGCACTAGGTATCGAGGTCGATATTTGTGAGGTCTCCTGAAATGAATAATGCGGAAAATAATTTATTATTTGAAAATCACATGAAGAAAATGAAATTCAGGTGTGCAGGTAGCTAAATTATGCAAATCTTCGTGATGCACTTATACTATAAGTATTATAAGAAATGATTTCAGCATACACACACAAAAGTGATGAAAAAGGAATAATAGGATGGTGAAGACATACATAGAAATTTATATCCATGCAAGTCCACAAGTATGAAAAATATGAAATTTCTAAATAGAAGGAAACTTTAAAATAAGAAATATATGTACCGATTTTTCATGTAACAAACTGCAAATTTCATACACATACACATATACAGAGCGAATTCTTACGTTTAGGCAGGTGCAATTCACCTGAATTCCCAGTGCGCTTGCGCAAGCTCCAAGCACAGGCAAATTTCCAGTGTGGCCAACCGTCGGACACCTGAAATTTATGCACGACAGACCGCCGCGACGTGTATACCCCCCAAATATTTTGACAGCTCGGCTCGGTAGGAAGTTGGCCGCACTGAAAATTTGCGTGATTTACGTGCGCTCGGAGCTTGCTCGGAAATTCAGCTCAAGTTCACCTGTCTAAACGTTAGGAATTCGCTCTGTATATGATATATATCGGTATCTGGGTTGCGATTCTGTACTTCTCCGCTAACTCCGCTAACTCCGCTAACTCCGCTAACTCCGCTAACTCAGCGGAGACCGTTGGTTGGTTGAGGAGCGTCCAATCGGAGATCGTTTCGGATCGGTCGGTACAGTCGTACGGTGGCGCCGTGGGCTTGGCCCGGCCGTTGGTCGCAATAAACACGAGGCCCACTTACACTTGATATACATGCATATGTACAGTAATGTTCATCGATGGTGTCTCCGTGGCTCACTATTTTTCCTAGCCACTTTTTAAATCAAATTTCCCTTCTACAAATATTTCATTTGCCCATGATCAGTGGCTTACTTCGTGACTTTGCTCTACCCCGCGAATGTCATATTCCTAATTACCGGAAGGTTCCACTGGTCATGGGCAAATAAAATATTTGTAGAAGGGAAATTTGATTTAAGTAAAGGATAGGAAAAATAGTGAGCCACGGGGACACCATCGATGAGCATTACCGTACCACAAAGATGAACCTAGGAGATGAAAAAAAAGAAAGAAAACGAATAAATGAATGAATAAATGCAGTCCAATATTTTGATTCATTTATTCGTTCTCTTTCTTTCTTTTCATCTCCTCGGTTTATCCTTATGGTACATTTGTGACATGCATGTAAATCAAGTGTAATTAGGGCCTCGCGTTTGTCACGATTAGCAGCCGGGCAAAGCCCACGGCGCCACCATACGACTGCCGATCCGAAACGATCTCCGATTAGAAGTTCCTCAGCCAACCAACGGTCTCCGCTGAATTAGCGAAATAAGCGGAGAAGTACAGAATCGCAACCCTGAGCTATCACTTTTGATCACAAATCTTAATACTGAAATTTTATGAAATAAAATATAGTATATATTTTTATAGTATATATTTTTCCATGTTCAACATTGGAATGACTAATGTGATATTTGTATTCAAATTCCGGATGGAGATATTCAAAATTCTCTAGTCAGGTCATAGATTAATACCGTGAATATTTGTGACTAGGAATTATGGAACTTCCTTTATCTTTTCCTCCTTCTTATACGGACTGTCTGGTTGTGCACATATCTCTGACTTTCACTTATATTTTAAATTGACGATTAATAAACCAATTGATTATATTAAATGTTAAATATATTATTAATTGCAACCCTCGGACATTACAACTAATATTACACTACCATAAATATATAGATCTTTCTGTATAGCAACATGGAACGTTATCCTTCTTGAAATACAATAAATTGTAAATATTAACATTTTATTTCTTTGGTGCAAATTGGTTTTTTTAAGCGTACTTATCATTATGATAATAACAAATATACGACTATATAGTGTGTTGAACTCGTGTTTGAACTCACAAAATCGTCCGACAAGTCGTAACGTCAACATTTTCAAAATACATTATTTTTGAATGTATATAACACTCATTTCTAAATTTTTTTGGTCTTCTCATCTCCGTAGCATTTCCGTAATATTTAATGTCCTCTGAACTGAATCAAATTGGTCAAATATTGTGTAGTGAAGACTTGTTTACTGGTTGCTGACTTTGTATATTTATGAATTACACATCTTATTAGATGAATGCGGTGGTTTCCAAGAGCATCCTGGTTTTTACCAAGCTCAATGAAATTTTTGAAGATGGCTCCAGAGCCAAGAAATTCCTTCAAAACCATAGCCGTGAGGTACATTTCGGAATACTTTGGTTTTAACAACGTTTCACATTTCTTTCCTATACTTTCTTGATAGGCAAATCTAACGGCTTTTTCAGCCTTTTTGGCAGATCGTAAAAACATCATTAGAAGGATAGAACAATCCACCCCTATTCTTCAATGGAATTAAACTATATTAGTTACAATATCTCGAGCCCACTAATGCTTCAAGACATTCTTCGCAGCAGAGTTTCGAACGTTTGGAATGCAAGTGCCTAACAGCGAAACCTGCCATGTAAGGTATTACACGTTTTGAGAATTCTGTGATGGTCAAAATATGTGGAATGTAACTGTGAATTTGTATGACTTCGCAAGTCGTAGTCCAATCACGATCTACAGTTTCACAAAGTCGGTAAATTTCCGATGACGAATTAATAACTTGTAATGAAGAAACATTTCTAGATGAAACGTGAAAAATTGAAATGTGCTCAAGTGGAATACAATAATTGCCGGTGTCATTTCCCGTTAATTCATTGTGCAATAATAATTTTTCAAAGGCACTTGAAAATTGTCGTCCTGTTGGATTACTAATATGTCCACCGTGTGAACGAATGCAACTGAAAAAAGTTTCCAAATGGTCCTGACTTAATTTATAAGTGGGAATATATTTCAGGAGCGAGTTGCTGTCTTCAAAAAGTTTTGCGTACATCCTCTTAAAACTTTCAATGCAAACTAAAAAGCCAATGAATTCAGTTTTCTTAGCTGTATTAATCAAAAACTGGCCGTTACATAATCGGAGATTTTTTATGTATATCGACAATTCGTCGAGTTGCGTAAAGATTGCAGTCTTATTAACAGCAGTTAATGCTTCCTTGTAATTTATAGTATTTGAATCCTTACAAAATTCGTAACCTTTCATGTTTCTCGAATTGAAAATATCGAAAAGGTCGTTAACTTTATGAATAAATTCAATTATTGATCGGCAATTTCAAAACTGTTTCATTTTCAGGTCGTCTTTACAAACTTTTAAAGCATCTGCTACAGATCGGCTGAACAATTGGGCAGCTCGTCTAACTTTCATCTTTTGTTTCTCGTAATTGATGTGTGCACTACGCAACTTGTTACCCAAATGTATACCTTCATGAGATTGGATTTCATGAAGCAAATCAAGAAAACTCCACTCTATCAATCCCACGGACGTAGTACAAATGGGAGGACTGGCAACTTGTGGCAATTATCGCGCCCCCTTATTGTCCGCTAGTTCCGCGTTGTACCGTTGTTATAACTGTGGTGCGCTGGCAGTCGTCTCGTCCGGATCACAAACATAACCAGGCGAGACGACTGCCAGCGCACCACAGTTATAACAACGGTACAACGCGGAACTAGCGGACAATAAGGGGGAACGCGTTCAATACGGCTGGCATGGGGAAGTTGCCAGTCCTCCCATATACGTCCGTGATCAATCTACCGTTTCCATCCCTGAACATTTCACTACTGCCAAGAGTATTACGAAATAATTTTAGCATATGGCATAGATCTAAAAAAACCTAAATTCCTTCCTGCGTTATAGGATGTATGAACCACCACTTATAATCATCTGCTTTGTTTGTCGCATTTCTATTTCTTGTTGCACTATCTTTGACATCACTAACTTCAACTGTTTCATTCTCCCTTTCAGTATTTACATCATCAGTATGAATGTTATTAATCATTTGCAATGACTTTACCGCAGCTGTATTTACTGCCGCACCATCGAAAATAAGAGAAACTACCTTTACGTTACAATCATGCAGGGCTACCAAACACTGATTAATTAAACCTGCAACATGAGTAGCCGACAGCCCATTTATTAAGAAATAAGCGACTGGAATTTTACAAGACTGATTAATACAATTTACCATGAAAACGAGGGCTTCGGAGGCTAGAGCAGGAGTTTCATTGTCATCAGGCGGCATACACTGTCCTAAGTTCACAAGACCCTTTCTATCTAAGTCAGAATGTTGTATAATGTGCATTCTGTCAAACATAAGGGAAACAAGTAAAGGATAATTACAGTCTTCAGCTCGTTTTTGTATAACGTCTAATGCTTCGGAACAAATTCTAGGTTCCCCCCTCACTACCCGATACCACTCAGAAATAGTTTTAGCATGAGGAAGAGCAGAATTAAATTCACGTCGAACGTATGCATAAGCAACAGGTAAATAATAATGCAAAGTTAATGCAATAGAACGCAATTCCGAACTATAAGTCTTCGGAACGCTTTCATGATTTATGTTATTTACCTGCCGCTTTGATAAGACTTTGTTGAATTTACCAATTTCTTCGATTTTCTCAAGCTGACCCTACGAAAGGAAATTCTTCTCACTCAATTTGTCCATTACTTTTTGCATAGAAGCAAGTTTTAACTGAGCTACATGCAACTTGCGAGATACGCGGTTTTTTCTTCCTTGCCTCTATGCAATTGTTTTTTATAATTTTCTCTCATCCGCTTCTTCGTTTGAGAATGAAATATTCGTTTACGAGAAACAGACGTTGCTCAATCCTCTAGAGACTTTTTTTTCTTGTTTTTCGCCATATTTTTTACATGTCAAAGCGTTTTTGCAGCATTTCACAACACATTTTCCGTGAACAGGCATTTATTTCACATGTAAACCAAACTTACGTATAACGTATAACGAACTAGATTTGACACACTAGGAAAATGTCGATATATCACCGCCGAAACTCATCGACAAATCACGAAGCGTCCACCTAGAGAGTGGGGGGCCACATGCGTACTTCATGTCACCCCCCTTTACTTATACAGAGCAATGGAAAGTAACGCGCCTAAAAGGTAGGCAAACGGGAAACGCCTGCATCGAGCAGATCAAACATCGACGATTGGGTTTCATTTCCCACGTAATAAATCATTTTTATTATAATATTTGTTCACAATCGAGCGTAGAAAATAGTCACATATCCAATCGATCATATTAGAAGCTGTAGTATTCGAGAAGAATATAACCTTCAAACCGCATTTCGAGGTTAGGTTTACCAGATGTATAAAGTGGCGCTACCAAGTGGGGATATGAGGATTTGACCTATCAGATAATTTGCCGTTTGTTAGCCGCTAATCAGTCGTGACAGCTTTAATTTTGCCGTTTTTAAAATTAAAAAAAAAAAAAAAAAACGTCGGCCAGGCTATCGCAACAAATGGCATGGCTCTACTCAACTATCCAAAAGGAATCGAAGTGTGAATTGAAGTGTGAACCAGCGCCGCCAAATATTTCAAAAGGTACTAAACCTGATGTTGGTGCGCATGCGCGTCGAAAAAGCGGGTGGCGGTCTTTGTGGCCCACCACTTACATCTGACTCGAGCCACTCGAGCATGCGCACTAAGGTAGATGTTAGTACGCGTAGTAATATTCGGACGCGCTGAGGGGCTTGCGTATAAACTCAATGCCGGACTCAAGGATCGTCTGTCCAGTTTGTATAGAGATCAGTGCGTTTTAGCCGCGACTCCAAAACTCGAAATTATTTTTGCTACCCAAAATTCTCCAAAGTAATCCGTCAGCAGCCATATTCGTGACAAGTTTGAAATTGGCGAAATATTCGAATAAATCGATGCCTGCGCGCTTGGATGAGGCTCTTTCCACGTTTCCTCACGGTATAATGTAAATCTCTAGCCACTGATCATTCTTATGCAATCTCCGGAAAAACAGTATAACTCAAGTTATACCGTTATTCTGCCCCCCCCCCCCCCCCCCCCCACAATTATAGATCTATAATTAAAAGTCTATAAGCGCGTACTAAAAAGTGCCTAATTTTATAAGTAGAAAATGAAATCAAATCGCACCTAATGCAAATAAACGTGATTATTATATCATTCATATTTATTGCCACTCAATTGAGGCTAGCAAGGACGGTTATTTAAGATGAATTATTGTTGACACAGACATTATTGTCTAATAAAGATGAGGACAATTATATTTTCCAGGTGAATCTGTACCGGTGACAAAGACGCCTTTGCCTCGAAATTCAGTTTTGTACGATTCGAAGAACTGTTCACAGCACACATTGTACAGTGGTACAATGATAATACAGACAAGGTGAATATTTATCAATTATCTGCAGAAAAAGAAAAAAAGAAAATGACTCTTCAAGCAGTCTTCAAAGTTGAGTCCATCAAAAACCGTTCCAAATCGATGACTTGGTTGCGTGACCTGCACCTACCAAGTTTCATTATTGTCCAACTCAAACTCTATACAGTCCTTACTTACGATCATACCAGATTATTTCCTACTTGTTGAGATCCGATGAAAGTTATTGACTAATATTTATTCCGTGAAAGGCTTGCATGTATAGAGTTTGCACGCTCCGCATGCAACGGATCAATATATTTCTGCAAGGAATGTTATTTTTCAGATTGCTTTTCTTTTTACGACGCACTGGTTTTATCCAGTAAATAATTTCATGTTTAAGGGGTGATTCTGGTTTAGTTCAACAACTTTGAAAAAATCGCATTCTTCTAAACGATTTTCCGAAGGAATATTATTTATACATCCTTGGAACTTTTCAGGCGATGAAAATTGATTTTTGAAAATTCATATTTCCCAAACTATTTATGATAACTACAAGCAGTATGAGACCGTTTTAACATGAAATTGGCTACACTTTACGAAAAAAATCTTCCAAAATCGAAACTTTGGATTTTTCAAAGTGTATCTCCTCCTACAATTTTCAATATTTTTGGCTGAAATTTGGTGTGCAGACACCGTTCACTATTCCGATCAATTGATTGTTTCAGATTTTTGATATCTTTTTTTGGGTCGTATGTACAAAATCAGGCAGGGTAAAAATTTTTCTTCTCGCCGTGAGCTTTAGACATGTTTTCCGGAACACCAAACAGCGTTCAGAAAAAAAATTACAGCCATCTGCGAACTATAGTTCTGGTAGCTACTTTGGTCGATGGACCCCCCCAGGTTGCAAATTTTCGAAAAATTCATTTCTTTTTTATTATCTTCAAAAATATCGCTGCCTTCATTATACGAATGTATAAAAAAAGGTGATGAAAGTTATAAACAGCAAACATACATTTTGAAAAAAATACTCACGAAATGCTATAACTTGTCTTCACAGTTCCTCCTTCATTCGAACTATAAAAATTCAATTTCCGGCATCTATACCCCGATTGAAAATTACTATTAAATTCTTAAAAAGTCCTGTTTCGATGTGATTTTTGCTACAACTTAGCCGCTAGCACGTTAATAATTTCTCAAATATTCTTACACTTTCTTCACGTACCGTACAACCTTATGAAAAGTTATCTCTCGAAAGTTGTACACATTGTTGTACAACATGAATATTTTCAATTTCGAATAGGTTCGTCAGGAAATAACCTGCGCCAAGTTTGCAAAAAAATATCATTTGATTTTCAAATTACTAAGAAATGTCCAATCAAAAAACGGATTCCTAAATTTGTAGATTATGGCTGCAGGAAACCTTCAGCGATAGAGATTGTTCCCCGCGTCGACAATTTCATCGCTGCGGAAGATTGCAATTTTTTTGATAACTGCATACTATCATTGATTTAATATTCTTTAGTAATTTAAAAAACGAAAAAATATTTTTCTCTTACAATTTTCAATAAGGTCTTCTCTTGGAACGAAACGTTAGCTGTCAATAAAGTCTCGTAGAAAGTGTGAAAATATTTTAGAAATCATTTACTTGTCAGTGGCTGAGATGTACGAAAAATCTCATTGCCTATCCTAAATCTTAAAAATTGGGAAACAATACAAAAAGTTTTCTGCTGATCAATTTCACTACCTTTTTTTCATAAATCTGTACAATGAAAGCAGCAAAGAGTGTTTCAATAATCAGTGGTAATAGAAATTGGCAACTCTGAGACCATTGCGAATAAAAATTGAAAAAAACAAAACAATACATTACATTACTTTGAGTCCGGTAAACTTGAGAAAAATCCACGTCCGCACAGTCGGCCCAGTTACATTGGAATTCCTCTTATACATACTAAAATTGAGAGACAAAAATTTTTCCAGCAATGCTTTCTTCAAAAGTATCGGCGAATAATTTTTCGTACCTGAATTTCTTTCCCATGACATGTAGGTTGACTTACGTCCACGACTACCATCCAATTTGAGGAGGTAGGGTATAGCCCAGGGGATAAACATTTAAAAAGTACCCCCGGTCAAACAAGCTTCCGATTCAGGCGTATGTTTGGCGTACATGATATGAGTACACTATCAGTAAATTTGTACGTATCTAAATGTCGATTTATTCCAAGAATATCGCGATGAGAAAAAGAGAGAAAAATTTTCAAGAAGCACCTAAGATACCGCACTTTCTTTACTTCAGTCGCCATGAATAACTAACTAATTAGTGGAAAACACCGAATCCTCACCAAGAAGAAAAGGAATCAACGAGCTATAGATTGCTCTTCATCCCATATTTTTACGATTTTTTTCTCGATGAGTTACACTCAATTTAATAAATGTTTATTTGCCAAGAATAAAAACTAAAATGCTTGATTAATTGCCGTAACACATCTTCCGGTAATCTGTTATTTCAGGTTTTACGGCGATGGACCGGTTTTAGCAAGGGTTATTAGAACCGGACTGCAAACGAGCAGAGGGGCTTTGGTAGCAGCAATTCTGTACCCACCACCAGCAGATTTCAAATTCGACCAAGATTCGTACAAATTCATCGCTATTCTAGTAGTTATAGCGACTTGTGGTTTCATATACACCGTTGTGACAAAAGTAACAATAAACATTGTATTCTTTACTAATCTCTGATTCGATAGTCATATCGCGTGCTCTCATTCTCAAAATAAAACAATGGCATGACTGCTCCAAGCTCTCCTGATTCGCAATTTAAATTCTTGATATGTTGGCCTTGTTATTCGAATTCGTACATCCATCCCTTTACACTTTATGTTATTTTGTTGGATTCAGATGTCTCGAGGAATCACCGCCGGAGATATTGCTATCAAAGCGTTGGACATAATTACAATAGTAATCCCCCCTGCATTGCCAGCGGCAATGACAGTTGGGAAATTATATGCTCAAGCGAGATTGAAACGTGCACAAATTTATTGCATAAACAGCAGAGTTATCAACGTTGCAGGGAGTTTGAATTGTGTATGCTTCGATAAGGTAACCATAAGTTAAGGTGGTTCTCTACCCAATTGGACCTGTCCTGAAAACATTGGGCTGAACGCGTGCTGAACGATGCTATTAAACGGAATATCTCTAACCGGGCACCGAAAACGGGAAAAAAGGCTCCGTAGCGCAATTCTATTAGCGATTTCGAACACGTACGTTCTCTAAGCATGTTCGTTTCACGCTAAAATAGAGAAATGGGGTAAGGAATATGCTTGAAAAAAGTTTGAAAAAAAGTTTAGTCCTTGATGAATGAATGAATGAATTGCGCTACAGAGTCCTTTTTCCCGTATTCGGTGCCCGGTTAGAGACATTGCGTTTAATAGCACCGTTCAGCACGTGTTCAGCCCAATGTTTTTAGGACAGGTCGAATTGGGTAGGGGACCACCTTAATGTTCTACAGCATCGCAAATCTTAGATTGACGCACCGTCCAAAAAGATCATATGGCAGCGTGACCGACGGAAAATAATAAGATGAAGAAGGAAAATAGAAGTTCGAGCAAGTGTTACTATTTCAAAAATGACGCCAGACGTTCTATTCAGGGCTGATCAACTTATCTGTATACCAATCTGCTATTTTCAAAGCATTGCTTATTCCTCAAGAATTGCACAAGAATAGAGTTGAACTTGCTTGTATACAGTACGATCTTCACCAGAATAAATATAACGTATAGAACAAAAACATCGATTTCATATCTTATCGTTAGACTGGAACTCTGACCGAGGATGGATTGGACATGTGGGGAGTTGTACCTAGTACTGGTGGCGTTCTTGGGGAATCCGTAAAAGATGTACCGTCTCTGAAAGATCATCCGTTGTTCGAAGGCATGCTGGTGTGTCACAGTCTAACATTGATTGGAGGAGAACTGTGTGGAGATCCTTTGGATGTCAAGGTAAATCGAAAGCCGAATTTTGGGCTGATCAGAAATATTTGATGCAAAATTTTTTTGTACAGATGTTTGAGAGTACTGGGTGGATATTTGAGGAACCGGACGTATCGGACACCAGCAAATACGATCTGCTGGTTCCAAACGTTGTGAGACCACCAAAGAACGACAGTTTAACTGAAAATATGAATCAAATATCAGAAATAGGAATCGTCCAGCAGTATCACTTTTCTAGCACACTACAGAGAATGTCGGTGATTATTCGAGTACTAGGGTCCGAGCACTTTCTATCTTACAGCAAGGGATCCCCCGAAATGATACTGAGCTTGAGCAAAGTGGATTCCATCCCGAAAAATATTATGGAAGTGTTACAACGATACACCGAGCAAGGATATAGAGTTATTGCTCTGGGCCGTACGATTGTAGAAAGCAGCTATGCCAAGG
Organism: Tenthredo scrophulariae; assembly: GCA_963978835.1. Taxonomy (NCBI): domain Eukaryota; kingdom Metazoa; phylum Arthropoda; class Insecta; order Hymenoptera; family Tenthredinidae; genus Tenthredo; species Tenthredo scrophulariae. The sequence goes on along the minus strand of OZ022233.1, from coordinate 9,351,750 downwards.
TAAAAATGATTGGATAGGCTCTGTGATCTGAATTCCGAAAAAAATAATGACTTCACATATAATATCCACACATTTTCAGATCCAAAGAATGCAGAGAGATCGAGTAGAACGAGACTTAGAATTTTTGGGGCTAGTTATAATGGAAAACCGTTTGAAAGAACCAACAGTACAGGTCATAAGAGAACTGAAGGAAGCAAATATCCAGGTGGTAATGATAACAGGTTAGTTAAACGTATTCTGTAATTGAATACTACAATCAAAGAATAATTTTATTGTTTCAACTATGTTTCAGGAGACAATATCCAAACGGCTGTCAGCGTCGCCAAAGACTGTGGTATTCTGTCACCTTCCGAAACTATAATTGATGTTACAGTTATACCAGGTAATAGGAAACTTCAACCAGAAATATTTTTCAACGCCCAAGGATTCCCTGCTAAAATGGTAACTATAGCATTACGTAGATACTTTGAGTAACGAAAGAAATTTATACTCGACGAAGTTAAAAAATAATTTACTAACAATAGTGTGCACCTTTGAATTAGCGAAAGATACTGAGACATAGTTACGCTCAAACGAAAGAATTTTTATTGTAACCTCGTTGGTGTCTTTGAAAAGTTATCAGATATTTCTCGGGACTTTTACCTTGGCCCAAGGCTTAATGGCTGCCGACACTGGCAATGACACTGAAATTGACAATGAACCAATGTTGGCGTTTCACATCGCGCCAAGGTTGATTCGTGGCGTTAGTCATGCGTTTCCCGCCCTTGGCCAACGGCACTGATCATCACACAGATCGCCAGTGCTGGCCCAAGACTGGCTTCAGGTTGATATGTTTATCTCGGTTCGAGGTTTGGTCAACTCTGAACCAACCTTGGCAGGGCTGGGACGATAACGTTGGTTTTACGTTCAACGCGACATCGAGTACGCGGTAGTGTTCAATGTTCGACTCAATATTGGCTTATGAGTTATGTATGCTGCTGATGACTAGCCAGCGCTAGTGAAAGAATTTCTTCCTACCTTAGAGTCAGGTGCGGGGTATAGTAGCATCAAATCAAATCAAACGTTTCACCTCCCGACCACATGCGTCATAATTCAAAGGCTTCGACTATGGCTTGCTGAGCGGCCGCGTGCACTGCACTGTTGTTATGTTCTTTCCCAATTTCTTATGATAATGAGATTAAGGAGTCATCTTGTACATGAAGGATAAATTTTTGCCTCCTCTTCCGCCGAATCGTGGATTTCCCAATCATTTTGCCATGAGGAGTCTTGAAGTTAGGCCATATTTGCGATGTCATAGAGACGGGAGAATTTTTGTTCAAAATCTTGAGAAAGCCAATTCCCGGCTACCTTCTTTATCTTCATTTTGAAACCAATGCCAATGAAATCGCACGAACAAGTACTGAGAAAAGTCGACCAAGCGAACGCACTGAATCACGTATTATTGGTGGTATAAAGAGCAAGGCAAACGACCGCCTCTGCAAGTTGTTCACGCATGATGATCTTCCTCTCCCATAATGCTCCCTCTCTCCTCTCTGCCGTACCGGAAACTGAAGAGACTGCGCTTTCTGACTGATGTAAGCGGCCTTAATTAAACTGCTTTGGGAATGGTAACGTTCATCAGTTTCCCTACACCATCTTTCCATGAAGATGGCCCAGAAATTATTACTGCAAGAAGTAATTCCTTAAGATAATAATCCTTAGGTATATCCATCGAGTGACGAATTAGGTAGAATGTCGTGGTATAGAATTACAAAATACTACCAAGAGCTCATTTTTTTTCTTCGTTTGTCAATAATTTGGCTTTAAAGTTCGAGTGTTTAGCTAATTTTTTGATTGGCAATACTGTACACAACGTCTCGCGTGTAGTGGGTAAGTTATTGAGTCCTAGGTAGTTATTGAGGATAGGTTAATAAATTTTAGACTGGAGAATATCGACGCCTCAATGGAGAAGTATGATATCTCAAATTATTGTGGTAGGAAAACATGATATTTCAAATTCTGGTTGAAGAACATGATATCTCGAGTTAAAGTTGAAAACTATGCTATCTCGGTGGCGCAATTTTGCTTTTTGATTTTAGGTTGGTAATGACCTACAAACAAAATGATATCTCAAATTCAACCAGAATCTCAGATATCATGTTTTTCAACCAGAATTCGAAACATGTTCTTCAACCAGAATTCGAAACATGTTCTTCAACCAGAATTTGAGATATTATGTTTTTCAACCAGAATTCGCGACATCATGTTCATCAACCAGAATTTGAGATATCATGTTTTCCTATCTCTCTCTCTCTATCTCTCTGTCTCTCTCCCTCTTCCTCATTCGACTTATCGCTCAGAGAGCATGTAGTCTATGTTTTCCTATCACAATTTGAGATATCATAGTTATCCGTTGAGGCGTCGATATACATACTGTGCGAATATGTGTAAATTACAGGTTCCAAGCGCGCAGGCGCTGATTTACTCGAATATTACGAGGAACGCCAATTTCAGACTTGCCATGAATATCCCTAGAGTCCGTCTGCTATTTTTTTCCGATTGTTGAAAAATACAAATGGCAGCAGACCGTGGCAGGAATAGGTTATATTTGTTGTGAATCTAGCAGACGACAGAACTAGGGATATTACTGAAAAGTTGGTGGAGTTGCTAGCGCGATTCTGCCGGCCAATAATATTCGAATAAACCAGCGCCTGCGCGCTTCAAAACCTGTAATTTCTACATAATCACACGGTATATTCTGCTTATTCCGAACCCTGACTTATCGGTAGGCCCACTAAAAATCATCTTCTGACCTGTTTCCTCTTCAATGAGAGCCTTTCAATTCAACACGTCCAAACCCTTTAACTAAACACATCGCGTGCCAGGCGTCTTTGCCGAACGAGAGGACTACTGTCCGTTTGTACACGGACTTCGTCTGGGCATCTGGAATGTCCTAGTTGTAAGCCGCATATCAGGGTTCATCCCCGACCGCGCAACTCTGCCTCACTTTCTGATATTGTTAATGATAAACAAATCTATTGATTCGTTACCAAATTCAAAGGTAAAGTCAGAAACGCAGGAAAACAAAATGTGAATCATAAGAATCGGATAATATTCACCGAAAATAATGAATCAAAATTGGAGGCGACAGACGACTTCTCTCTTCGCTCTAACTCAGAAAAAAAGGCATTAGACCCGAAAGCCATCCGACAGGATTCTTATAAAAATGACTGGTCCAAAATTTGACGATTCCAAGTGAAAACTAAGTCATTTCCAAAAGGGAAGTGCAATCCTAACGGTAGCTTCTACACGCATCCAATTCACTCAAAGTACGGGTAAAATAATAGAAAACAAAATTATTGCATTATTCTCACGAATTTTCTTTCCAATCACATCTATTCTTCGTCATCAGTTAAACTACAGGCAGTTGCCTCCGATCTGTCTTTAGCGTATAAAAAATAAAAGTTCAGCTGTACACTAACCTTGAAACAGGTCACGATTGAACCAAGATTGGCAAACAAAATGTCAGCCAAGTGATAGGCCAACGACAATTACCTACCGAGAGTCGTATACTAGCATGTACGAAGCCACGTCCAAGAGTCGTTTTTACTATCGATTGAGCGATCCAACGTTGGGGAACAAAGTCAAGGCAACATTGGTATTCACGACGGCCGAATACTGGGTACTAGTATCGTACCAAGCCGTGAATGACAATGTTGCCCCAGCAATGGGCCAACATCGATCACCGACGGTCGTATACCAGTATTGGGCTGAGCCTTGGATCTGTTGTCAGCACTGGCAAACCCTACTTGGATTACTTTTGCCAAAAACTATGTAAAGAATTGCCCACTGAAAGACCTCGTCCTTGCGAAGTTTTTTAGGTATAATGTTTCGATATAAACCAAACAACAACGATGAATGACACGGTACAAGAGGATGTATTGCATCAACTGATTGTCGAAGCCCTTATCATGTAAAATTAATGGTATGTTGGGGGTTGCAACGGATGGACATTGCGTATAAGACTATAATGCAAATAAGAGGAAATATTTAAATAATTCGATGTATGAACAGTAGATTCATGTGGTAATACAGCAATATAAGAGTTGTCATTTCCACAGTGACGTGTTCAAAGGTCATATAAACTTAATCTTGTGGTTGCGTAATTTCACACCAAAACCACTTAAGCCGCATAACCACTGTGGTCTCCGATTCCCATAAAAATGGGTGAAAAGATATAATTGTACATGAAATATATTTCTGCAGGTCGATTCTTGCAAGGGTTTATTTTCCCGAGATATGGACATTATTAATTCTGCAAGATCTTGGTAAAAGTATTTTTTGGGGCCAGACTTACAAGTGATTAAGCAGGTTTCAAGAAAATGTGTAATATCATAAATCCGTTAATTTTTCAATCTTTTTATGTAATTTCAAAGTGGAATTCAGCCGAACGAGCCAATATGACTAACATGTGGGGAAATTATTCAATAAACTTTGTTTCTGTCTCTTAGCTTGTAGATCTCATGCATTTTTTCAGATTTTAGTGATACTAACAACTTTCACATATTCAGTAATCAATAATAATCACTAAAACATGAATCACGAAAATAATGTTTCATGATCTATAGTTATGGAAAACTCCTCTTGTTAGGATTTGCTTGAATTTGGCTTCAAGTTTCCCAAGGAAGCATGCTTTATTTTTGCTACCACATAATAATGCTCGGGCCCGCTGGACTGCAGTGAGCGGCTAGCGTTGGAAAATTGTAATCATAAGAACATTTAGAAAAATTACAAATCAGCTTCTCGCAATAAAGGAAAAAAAAATTCCATAACGAACTCAGGCGACAAACGGGTTTCGGACATTCTCAACTTTTTTGAAACCCTATTGAATTACCTTCAAAATGAATCCCAGAAAATATTTCCACTGAAATTAGAAGCTGAGTTGTGTCGATTTTGTCTTCCAATGTCAGTCTGGCATGCCGGACAATTAAAAATGCCTATACCTCGCGCTGAAAATTCTTTTGCGAAAAATCGTTGTACAAGACTTTATTCTACGTGCAAATATACCTTTTTACCTATTTTTACGGAAATCGGAGACGTGACTTACAGACTCTTTGAAAAACGGGTTGTTTTGGCGTGGAATACCTTCTAGATTGTTTTTTTTTTCTTAATACCGCACGGGCAAATGGGGTACCTGCCAGAGGATTCCATCTCTTTCGTTTTCAGGACCACCCTACAAACGTTACTCACTAAGAGAGTATCGCACCTCCGGGTCATGGATCTTGAACAAACTTATAGGGGTGTTTCCTTGAGCCAAAATATGAAGTACCTGCTGAATAATCTCCGAAATGGGCCTTTCCTCTATCAATTTACCTAAATGTACAATAGAAATCAGCGTAACCTGGGTTTTGCAACTTGCCATGAAATAACCAGTTTTTGTGCTGCGGTATGAGATTCTACATTGCACTGAATATTCATACATTGAACACAGTCATCATTGTATATCAGATTGTTGAAATTTAACATCCCAGCTATAGGAAATCACTCTATTATGTGTCTATTAACGCATTGCTTCTTGTCGTTTATCACTTGTACAGCATTCATTTGGTGAATTTGAAGACTTTTTCCCACTTGGAAGATGTTGAATATATGGTCAGTTTCAATACCAATACTGGCAGCTTACAAATCCTGTAAATTACCACATAATAATAATTTCACCACAATACTATAGTTATTATTTCAGAAGAATATACCTATACTATAGTTATTATTTCAGAAGAATATACCTATACTATAGTTATTATTTCAGAAGAATATACCTATATTAAGGTCAACGTGCACTCCGCAGAAGCGAAGCGAGGGTATCGGAAGCGATCGGATGCTGTAGGTGTGTCCACATCTTAAAAAACGTGTAAATTCAAGTTAAAGTGAATTGGAATATGATCGAGGGCTCATTCGGTTCAGGACGATATTGATTTGCTTATAACTTTTGCAATTGTTTATGGACGAGTATGAAAGGTTTGCACATTTTTCAGGACGTCATCCTGAATCGAATGAATTTTCCATCATAGTTTAATTCACTTAAACTTGAATTTACACGTTTTTCAAGATGTGGGGCAGCCTACAGCATCCGATAACTTAAGAAAATTTCGTTTCCCCTCCGATCGCTTCCGATACCCTCGCTTCGCTTCTGCGTACCGCACGTTGACCTTAATATAGGTATATTCTTCTGAAATAATAACTATAGTATTGTGGTGAAATTATTATTCTGTGGTAATTTACAGGATTTGTAAGCTGCCTGTATTGGTATTGAAACTGACCATATTCAACATCTTCCAAGTGGGAAAAAGTCTTCAAATTCACCAAATGAATGCTGTACGAGTGATAAACGACAAGAAGCAATGCGTTAATAGACACATGATAGAGTGATTTCCTATAGCTGGGATGTTAAATTTCAACAATCTGATATACAATGATGGCTGTGTTCAATGTATGAATATTCAGTGCAATGTAGAATCTCATACCGCAGCACAAAAACTGGTTATTTCATGGCAAGTTGCAAAACCCAGGTTACGCTGATTTCTATTGTACATTTAGGTAAATTGATAGAGGAAAGGCCCATTTCGGAGAGTTATTCAGCAGGTACTTCATATTTTGGCTCAAGGAAACACCCCTAGATAAGTTTGGTCAAGATCCATGACCCGGAGGTGCGATACTCTCCTAGTCAGTGACAAAATCTATTAAGAACAACTGGAATAGGTTGTTCTTTTTTTGTATCACAGGTTCTTTGTCTGTCTTATTGTTCAAAACTCGAGTATACATGACAATCAGGTGAAACCGAATGGTCCGTGCGCCCGAACGCCGAATATTTCGTATTTTTAGCGGGTTAGCCACTCGTTGCACTGAAAACCCCTAGGGTGATCTTGGCGTGCGGCCGATGAAACTCGGCAGCCATTGTTGTTGGAAACCGGCTGACTTTCAATACATCGCGGAAGGTAGACAGGTGTGGTAATGTTCGTTTATTTTAGGCAAATGATAAATAAAGTGAATAAAACCTACGTGAATAAGCTATTGATATTTATCAAAAATCGATCAATCAGTTTTAAATGATATTATAATACAATCAACGAATTAACGTAAGCTATAACTGCAAATTAATTAGAATCAAAGAGTTCATCGAGAACAACCAATTTAAACGAAATTATTAATTATTAATCCTGGGGTTGAGGCTTCAATAAATTGAACTAGGTAAGTGAACAAAACTTTATTGAAGCTTTCTAAAAGTTTATTCAATGCGTAACAAGGATAAGTATCATGTTGTAATGAATGCATCCTCGTTACAGTCAGCAGCGCAGTTTAAACCGCCAGGTCTTAGAGTCTTCGAGAAATGTACAAAGCCTAGACTGGGCTACATCATGCCTGCGTCTGTAATTTCAAGGTAAAAATTATCACACATTCATTGCACGTTATCGTAGTTATTCATACTTTTTAAATATTGATGTTTTTCAATAACTTAATTCCATTAAACAGCACTTATTTTTTTCACAGGGATATCAGCAGATGTTTGTGGCCAATGAATGTTGGCATTGAATGTGTGATAATTCTTACCTTGAAATTACAGGCGCAGGCATTATGTCCAATCTAGGCTTCGTGCATTTCTCGAAGACTCTAAGACCTGGCGGTTTGAACTGCGCTGCTGACTGTAACGAGGACTAATTCATTACAACATGCCAATTATCCTTCTTATGCATTGAATGAACTTTGAGTAAGCTTTAATAAAGTTTTTCTCACTCACCTAGTTCAATTTATTGGAGCCTCAACCCTAGAATACAATTAATAAACTCGTTCAAATTGGTTGTTCTCGATGAACTTTTTGACTCTAATTAATTCCTAGTTATAGCGTAGGTTAATTCGTTAATTGTATTGAGGTATCATTCAAAACTAATTGATAGATTTTTGATACATATTTGTAAGTTATTCACGTAGTTTTTATTCACTTTATTTATCATTTGCTTAAAATAAACGAACATAACCACACATGTCTACCTTCCGCGATGTATTGACAGTCAGCCGGCTTCTATCAACAATGGCTGCCGAGTTGCATCGACCGCGCGCCAAAATCACCCTAGGGATTTTTCAGCGCAACGAGTGGTTAGCCCGCTAAAATGACGTCATATTCGCATATATTCGCTGTCCGGGCGCATGGACCATTCGGTTTCACCTGATTGCCCCGGTATACCTCTCATACTTCCTTCAAGCTAGAGGAATAAGCTTTTGCACACTAAAATGTAAGACCTGCAATTGTAACAAACAATTCTAATGCTCGATAATTGTTTTCACTAAAATGGACATGGTTTGAAAAACCAATTACAGTAAAACCTCCGGCACTGTCGCTAGTCGGGACCGACAACCCCCGGTACTGTCGCGTATTGGCCTACTTTTTCCCGACCAATCGAAAGCAAGTACAGGGCCGTGTAATTAACCTGATAGCACCCGAGGTTTCGTAACATACACGGGGGATGCTAAGGCGTCATGGTAGTCAGTAGATGCGGTACTGCTACAGGGGCATGGTGGGGATACCTAAGCGACAGTGCCGGAAGTACAGTTAGTGACAGTGCCGGAGGTTTTACTGTATTACATTCTCTAACCGATTCTAAAGAATATTAATTTTGTTCATGATGCTGTCTCGATGGATTCTCCTTTTTTCTAATGTAAACATTTCATACTAAAAATGTTAGTCTTCGCGAAGTCACTCCGATTTCGTGTTAAATTGGTCACATGCTTATTTCAATTTCATCATAAAAGTAATGAATGATAAGTTTTTTGACATGTAAGGAGAACTTGCCAACGTCGATCCATTATTGATCAAGGATTATGTTTTGGGTGCTCCATAGAGGATTCAGGACAAAAAATTCATGATACCCACTTTGGAAGCCATAGAGCGAGGGATAGACGTTGACAGCTATAGATTCGCATTAACCGGTCAAACCTGGGCACTTCTACGAGAACATTACGCAGATATATTGCCACGAATTTGTGTACGAGGTGCTGTATTTGCTCGAATGACCAGTGATCAGAAACAGCAACTTGTTCTGGAACTAATGCAACTCGGATACTATGTTGGTGCGTATCTTATGTGGTCTGCTTTTAATTATTATTTTATGTTATGTATCATTCATCAGGATTTTATAAAACGATGTTAGAAATGTTTACTACTACAAAGGGACCCGCAACAATCATATCGAAAATGGCTTTCTTGGAAATCTTTTGCATCTGGGCCATGTTGCAGTTGAAGTCATGCTCATCAAAAGTTACCATTGTGAAAACCTGATCCAATGTGCTATAAAATTAATCTCATATTTACTCCATTTTTATGCACGACCGCTTGTGATTGTAATAAATCTCGTATACATTTACCGCCCCGACAAACGTGTCTTCATAAACATGATTCTTAAATCAAGTTCAAAAATGCTTAAAACAAGAAAGTTTTTAAGCATTTTTTCCAACATATATTTATATATCATAAAAAAATGTATTCCAGCAATGTGCGGAGATGGTGCTAACGATTGCGGAGCGCTGAAAACAGCGCATGCCGGAGTATCCCTGTCAGAATCTGAGTCCAGGTGAGCCATTGCTTCTTTTTTTTTTACAACTTATCATGCATTGGATATTTTATGTTTGAACCAACTGTAACGATCAGGAACTCGTTGACTTCTTTTGTAGTCCGTATAAGTCATAACGAAGTGGTACTTTTTTATGATGTTACAGCGTAGCCAGTCCGTTTACCTCACGTACACCCGATATAAGATGCGTTCTCCAAGTTATCAGACAAGGCAGAGCAGCGTTGGTGACATCCTTCGGAATCTTCAAATTCATGGTCGCGTATTCGCTAACTGAATTTTTATCCGTAATAATTTTGTACTCGATCGATTCTAATTTAACCGATTTACAATTTTTGTTTATTGACATATGCTTGATCGTGAACTTTGCATTTTTCTTCGGTAAGACGCAGGCTTATGAAGGTAAACTAGCAAAAAGTCCACCGAGTACAAGCTTGCTAAGTTTTACTCCTCTATTTTCGTTGGTATTACTCATGATAGTGATGTCCATATTTCAAACAATGGCATTTTACGTTGTCCAGCACTTCCCATGGTTTGTTCCGTTTGAATTCACTGAGCGATCGGGATACTCGTGTTACCAAAACTATTCTGTATATTGTGTCTCGATGTTTCAGTACATTACAATGGCCGTTGTCTTCTCACGAGGACAGCCTTACAGAAAAGCTATTTACACGAACACGGCATTCATTATTTCAATATTGCTCTTAATTGTTATATGCGTATACATAACCGTATATCCAGCGACATGGGTAATGAATGCGTTACAGTTGATCCTGCCTCCAGGTTACGAATGGCGGGTTACGATATTGCTAATATCCTGTGCAAATTTTTTGGTTTGCCTGTTCGTCGAGGTATTTATCATTGAATTTCTTATCGAGAAAAAACTGCGACCAAAGTTCTACCGGCCTGAAAAATCTAAGAAAAAGTATTTGTCTGTCGACTACGATCTGAAGAACAATTTACCCTGGCCAAAATTGAGTATTGCATTACCAGTTATACCTATTTCTTCGCGTGTGGAAGGTATAACCAAAGTAGTAGGCGGTACGTGCACTGAACAGGAAACTGAAAATATTCGATCGGATTCGGTTACAGGTATTCTTTCGGCACCGGGAGATAACATTACGGCGGATAAAACCGGGATGATTAATAATGCGTTTATTGAGGATGAAAGCCCTAAACAAAAAAATATGACAACAAAATGCTGACGAACTGTTCCAATCAGATATCTGGGTTAGATAATGTCAAGAAAAAGGCGATTCAGTAAATAATTTGCAAAATGCTATCTTGCTGGGATTTATCACGGGCTCATGGATGAAGGCAGCGGAATACAATGATATAACTACAACACCCGGATCCGTTAGATTCTAGCAATTTTTGTCTAATTACAACGACCGATTGCCGATGGACTAAGATATAAAGATATTAGGACATATACAAGACTAAAGTTCAGTGAAATCAAAGGGGACGGAAAAATCACTTGGCAGACTTTTCTATAGTCTATATTTCCAACATATCAGGGTCACAAAGATTTTCCGTCGTGGTCAACCCTCCGTAGTCACACCTCTGTAGAATCACGTGGTAGTCACACTGGGTGAATTTGACCCAACTGATTTTCAAATGCCTTCCGTACGAAAAATATCCATCCGATTTTTTTCAAAAAATTATGGGAAATGCTTTTATCATCCTAGAATATGTAGCAAAAGTGAATTTGGAGAAAATCAAATGTTAACATGTTGAAAAAAAGTTTGAAAAATTCTTGAAATAATGAATTTAGAAAAATCGACAAAAATCACTGAGGTCCAATTGACCCAAGGTGTTATATTGACGAAGGGTTAATTATTGGGAGGTCGAATCATACAATATGGCACATAGCAGGAAAACATGAAAGCCATTGTGAAATAACTCGCATTTTGTTGGACTGCACTTGATCGTGATAATCTCACCGGGCGCTGGTCAGGCACAGCGGGTGAAATAGCGGAATAAAATATTATAGCTGATTTATCGCACTGGTAGTGGTATTAGGAGAAGGTCGGGTTGTACCGACCAGCGACCGGTAAGGACCACCGCAGATTTCTCGCGTTGCCGTCATGTGTCACCAATTTCGATCGGATCGGTAGGAGCTTAACCTTTTTCCAAGCACGGGAATGCCATTCATGAGTACTTTTGTGTTTTGTTTTGTGAGAAACCTGCGCCCTGCGGTAGTCGCTATCTCCCGCCGGTCGGTACTACCTGACCTTCCCCTAATTAGTACAAATGATAATATATTTATACAATATGCACATGAATATGTTTAAACTGACTTGATCAGGTCATTAACGGGCTTTAATTTGAGGGTGAGGCCCAGTCGCAACTTGCGCACCGACCGAGATTTCTTTCAAGTCCTAAATCAATTGAGTAAATTGTGTCAGTCACAAAAATAGTATATTACGTACCTAGGGAGGGAAAGAAGGCTATGCCAAACTGCGTGTGAGATTGGCACCCGAGCCGAAGGCGAGGGTGGCAAATACGCAGTTTGGGATGGCCTTTTTCACTCCCGTGTGACGTATACTATTTTTCACCACCCCCTGGCATCGCCTTCGGCTCGGGTGCCAATCTCACACGCAGTTTGGAATAGCCTACTTTCCCTCCCTAGGTACGTAATATACTATTACTAGCCTAGTTTATCTTGAAAATCAATAAATAATACCTGACGTTTATTGTAGACGGACAAAAATACTTTCGGTTGAATAGCAATACTATTTTTGCTATGTTGAAAACTTATTGTTAACTTGGCGAGAATTTTCATTGCTTGATGAATGTCATAATAATACTCTAAATACCTGGTATTGTAAAGCTCCCTACACAAATATTATTGATAGAATTTAGTTAACCCAGCTATACATCATAGAACCATAAATATTCTCAATTTAATTGTCTTTTGCAGCGGACGATATTCCTAAATTTTTAACTAACATTCCCTTGCGATTACCATATTATTTCGTCAAATTGCAAATTGTAAATTGCAGCGACAGCAAACCGATCATTTTTCCGCGCTGCTAGAATATTTTTGATATGGTAGCACTGGAAGAATTCGGTATTCAAGCGGGCCGCGTAGTTACAAACCAAATGCGTTGAGTAAAAGCTGCAAAACCTGACAGTTTCATCGTGACAATACTGGTATTGCTGCCAGGCTAATGTCGCATCGCAGGGAGAGCCATGTGACAGGCTGTTGCTTGTATACTGTATGTATGCTGGCTCCTGCTTGTGCGAGCAGCACAATTGCTATATTCTGAATTTTTCATTCTCATCGTAACCACCAGGGTGACTACAAGACCATGTTTTTTCGTCATAGTAAATATTGCTCTTTTTGTAAAAGAAAAATAGATTTCATGGAGCCTGGAAAGGTTCATTAATATATTTGAAAATAAGTTTTAATATTTTTATCAGAAAATATGTTAGTTTAGTTAACTGCACTATTGCGTAATTATTTTGCTTGCATCTCAAATTTTCTAGCTTATCTAGTCTTTCTTCGATACTGCCTATGGAATCCGAGCGTGCTGGTATATTCGTCCATATATTTTTGTGTGTGTGTGTATGTATACTAGGGTATGTCGGAAAAGCGTTTTATTCATTTTTTACTGCTATTTTTTTCTCACAATTGGTTCCCGACTCAAAACAAGTGGTGCCTCGAATGTTTCGTATTTTTTATTTTATAGCTACACGAACAATACCGGTATCGCCAGTCAAAGGACGAAATATAGTTGTGGCAACCATACTGGTAATAATGAAACACGTAATCAGTCATGACGTTATACCTATACTGATATTGCTATTATTGCTATATTATTCATTCACAGTTATGCTAACTGGAGCAACCCGTGCGAGTTTTGGTAGTCAGTGTACCGAATATACCTGAGATATCATTTCCAGCACTGCAGAGCTTGCAATAAACAATCAGCAATAAACGTAAGGGGTCAGTAGGAATAAAGTATTGGAGTGGCCTAGATAGCCAGAAAATATTGTTGCTAGAACTAGAATTCTTGTTGAGGCCCATTCCTAGTTGCCCACCTCCTTTTGATCGAAAAAGACACATATCGATTATCATTCGAGCCGAGGCGTCGAAAACGCAAAAGAAGGCCTTCGAATAATGTAAAAACCATCTCTAGACTCTATTTTTGCAAGAAACGAACATGTTTTTGGACCTATGTGTTCGGAATGGAAATAGAATTCGCGCGACGTTGGCCTTTTTTGCGTTTTCGATGCCTCAGCTCGGATAATAATCGAAATGTGTCTTTTTCGAACAAAAGGAGGTGGGCGACTAGGGATCGGCCTTAAGGTGCTTGCCTACCCAATTGCACCAGACCTGAAAACATTGGGAAAAAGGTGCTATTAAATGGAATATCTCTGCCTGGGCACCGAAATCAATGAAACAGAACACGTCACGCAATTCTATCTGCGACTCCGAACACGTATGTAAAACGGTTTTGAAACGTTTTACATGGATATCTTCTCTATTTTTGCGCGAAAAAAACATTTTTTGGGCCCTACGTGTTCGGAGTCGCACATAGAATTACGTGACCTGTTTTGTTTAATTGATTTCGGTGCCCATGCAGAGATATTCCATTGAATAGCACCTTCTTTCCCATAATGTTTTCAGGTCTGGTGGAATTGCTCACGCAAGCACCTTAAAACATTTTTTTCCGTGTAGAGTCGATCACCTTCCAGAACAATCAGAAATAGAAAAGTCATAGATACCTACTCGTTTTTTTCCGTACAATGTTATGCAATCTATCAATAATGTAACCAGTAATCTAATAAAATAGATCAATAGGGGTAGAACACTCCGCAATGCTTAATATTTCCATCTTTTAACAAGAATGCACAGCGAATTCCGAGTGCGCACGCGCGGGTTTCCAAACGCAGGTGATTTTTCAGGGCCAACCATTGATCTACCGAGAATATTCGGTGAGAGTAAACGACCCCCTCCCTACGGCAAAACCAACACAGGGCGCACCGCGTGCGTGAGGCTCGTTCGGGAGGGGATAGGCGGCCAGTGGTGCGTCCACCGAATCTTCCGCGCTAGGCCCAATGCGTATAGCCCATCCGCGCTAATTCGATGAATACTTAACTTGAAAAGCAATCATCACGCCGAACACGGCAAAGAATGAACGCGAATAGAATGAATTCAACTGATGTGAACATTTATTTTCAAAATTTATCAACGAATTACAACTAAACATCTATCAATTCGATATGATTATTAATTATGAGTGTTTATGAGTGATGTTTGAGACGAAGTGGAGCGGGTAAGTGGAGAATAAATTATTGAAGACAATATCGTCAAACATTGGTTTATTTATTGATTTACAAATTGAATAAAATTGAGTGCTGAAAAATCAATTTTTGACCATGTTCTGTTCAATGATTCACCCTCCACTTATTTGTTTCACTGTGTCTCTAATAACGCTCATAAACACTGATAATGAATACTTAAATCCAATTAAATGATATTTGATTTTAAATTCGTTGATAAATTTAAAAAATAAATGTTCACATCAGGCGAATTCATTTTATTCGCCCTCATTCTTTGCCGTGTTCGTGTGATGATTGCTTTTCAAGTTAAGTATTCATCGAATTAGCGCGGATGGGCTATACGGATTGGGCCTAGCGCGGAAGATTCGGTGGACGCACCACTGGCCGCCTATCCCCTCCCGAACGAGCCTCACGCACGCGGTGCGCCCTGTGTTGGTTTTGCCGTAGGGAAGGGGTCGTTTACTCTCACCGAATATTCTCGGTATATACTAACTGGATAGACGATCCTAGAGTTCGGCATTAAGTCCGTACGTAAGCTTCTCAGCGCCTCCGATTATCTCTACGCGTACTAACATATACCTTAGTGCGCATGCTTGGGTGACTCGAGTCAGATGTAAGTGGTGGGTTTACCAAGCCCGCCACCCGCTTTTTCGACCCGCATGCGCACTGACATCAAGTTTAGTACCTTTTGAAATATTTAGCGGCGCTGGCTCACACTTCGATTCTCCTCGATTTTGCCATACTCGGGCCACATGAATTATCCATCCAGTTAGTATAGAGATCAGTGCGGCCAACCGTTGGAGATATGAAATTTATACATGACAGATCGCAGCCACGTACCTAATCCCAAAGATTGTCATTTGAGATTTTTTTAAGATATACTATGCTGCATCAGAGATTTTGTTCGTATTTAATTAACAACCACGAATAATAAATGACCACGTCGAGTCTAACTGTCAAAATGTTTGGCGTTAGATACATCGTGGCGATTTGTCGTGTATAAATCATATTTCCGAGGGTTGGCCGCCCTGAAAAATCATCTGCGCTTGGAAGCCAGCGTATGCGCACTTAGAATTCGACTGTCCACCCCTGTCTACCCATCCGGAATTCACTTTGTATACAATTAATTTTTCTCGATTTCGGTTAATTTCGCGTGCAGGATAGACCCTATTTATCGAATAAATCCATTTTAGATCGTTCCGTAGCGCCGTTTGCGACTTATTCGCAAAATTATATCCAGGGCGGTAAAGAATTGAAGTAAGTATAAGGCATTTTTTCCCGAGCCTCTAGTATAGGTACCAAAGTGTACCAGAATAATAGTGTTTGTCACTCAAACTATATATTGATACCCTTTGGTACCAATACCAGAGGCTCGCGAAAAAATGCCTATAGTGAGTATAAATTATCAACCGAGTGGCAGACACTTGAATATGAGTATTTCAAAGTACCTCAAGATACCACACTTCTTTCTACTCCTATCATCATAAATAGACACTTAATTATTGAAAAAATTGAATCTTCGTGAGGAATTGAATAACTCTTCAGGCATTATATATATAGAATATTACTTGTCCCATATTGTAATGATTCGAAAGCCAGAGTTTTTGACTGTTGCTGCAGATACCAATTGATCTTTTTTAAAAATGACACGTATGTATAACACACGCGAGCACGTATCAACCATGGAATTGCAAATTGCGGGTGCTTTGCGGGAATCGCAAATTCTCAACGAAATATTTTAACTCTACCAATTACCAAGTTTAACTTTTAATTTATTTTTAATTGACCATGAATATATTTAATGTCCGTTTTGGTTGCAATTCCAAATACTAGGAATAACTGCCTTGCGATTCTGGGCATTGCATTGTACAATAGATACGATACGTAGAATGTGAAGCATAACTGAGCATAAACAATCTGAAAGTACAGTGACTGTATCCCGTCTACCGTATCAATATAAATAATGACAGAAATCGAATACCAGCTGACAGAGATGATTCAATATTTTTTCAATCGCTCGAAAACTGAAAATATATGTTATGATGTGAAAGCTGCAGAATAAAATTTTTTTCTCTCAAGCTGGCGTCAAGATATACGTTAGGTCAAAATGCAACATGTTTAATATTGTAGTTGTGGGGGAAGGGGAAGCAAAATTGGCTTGAGAAAAAATTGCAGTGATAATAATACTAAATTAATATTTTTACCAACTAAGGAGCAATTTTGGATCATTAATATGATGCTCACTTGGTCAGAATACTTGTTCAAAATGTAAGACCAGAAGGGCTCGCAACAAAAAAAAAAAGAAAAACATTGAAAAATATTTGTTTAGATTGAATATTGTTTTTTTTCATATTTCTTGTTTGATAATTATAGCCAAATTTTCAGCAGCTCGTTTTGCGCCCTCCCTTCTCCTATACGTATAGAGAATGTTAGATGCAGGAGACATTTAAAAAATAAAGATCTATTTATTAAATCCCATGTGTTAATTATTTATCCAAATTATTGTTGATGAATGTGATTGTGTATTATATCATGCAAATATACTTATGTACATATAATTATACAGAGAGAGGGTGAATTCTGTATTTCATTCTTACTGCCATGACGTGGAAAAAACGGCAAATGGAAATTCGACTGTTTATCAAATGTCCTATGTAAGACAATCCTAAAAGACTGAAATCGTTGGTTCTACTCAGCGGTTGTAGATGATCATTGGATCCCAGTATCATTTGACACTAAGAAGTCCCATAATATACATAATTCATATCCAGCACACAGATTTGCTACCCGATTAGGTAATCTGTGTAAAATGTATGTAGCACATTTATGTATGTTATGTGCTATATGGTGTTCATTGATTGAGTTGTCGGTACGCTATAATACCAAGTCTCAGTAATACACTTGTCCATCTATAAAAAATAACAGGTTGCATATAGAGAGACGGGATCGTTTTTCATCCTGCGACCCAATGATTTCAATTTTTTTCGCATTTTCTGAAACAAATGAAATTTATTTAAATTATTACTACCAGAAGTCGTAACTGCGGTTTCCGAAAATCAGTTGAATACCAGGCTGCAAGAAGAACTTGAACTGACTCAGGTCATTCTTGCAGTTGGATCAAATCAATTTCTCGAAGCCATTGAAATCACTCACCGATAATTTCTTCACATTTATTTCGGAGACTGTTTTCGACCCATTTTCTATGTTGCAGTATAACTTTATTTAGCATTTGTATTGTTTCCTCTTGGATACTATGTTTGAGAAGGAAATTTGGAAGCAAAACGATGAACTCTTTGAACGCATGCTCTCTGCAACATAAATGGTGTACAATTTCTTCAAATAGTTTCCAATTACTTTGGTGTTCGATGGTTTCCTTTAGAGAAATTAGCATATTGTATAGAATACTGTACAGCTTGCCTTTTCTAAGTGTGAGGGAAATTATCATAGGGATTTGCATTCAACAAATTTAGTATCAATGATAATAAATCACCTGTGTATTTCGATCAAATCGTGAGCCATAACTATTCTGATAAGAATTGAAAACAGCCGAACTCGTAGTTCTTTTTTCGAATGCTTCAAGTGAAGATCAATTAGTGCCTGTAATATTGTTCCCAACTGAATGTTGTTACAATACCAGATTTTGCTTGCACGGAGAAGCAAACACTTTAGGGATCTCGTCAATTGAGGCAACGCAGAATTATCTATGCCTGACCAACCTTCGAGCCTCTCTGGACATAAGAAACAATTAAAATGATTGAGGAGTTGTATAAGAACATTTTGTAAATATTATTTTCTGGATATTATACCAAACTAGAGATGCAAGAGTTACAATGCCTTAAGATTGATGGTAAGTAGATGTGAGATTTCGAAAAATGTAAGAACCTGTTATGTATTGGAGTACACGCAAAGACGCAGCTTCAGCGGACTGAGCATTACCATTTGTAAAGTTTTTAGAAGATAGCCATATGTATATGTGACAAATGGCCAAATTTTGCTCGAGACATTTGGTACTAATGTCAACAGAGGTAAAATCTTCTTGTCTCTTATTCGGTTTCGCGAATGTTTTCATCTCACAATAAGGGAAGTTCTCAACAATATTTTTCTCAAAGATATTTCGAAACCGATCATTGAACCAAATTCCAATTGTTTGTATGCCCCATTCAGATTCGAATATGTCTATGTATTCAACTAATAATTCCATGATTGTCATAATAGTATTTAATAGACTCGACGCTTCATTGGTAATGACTAAATTCGACTGAGCAATTTCGCTTCGCTTTGGAGCAACTTCTATCCAACTTTCAATCATCAGCGGCATAAGAACTTCGATGAATTGTTTCAACTCTTCGAGTTCCGAGTTATTGCCAACTTGAATATTCAGGTCTTGCCCCTTGCCAAAGTTCAGCCGGCGTATCCTCAGACGATTTGGCTGAACAAGTGGAACATGTAGGGTATCTCCCGTGACGCGTATAACTTCTGATGTTGAATTTAAATCATTGTTGTCTGGTTTTTGAACTTTTTTCACGTGAATCATTGAGGTCAATATATTGCTTAACCGGTTTAGAACACTGATTCTCCATTTAATACTAGTCTGCTTGTAGTTCAACGTCGTTGTTAATTGTCTTTCCAATCTAGACTCGGTTCGCAACTTTGAAATCATATCTAAGAAGTTTGGCAAAACTTTATGACTATTTCGAGCCAGTAATGACCCAAAATTTTCTGCTAATACATCCAAGAACAATAGAGAATCTTCCTTGATAGATGGATCTATGTGTGTCATTGCACAACTCAGATACGAAATGATGATATCAAAAAATGGTTCAAGCTGATCATTGGACACAGGTTTCAAAATTAAATTTAAAGCTTTCAAAGAATCTCTTCGAACAGTCTTCTCTCTATCCAGAGACAAGGCGGAGATACTTTGTAGTAGAGAATGAAGTTGAGAACTCAAAATTTTTGAAGAATGTTGTGACAAAATTTCTTTCAATCCTTTCACTGCTTCCTGACGTACCGAACTGTTGTAATGATGTAATCGTGTTATTAGGTCCTGTGAATGAAATCATGATTTGTAACTTTGCAGCTAAAAGTAAAAGTAATGCAGAATGTCATAAATATGGTCCTATAGTATACCTTTGTATTGAGATTTCGTCGGCTAACTACTTCTGATTCATTTTGTGTCTTCAACTGTTCTCGTATCAGGATTTTTTTCACTTTGAAAGATGTGTCCGTAACATTAAGACCTTTTGGCAACTGTTTAGTTTTTGTTTTTAGTTTAACTTTGGCCTTCTCGGACTTCAAATTTTTTTGATGCCTATGTCCTTTGCCCATATTGTATCAATTCGTCTTACACACGAGGATGAACTGAGTAATATGATTCTACAACCCTTAGATTGTATAGATTGGTAAACACGTGTTCTTTATGCTTTGGGGTTAGGGGTGTTATGTCTTCCAACAACATTCGAACTACAATCATTAAACCGCAGGAGGGTTTCCAATGACATCGATTACTTTTTTCACTCGAGCAATTGGCTACCGATTCTGTTTGTCGCGAACAGTTTGGAACTTATTAAAACCTTCGGCTTATCTACTATTGAAGGAATGTAGCCTGATGTAGCCTGAGGCTGCCGTCCCGTGTAGGCCCGAATCGCCGGAATCCGGAATCACGGAACAGAACGGAGACGAAATCTAGTGGATTTCCGAGTCCGTTCCGAGTTTCGAAGCACCCTACCGTCCCATGCACCAAAATTGCACGGAATGACGGAACGGAGCCGATTTATATTTGTGCTATTTGGCTACATTTGTCTGTTTTGATAAAGCTCTTGTATCATTATATATAATTTATCTAATTAGCTTCTATGTAAGATCAAATTCTGTAACTATAATTAATTATTTCATGAAATGAAAGTTGACACTCCGGCACTCCGTTCCGGAATTTGGGTACATGGGACACAAGAAGATGAAAATAGACGGAACGGAAGACGGAACCTACACGAACATAACCCTGCAATTTCTAGAAAGACACCTGTTGACACCTGTTGAACAAATTTATTCATGAATTCTAAAGTGTATTAGTACTCATGATTAATAATCGCACTGTGAATCAAAGACTCTTTGCTGTAGATAACCTACTCCTGGTGACTCCTGCTAATGAATTGCGGGTTCCGGACGGATCCAGCAGTGAGTAGAAATACGACGGAATAAAATTAGCAGAACACGGATTCTAGTGACTTTTCCGTCCATTCCGTTCCGTGATTCCGGATTCCGGCAACCGGGCCTACATGGGACGGCACTCTTATTGCAGATGCTGTACGATACTTCATGTGGATGTGTGCAGTTGCAACTCAGTAAGACAATGACAAAGATACTATTAGCGAGCTATCTCTCTCTATCGCTGCTTTTAATGGTACAGAATAGTCGGCGCGTGTTCCAGTATTATTATATTTCAGTCTTATAACTCCATACAATTAGCCCCTCATCTACCCCGATTAAATCGATTCATTTTTTAATCGTTTGTTGGTCGTTTGTAGGTGTTTGATATTGAGGTCCCGACGTTTGATAGTAATCAATTAATCATTGATTAATAAAACAAATTTGCCTAGGGGAATTAAATGATGCTGGTCCCTCATTAACCTTAATTATTATCGGATTTGATTTCTCAGGCCTGGAATCGTTTGTTGGTCGTTTGTAGGTGTTTGATATCGCTTTTCCAATGCTCGATAGTCAACCGATGATCCGGAAAGATTGAAACAAATCTTATGGTAGGGATTTCCCCTAGGGAATTTTTTAATCTCAGGGAATTTCCTCTGGACCCGCCAATCCCCTATACAGCTGGTCGGATTGGACCTGGGAAATTCCCCTTGGACCCGTTTCCTCTGCAACTTTTTCTATTAATTGAGCATGGACTGCGTATTCCCAACAGTGCCTGATTTGTCCTACTTGACACCAATGAAATTTTATTGTCCAATAAAGTTTCACATGACCTTGGACAAATACCTAGGGATACAAGCGCACGCCAAACAGTTGTAATTTTTGAATTATAAATTCAAATTATTCTCACATCCGAAATTTATAAAAATGAGATCGCATAGCTTCACTTCGTCATATACTTGCTACGCAAACGCGAAATTAGAACTGTTTTTAAAATGGCGTGCGCTTTTATCCCTAGGTATTTGCCCAGGATCATGTGAAACTTTTTTGGACAATAAAATTTCATTGGTCTAAAGTAGGACAAATCAGGCAGTATTGGGTGTCCATGCTCAAATAATAAGAAAAAGTTGCAGAGGAAGCGGGTCCAAGGGGAATTTCCCAGGTCCAATCCGACTAGCTGTATAGGGGATTATCGGGTCCAGAGGAAATTCCCTAGGATTAAAAAATTCCCTAGGGGAAATCCCGACCATAAGATTTGTTTCAATCTTTCCGGATCATCGGTTGACTATCAAACGTTGGAAAAGCGATATCAAACACCTACAAACGACCAACAAACGATTTCAGGCCTGAGAAATCAAATTCGATAATAATTAGGGTTAATGAGGGGCCAACATCACTTAATTCCCTAGGCGAAATTGTTTTATTAATTATTAATTAATTGATTACTATCAAACGTCGGGACTTCGATATCAAACACCTACAAACGACTAACAAACGATTGAAAGAAGAATCAATTCAATCGGGGTAGATAAGGGGCTAACTTTATGGAGCTCAATCTATAGCATGTATACCTGGAGGGAGCATGTTGGTCGAAAAGTATGCAGATAGAGAAGGAAACAGTAAGAAAATAACCTCTCTCTTTGACTCATTACTTACGGGTGTAGCTAGTCACGTGACTAAGACGCGACAACCAATCAGATCCTGCGGAACAACGAGAGGTTATTTTCTTACTAAGTCTGTCTCTACATCATTGATAGGTTTGATCGTCTCAGCTACACTTTTTACACTTTTACCAGATTTTACACTTTTCACTAGAAATTTACACTTCCCATTGGGCGAGTGTAAAAAGTGTAAGAAAAGTGTAGAAGGTGTAAGCTAAGACAGACAAACCTAATATAAGGCGATCTGTGACATCAGCGAACATTCGTGGACAAACCCAGAGTCTAACTATTGCGATTTATCGCAACGAACGAAAGAGAATGTGTTTACGTATACAATCAGTAAATTTGGTTCACCTGATATCGATCAAGTGCGAAAATGCAATAGATCGGCTAAATCGCGCATTATTTGAATTGAATTTAGCGCGAACCGATTTGAATCGAACTTTATTTTGAACTTTGATTATATACCTATTTGATATTGTAATTATATGAGAACTCACATTGATGATTTTCTGGTTAAAATGGATTCAGCGACGATACAAATATAAATGAAATAAATTACAAACACGGTGTTATATTGAATCACTTGGAAATGCTTTGAACTTCAACACGACACTACACATTTTTCCGTGTGCGGAGCTTAAAGTTTTGCAATATGATTCATGTGAATTTTGGATCTTAAATCGGCAGACTCGGTGTGCCCGTTCATGTAAATTCGCCCCAAGTCTATGAGTCTATGGTCCCAGTCACGGCGACCGCGAGTAGAAGTAGTTGCG
Organism: Tenthredo scrophulariae; assembly: GCA_963978835.1. Classification (NCBI taxonomy): domain Eukaryota; kingdom Metazoa; phylum Arthropoda; class Insecta; order Hymenoptera; family Tenthredinidae; genus Tenthredo; species Tenthredo scrophulariae. The sequence goes on along the minus strand of OZ022233.1, from coordinate 9,328,275 downwards.
AGTAGTTGGGAATAGCGGTCGAAAAAAGGTAGGAAAAAAAAAAGTTACGACTGATCAAGCTGTGACGTCCTGGGTAATTCTGGTAACTACCGGAAGGCGTCCGCATAAGAGTTTAATTGTACAAGGCTGTAAATTCGTTTGTCACCAAAGTTCTAACGAACACTTCAGCAAGATTTGGACAAAATATTGAGAAGATAGAGGGATTTCTGGACAATTGGTGTAAAGGAGAAATTATGATACAATGTGTACTATGAGCGAGCACCTAATTAATTTATTTAAATAAAACTGAGAGACAAATTCTACAAGTAGCTTAACCGAGTCCCAAGAAAGAAGTGAAGTCAAAAGACTCAGGCGAATCTCCAGGGAGGGAGATCCCCTTTGGTACACGCACGAAAGCTTGTATTGTTAAATATATTTAGCATACATATCAACCTAGCGTTAAGGGAGTAAGAATATTCGGTGGAGGGGCAAATGCGCCATAGCCCTCCTCCGACTACGGGGGTTGAGCCTTGCCCCTTCTTGAGATCGTCCCGTTTTCTCGAACCTTCTTTCTAGAGCACTTATCGATGGGTCTGGTCTATATCATCTATCACCTATCCATTTATGCATCCGCCGTTCTCGGAACGCTGGTTCGTGAGAACGTAAACAAATGCAAACGGACAGACGGGCTTTCTTTAAGTGTTATTTATTTCAAACTCTCTATTGCTTGAAACCTAAATATAATATATATATATAATCTTTCAGTTGAAGTGTTCTGGAAATATTAACAAAATTTCGAGGGAACGTTCAGTTTCTCATCTATAATTATTTTATATTATTCATTTGGATATCTAATTAGACTTTTATTCGAATATTAGCGCGCAAGTCAAGTGGCGTCACCTATCAAACTACTAGATTACTGCTGGTGACGTCACACCTCCCCCTATAGGAAAATTCGGCTTGATGCTCAGAATATCAAGTCGAATTTTGTTTGTGGAGCTATAGGTATATCGTTATCAATAAATCGCTACTCATTTATCAACAGTTAACATTCAAATGAAAGAAGTTATTGTTTACACTACATTATTTTACCGCTGCATCGACTCGTGCTCCATAGAAACAGGTAGGGAACGATCTAACCTATATTAGACTTAATTTATTTTATTATATGCCTAATCTATATAACTATTCGTAACTATTGGCTATTACAAGATTATTATTCATATAGTAGTTCTAGTTGCTTATCCTATAAGTAGGCTGGCTTTAACCTATTTATGTGTACAATCTCTGTGGTATGAGGAGTCAATTTAATTTGCACATTTTCATGTCCCAATATTTTATCGATTTGGTGTGGACCTAAATAATTGGCATCAAGTTTATTAGACTTCGCCTCATTTAGCAAGAAAACCCAATCATCTTCAGCAAAGTCTGCAACATTTATCTTTCTATCATAATATTCTTTTGATTTAAATTTGGCTCGATCTAAATTTTCGATAGCAGTCACACGTGTTTCTCTGAGTTTTTCGACAAGGTCTCCTAAATAGTCTGAGTATGTTTGTAAGGTACTTTCTTTTGCAAAACTTAAGGGAACTCTAGCTGGCCTACCAAAAATCAATTCGTGAGGAGTAAATCCTGTTGACTCGTGCACAGCAGTATTATAAGAAAACATTGCATATTTCAACCAGGTAGCCCAGTCTTTATTGACATCAATGTAATGTTTCAAATATTCTATCAATACTTGGCTCCATTCTAGAGACCCGTTTGACTGAGGGTGATATGCCGTGGTCTTTAACTGTGTGATTTTGAATAATTTCGCTAGGCGGTTCATCACTTCGCCTGTAAAATTCCTACCTTGATCAGTCAGGATGGATTCAGGGCAAGCAAACACGCATATGAAATTCTCTGCAAAGGCCTTAGCAATAGTTCGAGCAGAAGTTTCTATTAGCGGTATTGCCAAAGAATATTTAGTAAGATTATCTTGGATCGTCAAGATATATCTGCTACCCGAGCTAGTTATCGGTAAAGGTCCTACAATATCGAGTGCTATTTTTTCAAAAGGCAATTGTGGTGTGTCAGTGATAATCATGGGCTGCTTAGTCTTAATTCTTACAAGTTTATTCTTTTGACAGTTGATACAGTGTTCAATAAATTCTTGAATCTGAGATTTCATGTTTTCCCAAAAATATTCACGTCTAATTCTTTCATATGTTTTCATAACACCTTTGTGTCCCCCTACTGATGATTCATGCATTTCTTTGATTATTTTAGGTCGCTGATCTACCTCTGGAACTCGAGTTTGATTTAAACACAAGGTGATGTGATATCCTGCTGGAAAGGTTTTTTCTAAATGTAGTTTGATATTTCCCCTAGGTAAATCATCGATTCCGTCTCCAGTCTTAGCTATCCTAACAGTTTTAACTCCGAAATAATCCATTGCATCTTTTAACTTAGTAATTCCTATAATTACATTGGCTAATAGTACCTTGTCTTGAAAACTATTTTTTATAACTATGGTAAAGATATGGCAATTGCCATGTTTAAAAATAACCACGTCACCAATCTCTGGCTTATTGGTAGGAAACTCATTTTCTTTAATATATTGTCTGTCTATTAATTCGCGCGTTTTAGGGGTTCTGGACTTGAAGTCCGCAGAAATGAAATTAGCTATGTTGTCTTTTCTCATAAAAATTCCGTCCCTGTTCTCAGAAAATACATTTATTGAAACTGACTTCTTGGATCTTTTTGCAGGTAATAGTGTACCTTCGTGAGAAGATTCATTAGCTTCATTGTCTGAAAGATCAACTTCATCATCCGAGACAGGTTCCGGAAATTTTTCATTGCCGAAAGAATCTATTTGAAGAATATTCTTTCGGAAGAAGGAATTATCAAAGTCTCGATGCACACGACCACGACTGCTGGTAGAATCTGGTTCTTGTAAGTTTAATTCTATCTGTCTGTCATTGATAGATTTCTTTGAACTTTGTAAATTTAAATTTACTTCACTTCACTTCTTTCGGATGACTCTAGTGTTAGTATTCTTTGAGATTGTTTTTCTATCATTTTTCTCAAGTCTACCATTTCTAACGAGGACGTCCTCCTAGGCAGCTGACGCATGGGAGGCTGACCCCCCCATACCACATCCGGGCCCGGGATAATTATTTGGCCACTCTGGCAGCCCTGGCGGCTGCCACAAAGGTCAGGATAGCTCTGCTTATCCGTCTTACGACCTTTGATAGTCGATGCCATACTATTCCCTATATCTTCCAGATTTTTATCTGGCTCTGATTCTCTGATTCTAATCCTAGCGAGTTCATCTTTAAGAAGTGCTTTGCTATATTGTCAACTCTTTGTAATCTTGATATTTGCTACTTCTAATTCAACGGGGTTTCGTGAAAGCGCGTCAGCGTTTGCATTCAACCGCCCTGGCTTATAGATAACCTCGTACTCATATTCTTTTAACTTTAGCAACCAGTGTAGCAGTCGCGACGTCGGATCTTTGATTTTGTGTGCCCAGACCAAAGGTCTGTGGTCGGTCACAACAAAGAACCTTCTACCCTATAAATACGGTCTGTAATATTTGACAGCGAACACTATTGCATACAACTCTTTCTCTATGACAGAATAGTTCAATTCTGCTCCTTTTAATAATTTTGATCCAAAAGATATAGGAAGATCCTTTCCACTCTCTCCTTGACTCAAAACAACTCCGAGTGCATAAAAAGAAGCGTCGGTTGTTACAATAAAAGGTTGAGCAAAATCAGGAAATTGCAATATTGGCTCTTTACAAAGCAGATCGCGAAGATTTTCAAAAGCATTTTGGTGTTCGTTGTTCCAAGAAAAGTGTTGTCCTTTCTTTAATAGTTGAGTGAGAGGTCGAGAAATATATGCAAAGTCTTGAATAGATCGTCGATAGTAACCAACGAGACCTAGAAATTCTTTGATTTTCCTGGGATTTTTAGGAACTGGGAATTTCTGCATTGCTACTATTTTCTCTGGGTTGGGACGTAAGCCTTCTTCGCTTATCACGTGCCCTAGGTATGTCACGCTCTTCTGTAAAAATCTACACTTGTCAGGCTGCAATGACAATCTAGCAGTACGAAGTCTACCTAAAAGATTCATCAGCTTACGTTCGTGTTCCTTTAAAGATGAAGCATAGATAACAATGTCGTCAAGATAAACGAATAGTTCGATGCCTTGTAAACCAGTTAGAACTTGGTCCATCAATCTTTGAAAGGTAGCCGGAGCGTTTTCCAAACTAAATGGCATTCTTTTGTAATGATGATGACCGCTAGGGGTGGAGAATGCTGTCTTGAGTTTATCTGAATCGTCCATAAGTATTTGGTGGAAGCCTGAGGCTAAATCAAAGACTGAGAAGTATTTAGCTCCTCCTAATTGGTCAAGAATATCAACTATGTTCGGAAGAGGATAGGCATCCCCACAAGTTTTTTCATTGAGATTACGAAAGTAAATCACCATTCGCCAACTTTTCATACCGGACGAGTCTGGCTTTTTAGGAACAATCCAAACTGGTGAGCTATAGGGAGAACTGGAAGGTTCTATAATTCCTCCACTGAGTAATTCCTTGATCTGTCTCTGAATTTCCTCTTTGTGCACAGGTGGATGCCTATACTGTTTTGTATTAACTGGAATATCATCTTTAGTTAAAATTTTATGTTTTACGACAGTTGTCCCTATTAATTCATCACCTGGTAAATGAAACTGATAAGGAAACTTCATGTTTATCCTGATTACACTGTTTCTTTCCTCGATAGTCAATCCATCTAAATGAAGCATCTTTAAAAGTCTGTTTATTCTATCTTGTTTCGGTTCGTTTCCTTCGGTTCCAACTAGTTTAACTACGTGTTTATCTGTCAGCTCATCCTCTATCTCTGTTAATGTTAGTGCTGGAACCTTGACCTCTTTTCCTTCATTATTGGTATTTATCATATAGATCCAGGCTATACCATTACGATTAGTTACTAAGGCTTCGCCTGCATACAATTTATTACCTAAATCAAGTTGAGGTGTATACCCGTAATCTAATTCGTTATTGACTATTCTAACTGCTACTTTCTTCTTACATCTGCCTGGAATTTTAATAAAAGACTCTGCTAATGGAATGCTAATTCCTTTGGTTTTAATTTTCAATGTATTGTCTTCAAGGCACATAGTAGCTCTTTCGGACCTGAGAAATTCCATTCCTAAAATACCATCATGCTTCAACGGAAAGTCAGCTGTGATAACTTGGAATTTACTAGACATTGAATGAAAATTGACCTTGACCTCTCCAAGAGTCTCAGCTTTGCCCGAAGTGATTCCTGAAAGTCTATATCTGATATCTTTATTGATTATAACGTCTGGTTTTAAACAATTCTCTTTCATCAAATTGATATCTGCCCCGGAATCAATCAACAGTCAAATTCTTTTCATCTTAATCAACTCGTCACTAGTAATGGTTACACAGGGCGAAGAAATTCGAGTAGACTCGCTAATATTTATTGCTGCGTTATGTGTTTCTGCTTTAGAAGGTACGTCGCTAACTGTCTCTGTCTTTGCAATTTGAGTGTTATTATTGGTAGATTGCGCATTGGTATTTCTGTTTGTATTATTATTTTTCTGTCTACAGTCTCGTGTGTTATGGCCTGTCTTTTCACAATGTGTGCAATAACCTGGCTTGTCCCTGCTGTAGCAATCTCTCTTGAGATGGCCATTTTTACCGCAAGCATAACATACGATTGGTTTACCGTTCAGGCGTTTTACCTGTTTGCCTTTGTTTGACGCCTGTGTGGTACGGACATACGCAGTCCTTTGGTTTCTCAAGTTGTTTCGATTTGACTTCTGGAAATCTTTCTGTTTGTTTGACCTATCGCTATTCCCTGAGTGTTTGTCGTGATTTTGACTGCTACTTGCCTGATTATTATCGTGATCTAATTTGAACAGACAATTCCTCTGTTCTACCTCTTTCTCCAATTCCATGGCTAAATCAATGGAATGTGCTAGTGTAGAGGGTCTACAGCTACCTACTCGCAATCCTAACTCGCCTCTAAGTCCTCTGATAAAGCTATCTCTCGCTCCCTCTGTTGTGCTAGCGATTAGCCCTAGACGTATTTCCGCCGAATATTTTTCCGTAATGAGCTCAGATATTCCCCATACGATTTCGTTGATTCTGGCTACACAATCCATAATAGATTCATCTGATTTTATGAAAAACATTTGACAATAGAACCTGCCATTGCGATAGTGTTCTTCGCGGCACGAGAGCTCTCCTCAAATTCTCTCATATTTCTTCAAGCTCTAATGCCCGGTTGCATAAACGTGGGTTACCCTATGGGTTAAAATAACCCGTAGGTTACCCCGCCGCAGATACTACCCGTTCAACCTTCATGGCTGTTGAACCTTCATGCTTCATGGCTCTCTACAATCATGCATCGATCATCTGACAGCTGTCATGAATCGCTATTAACCTCCGAATATTAACATTTCAAACATATTCGCGTGAATTGTGTGTTAATTGTTAATTGTACTCAGCTAATTATCTTTTTATTTTGATCCTCAATGGTTATATTCTCGTCAAACTGAAAGTTTGAGGTAAGTACAGAAACAAACTGGGAAATGTTTAATTGAATATTTGGGTAGACACGTATGAATGGATATTTGAAAACTTATGGCTAATAGCTATATTATGACTATAGTTAATGATCACTAGTTTGATAAATCAATTTTGATCAGTAAGCTATAATCAAACGTATTTGTTCACAAATACGACTGTGCTAAATGTATTTGTGGCAGCAGTTGACGATATTTTTTTTTTGGTAATTGTTCAAAAAATATATTTTCACCACACTTGCACAGAAAGTATGACTTTTGGCCAATCGCGTGAGCGGGAAGTCGTACTTTCTGATGCCAGAGGGTGGTGAAAAATAGTATAGGTCACACGGGAATGAAAAAGGCCATCCCAAACTGCTTGTGAAATTGACACCCGAGCCAAACGAGAGCATAGTATCAGCCTACAACATCCGATAGCTCACGAAAAATTCATTTTTAGGATCGCTTACGATGCTTTCGCCGCGCTTCGCTTCACCTCGCTTCCGCGTAGTGCGCGTTGGCCTTAAACGGTTTTAAAAATACGTACCGGGTTTATATCTATGAAATCGTAGATAACGTTCACAATATTGTTATCGACAAGGGTAATTACGATTGTACCAAATAAAATAAAATATGTGCAGGTTAGTTACAGGACCGATTATGTATTCAGACTAATATTTAATGTAGGATAAATCTCAGAATTCTAAAATTCTATATTGGTAAAAGGAATTCAGGGTGTGGAATTTAAAAACGGAAAATTCCGAGTGCGAAAATATCCACACCTTCCATCTCGCATTTCACATTATTATACTTTTATTGTCGCCGGCATTTTTGAGTTACACTGGCGTTGGTGACTGCAATTACAAATATTTTAATACTTACATCTAGCTGAACTCGAAATTTCAAAAACTTCTTATTATGTTTCTTCTCAAACGATTCACAAAATTTGAATGATTACGCAATGGTTATCATGGAGTTAACTCGAGCAATTTGGCGGGTTAGTTTGACCCGGGGTTTAACCCTCGGTTAAACAAAAACCTATCACGTGATTCGATGGTATCCAATGGGTTGCCGATGTTTAACCCGCGGGTAAATTTGAAGCCACCAATAGAAATGAGGCTGTTTTAACCCAGGGGTAACTTTCAATTGTGTAAATACATCGAGAATTTCGCAAACACCATCTACCAGCGTTGTACACAATTACATTCATTGGAACAAGATGGGAATGGGTTTTTTCATGAGTGCGATAGAGAACGATGGCGCGAGCAAGAGGGCCGTAGAGAGCCATGAAGGTTCAACAGCTCATGAAGGTTGAACGGGTAGTATCTGCGGGGTAACCTACGGGTTATTTTAACCCATAGGGTAACCCACGTTTATGCAACCGGGTATAAGCCTGGCTGGTTGGAAATATATTTACTTGCCTTCCCCTGTATTCGTGCCTTAACTAACTGAGTTAAATATGTTTTGTGTGAAGGGTGTATCAATTTGGCTGTCTGTTTGCATAGGTCTATGAAATTGGTCACAGGAATGTTCTCACCATTAAATATCGGAATTAGACTGACAGCCTCTTCGGTTCCCATGAATCCTAACTGAACTGGTCTTTGTGCGATAATTCGATTGGCATTTTCACATGTTGAGGAATTTATAGAATCATTTTCGCTAACACTGGAAGAATTCTCAGCGACCGCAACTATTTCATTCCCTATGGGAATAACTTCCCAATCTGTCGTTGATGTCGACATGATCTTAGTCTTAATAACTCTTAATTACTGTTATAACTAAGAAAATCTCAAATATTCTAAGTGCTCTCTTTTCTGGATGGACACCTAATTTAGGCAGCGGCCTTTCTTTTCTTTCAGGATACCAGTATTCACTGCGAGATCCAGGGAAACCACAGAAAACCTGGATAGTATCTCAATGTCCACTCCACTTAATTCGAAAATACAATAAAAACTTATACTAGACTTACAAATCGTTGTCCTTCAATGCAACCTTCCTGTAAAAATAAAAAAAAACTATCGTACACTCTTATTCACTTACAAATTGCCCTTTTCACTTTCCACTTTTCACTTAGCACTATTCCAAGCGTCTTCTGTCAGCACCTGGTATCCGTCAGACATCAAGGGATGATTCTCCGCAAGTATTGAAGTTCTCCGTGGATAATCTCAATTTCTGAATTCTGCTGAATGCGACAAATCCCACCGCTGTCACCAAAAATTAGCTCCTGTGACGTCCTGGGTAATTCTGGTAACTACCGGAAGGCGTCCGCATAAGAGTTTGATTGTACAAGGCTGTAAATTCGTTTGTCACCAAAGTTCTAACGAATACTTCAGCAAGATTTGGATCAAATATTGAGAAGATAGAGGGATTTCTGGACAATTGGTGTAAAGGAGAAATTATGATATAATGTGTACTATGAGAGAGCACCTAATTAATTTATTTAAATAAAACTGAGAGACAAATTCTACAAGTAGCTTAGCCGAGTCCCAAGAAAGAAGTGAAGTCAAAAGACTCAGGCGAATCTCCAGGGAGCGAGATCCCCTTTGGTACACGCACACAAGCTTGTATTGTTAAATATATTTAGCATACATATCAACCTAGCGTTAAGGGAGTAAGAATATTCGGTGGAGGGGCAAATGCGCCATAGCCCTCCTCCGACTACGGGGGTTGGGCCTTGCCCCTTCTTGAGATCGTCCCGTTTTCTCGAACCTTCTTTCTAGAGCACTTATCGATGGGTCTGGTCTATATCATCTATCACCTATCCATTTATGCATCCGCCGAATTCGATTCTCACGAACGCTGGTTCGTGAGAACGTAAACAAATGCAAACGGACAGATGGGCTTTCTTTAAGTGTTATTTATTTCAAACTCTCTATTGCTTGAAACCTAAATATAATTAATTTTTTAGTTGAAGTGTTCTGGAAATATTAACAAAAGTTCGAGGGAACGTTCAGTTTCTCATCTATAATTATTTTATATTATTCATTCGAATATCTAATTAGACTTTTATTCGAATATTAGCGCGCAAATCAAGTGGCGTCACCTATCAAACTACTAGATTACTGCTGGTGACGTCACAAAGCGATCAGTTGGTTGGATACTTGGATCAGTTGTCTGTTGTCTGTTGTCGAGATCCGTCAGTCGTAGTGAAAATGGCCGAAGAGGGCAAGGTCTCCGCTGAGTCTGAGCCGGAATGGCTCTTGACTAGTGTTATTAATGAGATATTTACGTCGCCGGTGAACCTAATATTGGTTGGAATAATAGCGCTACTTGTATACAAAATATTTAAACATAAAACGAAAGTCCAAGAGCCAGAACCAATCGAACCAGAATTACCGAAAATCAAACGGGACTTTACCGTTGAGCAATTAAAGCCGTACGATGGAAAAGGACCAGATAAGCGAATTCTGATGGCAGTTAACGGGAGTGTTTACGACGTTACGCGAGGACGCAGATTTTACGGACCTGGTAATTATCTTTTTACATTTTATATATCAATCTATCCATAACTCTCTACGTACTACGTGTGTATGTAATACATTCACGCATACCTACAAACATATGCGTGCATAAATAATGGGTATCGCCGGTCGGATATCGCTGCGTAAAATAATGACGGGCATTAATTGAAGTGTGCATGTCCGCAGTAGGATGACGACGCTTATTTCATCACAAGGTCGATAACGATTTTGGTATACCGGTGATAACCACTTAGAATTAAGCTTGAAATGGGAGCCTAGCATGGCTTTAAACTCTTCAGTTTTTACTAGATTTATACTGCATTTGCATTTCACTGGGCTGATTAATTCCTTTGCATTTATCATCGCACTTCACGAGCATGTGTAACATACATACATACATGGATGAAAACCAAGGCTATCAAGAACTGCGATTATATCAATGTTAGCTACAATATTGTCATAATTAACACGTCTAGAATTTATTCTGTCGAATTGCACTAGATACATCAACATCAAACTTCATTTTGATAATAACATTAAACAGAATATAAAATGTATGTCATTACCAACCACATCATTAAAACTTTGGTTTCATTGTTATGATAATATTACCAATGAATTCACAGGTGGTCATCGCATAACTGACTTATAAATTTGTTGATACTATTCAATTGAGTTTAGATTACAAATGTGCACAAATGAGCTTGTCTAGACTTATTTCATTCTGAGGTTACTACATGTCTTATGTTTGTTTGTACAACAAATAGAGTTTTCATCAACAACATATTTCGTTCATCCTTCAGATGGACCTTATGCAGCATTTGCCGGCAGGGATGCCAGCCGTGGTCTTGCCACATTTTCAGTCGTTCCAGGGACAGATGAGTATGATGATCTGAGTGATTTCAACTCTGTGGAAATGGATTCCGTCAGAGAGTGGGAGGAACAGTTCAAAGGTGAAAACTTAAAATGATATGATAGCTCCCCTCATACTTGGATTTTCTTATTTATTAGGTATAATCTCCCCCTTTCTCCCCCCCTACACAGGCTCTTCTATGATATGGAGTATCGCAATGATTTGACATTATTCAAGAAACATTGACCACCTAGTAGCTGGTTTCTATAACTTTCATACATATTTATGTCTCTAATTATACTAAAATATAAAAAGCAGAACTGATTAGTTATCCAATATCCCACGTTTAAAAAAGCCGGAGAGTTATTTGGGTAATACATTGAGTCTCATTCTAAGAACGAAGAATTTGTATGAAACTTTTTTTCAAAAATCGACGAAAACTACCAATTTATGTAACATAAAATATGTATGTAACCTGTGTCACCGCCATTAACATATATGCAGCAGATCTAGCGCTCCCACTTTCCAATTCAAGCTACCCAAATTGAATTCATAAGATCAGAGTTGAAGGCCTGCATAATGTCACAGTGAATATATCTCATATGTAAAGCCAATGCTGGCAACCGCAAAGTTTCTATAATGCGGGTACTTCCTGACAACAACAAAAATATTTGTCGAATCGTAAACACAGAAAACTTGTGAATAATGGAACTCATCAACTAAAAGCCAAGGCAAAAATTGAACCGATTTCTCCTTAAAGTGAACTCTGGTAGAGACGGCGTTATATCGTTGCATCTATGTTTAGAATTTGATTGAACAAATGCAATATTATAAATTGATTTTCAGAAAAATATGAATACGTTGGACGACTATTGAAACCTGGCGAAGTACCTACGAATTATTCGGACGAAGAAGAGGAAGGTAGCCAACAAGAAGTCGAAGGCAAACCCAAGTACGATTGACCGCTCTCACAAGCAATTCAAATAAAATACACTATACACACAGATAAAAAAAATCTGGAAATTATGATCCGCCAAAGCAGTTGCAGACGTTTAATCGCATGCTGTATTATTTAGTTAACAGTGTATATGATTATATCTATTTATAATATTACGTAACAAGTGTGAGAAATACTTAAAAGTAAAAAACAAGAATCGCATATGGAAATATGATTTAAGAATCAAGTTATCCCATTTCAGAATGAAAAGTTCATTTCGATATCAACTTTTCTTCAAACCTCAAGGAGTGTGTGTGTGGTAAAGTCACCGGTATTCAGTAACGGCCACACTAAATTGATAGGTTGAAATATAAAGATTTGATTCATCAATCATTATTTCCTAAGAACAGAAGGTGTTTTGTAACTCACTTGAGCATTATGTGTTATTGTCACTAACAGTACTATATGAGTTTACAAATTTCTAAATCTGAATTGTGCTATGTGAAGGAAAATAGAAGTTCGTGTTCTAGGGCCGTCATTTGTTTGACAAATATCGAGCCTGCAGGACACCCTGTATGTTTTTATATTAATGTCCGCAATTGCTTATGGCGCAAGTTACGCTAGTGCTTAGCTAATGCCTTAAACTTGAAGTATTTAAAGGTAACACAAATTTTGATGGCATAAACGTACATAATACATAACACAAGACGTAATGATACATTACCCGATGGGGAAGAAGAGCTGGTGTATGTTAAGCTATATTTCTATTATCCACGATGGGAAGTGTAATTGTTAATAATATTATTTTAAAATGGTATTATTTTCAAAATTGGAAATGCTACCTAAAACCAGGCTCACAAGTCAAGCTAAGAATAATGTTTTCCGACTTGCTAAAATTTCCGTTTGCAACAAACTAAACTCTAAACCTAGTACACGAACAAACTACAAAAACGTGTCCGCGAAACATGCCCCTCATCTAGAAGTTGGTTCTGCCCTTGCATTTTTCCCCCTTGGAAATATGCGAATCTATTAAAAAAAAAAAAGAATTCAAATTGTTGTACAATGTGTATCACGATTAATGATTTCGAAAATTAGAACACATCTTAAACGATTGCGTGTTTTAACGTAACTTAAGTTGGTAAAAAATTGTTATACACAAACGGGCAAACGTCACGTTTGCACTTTCCACTCGTAATATTTTTTGCTGTTTACGGTCTTAAGTCTGACTCGAAGATACAAGTGAATAGAACAAAAGAGGTAGAGCAAATTGTTATTTGTATATGAAGAATAAGAATAATTATTTACAAAATTAAACGTGAATTAATAATGTTAGGTATTTTTAACACAGAAATAGAAATTATATAAAGTATACGTAAGAAGAATTACCAGGGGTTAATATAATTGATTCCTTGTGCAATCTAGAAGGAGCTTTTCTTTCAATTCTAGTTCTGCTGTGTAAATTATCAGCTTTTAAATATTAATAACTATTTTACATTGGCACTAACTGTCAATGGTAGGATTCTTTTCATTTAAATTACGCAAAGTAGAAGTGATAATGGATGGCCGTATAGGCTTTTCCACGATTAGTCTTCTCTACATATTTTTGCTACACTGCAACTCCCGAGAGTGTCAGAAACATAACGCAGACTCATTTGACGTGAAAAGAATTTCGTACAAATTACAAATGAATTTATCGTTAATTGTAATTCATAAGCTGCCTCAGGCTGGCCTAAGTTACTTATTACTGTGGCGCTAGCTCTGTTTATTTTCAAATACGAATACTGCTTACTGTTTTTGGCAGGAATTTTACTAGGAATTTTACTAGGAATTTTACTAGGAATACATCAAATCAACGACACAATGAATTATTCGTAAATTGAAACATGCTCAGCATAAAAACTTACAGCGTGAATGGACATCCAGAATATCAATGGGTATAAGTGAAAATAGCCTGTTTGAAACACAGCTTTTTTCCTGATGAATGTATCCGCAAATTACGTAGTTCCGTAAAGGTGATACCATTCGGGCTGTGATATTGAATATCTGTAGCATTGCATTAAGAAGTAATCGGTTTCAGGTCTCTAAACTAAAACAATCCTTAAAACTTCGATTGCCAGTTATCTACAATATAATGTAATTAGCTGTAACTATGTTTTTAATAAATTGCATTTATTTGGCATAACTATAATGTAATAACGAGACTTATTTGTCGAGAACTAACAGCTTATGCAAAAGACTGAACACATTCAATCAACTAGATGCTTTGCAGGACTCCAGCTTATTCATTTTTCGTGCTATAAGCATATTTTTAGGGCAGTTTTGATAAGTGTAAAGTTATATCATTTGTTCAGACTGCAGGTATAACTTAAATAACGTGATTCGTGAATGCCTGTGTAGTTGTTTACTATTTTTGGTTGTTTCGTAGGAGCTAGTGGAACCTCCAGTGCAAGATGAATGCAACCGATGAATGATGGAATGAAAAGGCCCGTGTAGTCGTATTCAATACATTTGTCGGATTCAGATTTAACTGATTGAAATGTGCAGAAAATTTTATAGTACAGTAATTTTCATCGTTGGTATCCCCGTGGCTCACTATTTTTCCGAGCCTTTTCTAAATCGAATTTCCCTCCTACAAATATTTCATTTGCCTATGACCAGTGGCTTACTTCGTGAGTTTGCTCCACCTCGCAGCTGTCATATTCCTAATAACCGGAAGGTTCCACTGGTCATGGGCAAATAAAATATTTGTAGAAGGGAAATTTGATTTATAAAAAGGATAGAAAAAATAGTAAGTCACGGGGACACCATCAATGAACACATCTTAACATATCTTTTTTCATATACCTATAGCAAAAGGTATTTCTGTAGTGACTTTACTTTCCCAAAAAACAACCAATCCATGTATTCTTCTTGCATGAGGATGTCGATGCCCACTACATATGGGGAGCTTTCCATCTACAGCCAAAAATCAACACACTCAGACACACAGCTGAACGATTGGTCTTTTCCCTTTGCCCCAGCCAATCATATTGCGGTGTGTCTGACTGCGTCGATTTTTGGCTGTAGATGGAAAGCTCCCATAGTGAATTCCTGAATTTGATGCAACTACGCCTATAACGAAATAAATGAGATAACTCTACCTCAGATTAACTGCAGCCAGTTGTTTACTCGTTAGCGGTTCCCAGGTTCATGAAAATTGGGCACTCAAACAATCGAGAATCGCTAACATTACTTACATTGGAAATCCGGCAATCTCTGTTCTACAATTACTTTAGTCTTGGTACCGTGAGAAATGGTTGTGTATGCTATAGTTTGTAAGTATATACATACATTGTACGTAGTAGATAAAAGAGTACCAAATCAACCTGGCCAAGTTCACTCAACAAAGTAGTAAATCGATTGATGGTATCTCAGCACAGTGAGGAGTTGACCACAAATAGGGCAATCTACGTTCATTCATTTTTTGTCTTTGATTCCCTGCACATCAAAATCTAAATACGTACATTGCTTTACTTCTTATTGCTGCATCGAATAAAATCTACTGTCATAATGACTAAATATTATTGAAACTTTGTGCCTGTGTCGGAGGTATTTGGGATTCATTGGCCCTCTATAATTGGCCCTCTATAATTGGCCATCTATAAGATGGTAGCAGGTGGTCTGTCATATTATTCCTATATGAAAAATATATATATACATTTTTTGTTGATTAAACTACTTCTTTTAAATACAAAGTTTAGTTTCTTTCGCGTTATTCCGTACTACCCTTCCGACTCATCTCCCAGAACAGCAATATAACGTTAATTTCAAAGTTTCCCCAATATCATATTATGTGGTGTGCGAAGAAACTGTGCACGAGTCGCATATTGCCACGATTAGACTAGCGAAAAATAGTAACGTCTTTCCGTACTCTTACATCTACACTAGATCGGCGTCACTTATCAGTGAATCGTGAATCAAGGATCGTATGATCATATTTTTGGAGTACAGTGTAGAGAAGCACTGAAAATCTAGAGGGAGAGAGACGGAGCTTGGGAAAAATCAAGAAGTGTGACAGAGACACAAGATTACTGAGAGCGCCTCAAGTTAATATCGGAACGCACGCTGAGAGTCGGTGCGAAGCCTCTCTAACATATAAGCGGCAGTTGCTGATAGAGTCTTGTTTTTGAAACTTAAAAAATTTTTCTCTTTGAGTGTCAGGCGAGTTCTGTTACAATACTCCTTTACCCCTGCACGTTCCGCGTGCCGACCGCGTAGCTTTCCGAGAACTATGGTGCAAATGATCCGGACTTTGAAAAACTACGGTGCAGCACGTAGAGATACGATGCGGAAGACTCAAACACGTGAAACAACGGTGCAGAGAACCAGAATTCGAAACTACGGTGCGGTGAAACCGGTAATTTGGGATTCCGATGTAATGCTTGGTTCTCTATTGTTTCCCATTTTCAACAACGATTTACCTTTGGTTCCCAGACACTATGTAAGCATATGAGTTATGCAGATGACCTGCCAAGTCATGTCCACCGTAGTCCGGGTGAGCTAATGGAAACTAATAAACTATAGCCAAGGTCAATGAAGACGCTAATACCGTCCTCTACTAGATGGAGAGGGACATAGTCGTACTCAATGTTTCTAAAATTGAAACCCTCATTATCAGTGGTTTACGCTATGCTGTGGGCATAGATCTTGCAGTCATTCCTCCGATCCGGGCAGGTCCAATTGTTATTCCGTACGTCGCCTAAGCTGCCAGAAATCTTGGGAGTTGGGGTCACAATAAATGGCACGCTGAGTGCTGACTTATGGGATGAGCACAGCTGTGGATCTTGCAGCGAGTGCATGGTGTTCGGTGGCAATTGCATTCCAACAATGACTTCCTCCCAATCGCCCTTCGTGCCATTTTGCTAGTGAATTCCTCAATCCTGTCGCATCTTGATTACTGCGCACTTGTCTATTGGGACTTACCATTGGTATCAGATAGCTTCCGTCGCGTATTTAACTGCTGTGATCTGGGCCCCTCTTCAGTAACTTTTCGTTGACGAAACGATCGGATCGGCTTGTTTTATCTTGTTTTCTATTGGGTAGATTTGTCTTTCCTGAAACCTTATTGTCGCTGATGTTCCATCCGTGCGGAAAGTCATCGAATTGATCGGATAAAAAGTTACTGAATAGGGGCCCTGGTCGATTTATATTCGACGTTCGTAGATCAGAGCACATTATGCCATTTTATAAGATCCTTGGATAATTTTATTCATCGCCGAAAGGCAAAAATAAATGTTGGATACCTTTTTGTTTGACCTGCTACGACAAGGCATTTCGGGCTATTTGTTTGATCATTTTAGCTATGTTTTCTTATAAGTATTTCAAAGCGAAACAAAGGGGAATCGTAAAGCGATCCTATTTCTTGTACTTCGACTTTTCAAAAGTTGCTTATTGTTACGGTCTCCAACTTCCAGAACACGCTACCCTTCTTGATCCTCTATCAGCGTTTTTAAATTGCGGTTATGATATCTCTATGCGGAATCATCCGCAACCACCGTCGTTCGTTAGGTTAGGTTAGGTTAGGTTAGCAAGTCAGCGATTAGCGCCGCATTCACCACAAATTTTGTACTTCCTTTATATTTTTCCACAGCTTGTCCTCCTCGAGGGTTTTATACCTATTCTTGTTTTTTTCTTTATCCTATCCTATTTCATTTTATTCTGATCTTATATTGAGTAATTTTTCTTTGCTTGGTTGTATATCCGACTGTTATTAGTCTTAATTATTTTTTTTTTTTTTAAGTTTGGGAACAATTTCTTATCACACGGTTTAAGTTGCCCTTAATGTGGCTATGCGTTCCAGGACATCTTACAATCACATGAACGCATTTTTATTTTCATTCTCTCTTAAGAAAAAGAAATCATTAATAATATTTAATATAATATATATGGGACATTCCATACAAACTGGACCATCCCAGTTTCACGTGGTCACAGAAAGGGCTTATAAATTTTTTAAAGTTCCATATCATCGGTGATAGTAAATACCGCGTAAGTACAGGGTGTAAGAAAATTATGTGTCGCCGCTTTACCAGATGATTCTCCAGGTCGAGATCGCTAAAGATCCTGAAAAATATGCTCCCGCAAAATTGATGTTGGTCTCGATTTTGGAGGTCGGATAGGGTCAAAAAAATTTATGATCCTGAAAAATTCTACTCGTCAAGAGAAACAAACGTATCTGAGAAACCATGGGTCGCAAGCAACCCGTTCTCATAGAACACGGCCTTTGCGAACATAATATAAAAAAATGGATAAAACTAGGAAAAAAATCAGAAACCAACATTCCACCGAAGTGTGAGATTCGAACTGACAGATACGAGAGTTAACTAAATAATTCACAATTCGGTGGAATGTCGATTTGTAATTTTTTCATAATTTTATCGATTTTTTCATGTTATGTTATCAAAGGCTGTGTTCTATGAGAACGGGCTGCTTGCGACCCATGTTTTTCCAGAGACTTTTGATTCTCTTGAGGAGTGGAATTTTTCAGAATTATAAAATTTTTTGACCTCATCCGACCTTCAAAATCGAGATCAAGATCAATTTTGCGGGGGTATATTTTTCAGGATCTTCAGCGATCTCGACCTGGAGAATCATCTGCTAAAACGGCGACACATAATTTTTTTACACCCTGTACAAAAATAGCAAAAAAGAGATTTAGTATTGATATTATGTATTCTTCATATTTAGTAAGAGTAAAAGTAAGCTTTATTTGGCGCTCTGGGACAGGTCCCCTTAAGCGCATTACCGATACAGCAGAAAGAAAATCATACAGGTGATTAAGTAGTAATAGTAGCAGTAATAATTACCGTAAGTATAAAGAAAAGAAAAAGAGTAAAATTAGATAAGATAATATAAAAAGTTAGATAAAAGAATGTGAGTGAGAACGTGCGTTTAGTTTAGTCTGCAGGCAAGTTCAAAGGAGTACCCCCATTTCGTGACGTCGCTATAGGGAAAACTGGAAAAAAAACCTATGCCGGGTACAGCAAAAAAAAACAAGAAAAGCCAAGGACCTCAGCTCGCTTCTGAGCATGAGCCCATATATGCCAGTTCGAAAAGATAGGTAAAGAGTTTGGCTTTGAATGACTTGAGACTCTTCATGTTCCGAAGTTCCGTGGGCAGTGAATTCCAGAATTGTGGTGCTGCTGATCGAAAGGACTTCTTTAACAGTTCAGTTCTACAGATTGGCAGAATAAGATGGTCAGTTTGTGCTCTTGTGTCGCGTGATAACGTCCGATCCTTGAAGACAAAATACTGCGATAGGTAGTGAGGTGTTGCAGTCCTGAGTATGTTGTAAATCACACACCCGGGGAAATATTTGCGTCTATCGTAGATCTTGAGCCATCCAAGCTTTTTGTAATAAGGTGTAATATGTTCATCCCTTTTTAGATCGAAGATGAATCTCACACATGCGTTTATAGGGCTCTCTCCAGGAGAAGATTTAGCTCGCCCGTCAGGTCCAGGTAAATGAAGCAACAGTAGTCAATATGTGGGAACACTAGTGTGGTTATGAGAAGAACCCTGAGTTCTTTGGGGATGTTTCTTCTATTTATCCGCTGCTGATGAAGTGTGCCGAAGATCTTTCTGACTGTGGAGTCAGTGTGTTGATGCCACTGTAGTTTGTTCGTTATAGTGATCCCAAGACACTTTGTGTTCGTCGAATATTGAAGGAGCTGCCCATGAACAGTGACTGGAGCTAGTCTGATAAGGTTGATCGTATTGATATGCCTAATTGTTCCAATGACCATGACCTTTGTCTTATCTGCGTTGAGTAGTAGCTCTTTCTCAAGCGCCCATGCGTAGAACGATACATCTTCGTTGTCCTGTCGTATACCAGTTTCGAGTTCCGATGGTGCACAATGTAGATAGAAGACCGATTCGTCCGCGGAGATACTGTGATTTACATAGAATGCATACCACATCTCATTTTTGCAATTTTTGTACTTACGCGGTATTGCGATGTGTATAGTTACGCGGTATTGCGATATGTGTAGTTACGCGATATTGCGAATGTTAGTTACGCGGTATTGCACTATTACCGACGATATAGTGTCAATTATCAATCATCAAACATCTACAAATTATCTCAGATTTTAAAATCCCATACTTCACCCGGAATGATTTACGTTTTTGAATGTTTTTGTCACCCTCCCCCCCAGCTTTATGCATTTTCGGGTGGACAGTAATAATCTTTTTTCCGTTGAACCGGATCATTTTGATTGCGTTCCAAATCCAAAAATATTTTTGTTATTTTGTTTACAAACTACATAAAAATTGGCCCATAGCAATTTCATATCTTCGCAAGGTTTGGTCGAAAAAGAATTTAATCGATCCAATCATATAACGTTTGAAAAGTTACTCCCTGTGTTTCACAGGGTTGAGATTGTCGATAGGTGTTATTTATACAGCCATCATTACATTTTTGATAAATTAATTTTTGAATTTGCTTCTTTCGCTCGTAGAGGTATGGAGAGCCGATAAGCTTAGTATCAAATCTACTCTTACCGCGCGGGTGATACTGAAGATTTCAACTAACCTTATCCGCTTTCCATACCTCTACGTGTATAAGAAGTAAATTCAAAAATTAATTTCTTGAAAACGGTGTAGTGAATCGACTTGAAATTTTACCAGGAAGCATTTCATTTATCTATCTTTCGATGATGAAACTTGCAAAGATTTCTCTGCATATGAATTTTGGTCCATAACCTCCTGCAAAAAAAAAAAAATAGAAATATTGACATGAAATTGAAGTCTGGAAAGCCTGGTGCATAGGCATATCGACCCTTTTTCTTGATCAGCTTCGGCTTAGGACATGTCTCGAATGGACACGCTAGCGTACGCTCATGACCACCGCGCTATGGCTTACCGAAAGTCCATTTCGCGGCCGAGATACTTTTGTAGAACTCTGCCTCCGGAAGTCACTCGGCCTCAACCCTAGCTGATTTCCGTACTCGTTTCTTTCGGTACTTGCTGGCAGCTGGTGCCTCTGACGAGTAGGCCTGTGGGTTGCTCTTGCGTCCAGCTTATTGTAAATGAGCATGTGTGGTGGTTTCGTTATTATTGCACTCTGTTTTACTACACCTACGTAACAATGCGATGTTTGGCAACTTCATCATGCCGCAAAGCCAACGGCTTGTTGGGTTCTGTGATTCGTATACAATAGTCCATGACAAAATTTTCTCTGCTCGGGAACACGAAAGCTTGAATAATAAGCAGTATTACGGCGTTACAGTCGATCGAGTCGCCATTACATGTCTCTGCGTGGTAACGGTAGGTCACGGTATATACGTCTAACTCGATAATAAGTTCAATGCCTGAATAAATCAAATCCATGCTACTGTTCGAAAATGCAATCTGCAATTTCCATTCAGGGGATAAGTACCAAATCACCACAACATAACGAACTTTAATCTCATCATCCTAGATACATGTCGGACGATGAGAAAAGTTCTAAACAGGCGAAGAGGAAATAGATACGGAAATATATTTCCCATTTTCGCCATTGCCAACCTCATTCGCGATTAGCCTGGGATTGACAGCAACTGCATGCGCTTATATGGCTTGTTCTCATTATATTCAATCCGGGATAGTCGCGTACTCTCCAATAAAAAGTGTCACAATTATCAATCTGAATGGCGTAGATCGTTTTCGTTGGAGGAAAGACTTCATCATAGAATTGGAGGGGTCTGGTATGACCTCTCGGTGCGCAGAGCTTTCGCTAAGCATTTGTTGGATGCTTGCCGAATGTTCATTGCACCTTAAAAGACAGGAGTTGCAAATGCTTTGTGATGCTACCTGGTATGGACCAAGCCAGGTTTCAGGCATGATAGGGGAGGCTGAGAGGAGCGACCCTATAATTCATACCAGTAGCGGTTGCGCTATTTCAGATGTGACACCGTTGTTGACGCCTCAACTTACACTTGCTCAGTGACGCAAGAGTTTGGTTGGACGTTGGTTGTCCTTCAGTATCCATTTTATATGATGTGAACGTTGACGAACAAGAAAGAATACAAAATAGGGATTAGAATACCAAACTCAAAATATTAAAGACTGTAGTCTTCGCAATTTGAGCTGTATGGGTTCTTATTGTTAGTTCTCGTCGGAGGGAGAGTCGGGGTCATTTACGAGGCAAAAATTTGCCTCATTACTTACAACATGTAACAACTTCGGATTACTGAAATATTCGAACGTTTCATAAAAATATTATTCTATTCTATGCGAATACAGTATAGTAACTGCTTATTCTACGTACATTTGTTTTCAAATCATTGTATAAATTGCTTCAGATTGGTAGAATATCTAATTTGTCAGACTGCAGAATGTTTTTTGAGTGGCAAAAAACACTTTCTCCAGTTTAGCAAAGACACAAGATGTTGTCTGCTGGGCGTAGGTTTAGTGAGTCTTTCGGTTGATACGAATTTGGTACATACAAAATTTATGTTCATATAGCTGAAATAAATATTTATTTCTCTAAAATCTGAATAACCGTAACGGTAATAAGTCAGCGATGCCGAGATGAGCGCTCCGGAGTTCAATGAACTCCGGCAGATAATTTCGGTGCGCCTAATCCTCTGGGGACTTATTCTGTAACTCATAACTGCGGAAATAACGGCAAAATAGCACTAAAATCATGAAAAACAATAAGCGGCTGCGAATGAGCTGCTCCTATTTCATGGATTGACATTGTTTTGTGCAGTTATTCTGCAGTTATGATAACGCCATAGTTAAAGAATAAGCCCGCTGCATCAACCCAATCAATTCAAAATGATTAAGCCTTTACCTACTCGATTCCGCTAAGGATGGAATGGGTTCCCGAAACAATGGACTATTTTTACTAGCCATCGACAGAATATTCATTTCACATTTCTGTCTAAATCATTGTGAGGGATGAAATTGACAGTCTCCACTAGACCTAATTGTATCAGCCAATCACAATCAGATTACAAATGCTGGAATAGGTCATAAGTAGTGGATGCATATAACTAGACAAATGTCGGTACTGTCGTTGACTATGTTAAGATGGCATTGCTATACCCAATTGAGTTGAAGATCACCTTAGTAACTCGAATCGAGAGAGCAGCAACAAGCATTTATGGTCCCACAGAACTGGGATTTGGATATATTTTCGATAGACATATGTCATACCAACCAAGTTAAAAGCGAGAAAATTTTGTCGACAATTTGAATTTAAGAGCCGGCTTATCGATACAGGCTGTGATCGCCTCGGTAAAGCGATTCGTAGTTTCTGCCATACTACATAACCGATCGGAATGAAACTTCGGGGATTACTGCTTCGTTTCAGCAAAAAGGGCCTAACTATTTCGGTTTTGCAAAATTTCAAAAATTTGTTTACAGATTCAGTTATCATCAGAGAAATCGTGGAATTATTTACAGTTATACTCGATTTATTGCACTTTTGAAATACTTAGGCACTCAGCGGTGACAAACTACACATGTTGAGCATTATATTGTTAATTATTATATTGGTAATTAAATTAAATTATATTGTTAATTTTTAGGTTAAATCAACGGAACTATGTTTTAGAACCACCAGGAACTGTAGAGCTATCTCAGGTGCCAGCGGAACTGTCAATAATTTTTTTGAATTTTGAAGATGCGGTGCCAGGTTCACACATATGCGCATTTCCCGTCTTATTCGATAAAGAAATGATGCATGAATTATGATAGTGCGTCGTATACAAAAAATACCGACATCTTAAGGAATCGATACTTTATAGTAACATAATCACGCAGTAAAAGTGGCTGCCCCCTAAACGGAGCCACGAATTTCGCCTGAAAATCATTAAAATGAAATGAAAGTCAGATCTCTGCTGTGTTCGCAACATGCATACAATATCCATCATGGCGGCGTTAGAATTCCTACATTACCGGTTTATTGTATTTTTACCGATTGTAAGACGAGAAAGTTTTCCACTCAAGATAGGAAACACTCAGTTCGGAAGAACTGATTCGACCCGTCTGTTCAAAATGAAACATTAATATCTAAGCATTTTAGTCGTAATTTCTAGGGTAGTTCTTCTAGTTAATAAATAACTGAATATAAAACGGTTTTAAAACCGTTTTACATGGATTTCTTCTCTATTTTAGCGTAAATCGAACATGTTTTGGGCCGTACGTGTTCGGAATCGCACATAGAATTGCGCGACGTATTTTGTTTTTTTGATTTCAGTGCCCAAGCAGAGATATTGCGTTTATTAGCACCTTCTGTACGCGTTTATCCCGATGTTTTCAGGTCTGGTGGAATTGGGTAGTAAAGCACGTTAAATGTGCGACTATCGCCCAATAAAATTAATTACACTTTACTGATTTCCACAGCTCGACTTTGCTAATGAAGCGTTGCAAATGACAGAATGCAACGAAATTGAGATAGTTGTCTGTTTGAAATAATGAGGAACAAAAAGATTTCAGTAAGCTGTATAAGAAAAATTATTTCCACAAGTTTTTAGCTACTGCTTGAAATGTACGTATTTCCCTTCGTTATAACACGATTTTGAATAAGTACGATAAGTTTGAAGCTTGTCAATTGATTCTTGCAGATATCCGTCCTATGTAAAGTCAAGGGCTCCGAAAGCTGGTCCACAAGACTATTTCATACTTTCATCCCAGCAAGATCGAAGGCTGGGCTCATCGAACTAACTTAGACTAGTATAATAATTATATAGCTAAGTAGTAAGTTGTGATTCAGGGCTCTTTAATTTCTACAATTAAATTAGTGATCATCTTCATATGAGTTCGATTATTTCACCGTAATTCCACTTTCCAATTAAGGAGGTTCGATGATCTTAGAAGGAAATGGTTTTTCGACCTAAAACTTTAGGGTATTCTTCCCTAGATGAATTGAAGTTTACCTGAATTTTAAGTAGAAAAAAATCATGGAATGGAATGATTTTTTTTAATGGAGATTTCACTCAACGATGAAGAAATCAATTCTGGGTTGCGATTCTGTACTCCTCCGCTAACTCCGCTGACTCCGCTAACTCCGCTAACTCAGCAGAGACCGTGGGTTGGTTGAGGAACGTCCAATCGGAGATCGTTTCGGATCGGTGGTCGTACGGTGGCGCCGTGGGCTTTGCCCGGCCGCTAGTCGTAATAAACGGGAGGCCCTAGTTACACTTGATTTACATGCATGTCACAAGTGTACCAAAAGGATAAACCGAGGAGATGAAAAGAAAGAAAGAGGACGAATAAATGAATCAAAATATCGGACTGCATTTATTCATTGATTTATTCGTTCTCTTTCTTTCTTTTCATCTCCTAGGTTTATCTTTGGAGTACATATGCATGTATATCAAGTGTAAGTGGGCCTCGCGTTTATTGCGACTAACGGCCGGGCCAAGCCCACGGCGCCACCGTACGACTGTACTGACCGATCCGAAACGATCTGCGATTGGACGCTGCTCAGCCAACCAACGGTCTCCGCCGAGTTAGCGGAGAAGTACAGAATCGCAACCCTGAACCCAATGACCATACGTGGAATAGACGTTTCCAGGCAAATTACTGCAATATTATTGAAACAAATGAACAAAATGGTAATTTTGGGTCTGCCATCTGAGATGCGGCAACAGCGCGCGAGTAGTGTACGACAACGCGGGAGTATTTCAATTTGTACGATTCCGCTAATCGAATATAAGGAATTGATAATGCATGTAGACAACCAAATTCGTTTGTCGTATCTAGTATGAGTGTGTGATACTTATTGCATGCAAAAAGGTGTTAATAATGCGAAATCATCCCTGTTAATAAAAATACTTACTCCTACGTAAAAAGGTAAAACAAACAAATATTTCGTTGATGATTACTTTTGTTGATTCATTTTATACAGATATTTTATTTAGTTTTTATTTCTTAGCAAATCTATAATAAAAGTATGACAAATCATTGGTAACAGTTGCATAACTTCAAATCAAATTAAATTGCTTGGCACTAACAAATTTGCCTTTCCATTTAAACTTCTTTTTCGGTGATGACATTTTTTGAGGTTATGTACCCAACGAGTACACACTAGGTGTGTTCGTCTTAGCTACCCTTTTGACACTCGAGTGTAGCCAGTGTAAATGTACTGTAGGTCCTCTTACGTGAAAATGAGAAGGTTTACTTTTAACGCGAATGCAAACGCCAAAAAAGATGGCGCCGCCCAGTTGCAGCCAACCCTAACCCTATTCTGAAGTCTCTCTCTCCTTCCTTTGTATGTCTTATCGCCCGTCAGGGCATGTAGACCTATTCTGAAGTCTACACTTTCCTTACACTTGCTCCAGACCAGGTGTAGAAAGTGTAGAGAAAACTGCACTAAGTGTAGCTACACTTTCTAGCGCGAACAGCGCGATCTGTCGTCACTTCCGCTAACGCGAATGCTTTAGTGTACACTTTTCGCAAAAGTGTAGAAAGTGTAGCTGAGACGAACAAACCTACTGATACGTGCCATCAGTGGTACTGCGTAACCGTATATCTATATATACTGCGATACTCGCGCTGTTGCAGAGTCGAATAATAATAATATTTTGAGATTCCCCCCGCAGCCCCTCTGACGCTTCACCCCTCAGGACGTCATCGAACCTCCTTAAGGCATGCAATGGTTATAGGATCATGTGATGGGATATATGTGACCTATTCAGGTCTGCTAAGTTAAGTTACAGGAAAACAAAAAAGTTTGAAACTGTTCAGGAACTTTGACAATAATCTTATTTCTTGTGGAGCTGCATACACAATGTGGGTAACAAATTACTCAGTTACTGATATGCAAGAAAATGGTACACGGATTGTGATGAATCTAAAGGCTGAAAGGTTAATCGGCGATATACTCTGACTGAAGTCAATCGCTGTTAAATTAGTGGTTATTCCATCAATATTATTCCAAAGTGAATTGTATCTTGGGGTTCAAAAAATTTATTTCAGAACAAGATCCATCTAAAGCTGTAAAGCAGGGAATATTCACAAAATGTTCTCACTTTAATTTGAAATAAAAAAAAATATTTGTTCGAGAAATGAAATCATTTACAATGAGATACGAAGGTAAGTTTTAACATCATAAGACTAACAGATCAGTTGGGTTGTATCTTTGGAACAATTATTTATAGAGAGTACGTCGTATGACTAAACTAACATTCCGATTAAAAAAATTACAAACATTTGGTCGTATTTTGAAGAAAGTTTAAAACTGTGGCCTGGATGATCTTGAATGAAGACAGATAGCACTATCCAAAGGTGATCCGGTTGCAAAAATAAGTGATAATTCTTGTGACAACCCAATTCACATGAAAATAGACATCAATACGAGAGAAATCAATTTTTTGCCAAAATTTCTTGCTCTCTGAGAAATAATTTGTTTGTCAATTTCTCGAATCCCTGTATCATGGAATGTTACATTTATATGGTATTTATTATTCTTGTGGTACGACGTACAGTAGCTAAAACATAGAACAAATTCAAGGAATTATATTGTTTTACGTCTGATACATGTTCTCATTTAGTCACTGAGCAAAATGTTTTGCATTTAGTTCCAACGACGAAAGTGATTTCAAGACATAACAGAACCGAAACTATGAAACGAGACTTTTCAATAAAGAATTTTTCATTCGTCAAATGATAATCGACAAAATGCACATGTGCAGGAATCTGAATAAGAGCAATTCATTCATATTATCTTATCACTCTGATCATCCAGATGATTTAATGATGAAAGTAAATATCAAATGCTGCAATAATAACGACTATGATGTATAATTTGTTGTTGAGCAATGATAGCAATATTTGAATACATATACTCGCCAAGATGGTATTTAATCGCAAATGCCATTTTCCCGAGTGAGCCATAAGACATCATGAAACAATGATAAAAAATTTGTAGACTCTCAAAGACCTGGGTTAAAATAAAATTCATTTAATTAGACGCTCCCTACGTTAGGTTAGGTTAGAGTATTCACAATTAGTTAGAACCTTCAAGTACAGCATCACGACTATAGAATTGAAAATATAAAGTGTTATGATTTCGATGGCATACCTCTCTTCACTGTAAAAGAATTAGGAAAAAAACATCCTAGTTGTATAATTGCATTAGATTGGAGTCTAGTCTTAACTGATCCAAGAAATCTTGACGTGACAACAATTTTTGAACCATGAAAAGAAAATTATGAATTAAGAAATAGAGAACGATACACAACCACGGACATAACACAGGTGTCGTATCTCGTGAGTCTCAACAAAGAACCGTCAGTGGTGTAAATAGCGCGGGTGTCTGCTGCCACGGCGGCATCTAATTCTCTCCCACCGATTTTTATTCCCAGTTTTCGTCAAAGGTTTCAGATTCCCAATGCTGTGATTTGCCACCTCGCTTGAGCGTTGCATGTTAACTCGCGCCTTGATCTTCATACTTGAGCAGTATTATTTGATTTTATAATTTAATATGTTTTGCTAAATATGCAGCCGCTAATTGATCATTAGCTTACCGTTGTTATCCTCCATAATAACGAGAGATTTTCGCACGTGCATAAGACCATCCCGCGTCAAAGTGCAACGAAACTATGCAATGAACTCGCGAGACAATGGGACCTGACATTCTGACGCGACCTTGAACAGTAGTTCAGTGGCGTTTGCATCGGACAAACAATGGGGGGGGGGGGGGGGGGGCTCTCTTTTGTTTCAACCATCCTGCCAATTGTAATAAATACAAAAAAAGAAAAAACGTATCCCAAAATTTGACGTGTTTGTCTCGCAAAAATGTTACTAGAAAGAGTTATTTAATGCCATTCTTAATTTCGGTCTCATATATACAATATCATATAAACATATAATTTAATTATCCACACATACATACTGATACTGTTGGCCAATCACAAATTTAGCAATTAGTTGTTTTCATTCGACTGTACACTCTTGATTATTGTATTGTCATACATATAGACATAGATAGAGACCAGTATTTTAGGTAGTACATTATCATGGCTTACCAACTATATGGTATATTGAAATCATTCAATTGATATACGCTTGATCCGATTAAAAACATTTGTATTTTCTACGATAAAAAAAAGAATACAGAAATACGAGATAATCGAGGACCCGCGAAGTTGTTAACCTAGTCTAGTCTAGTCCAATCTAACCTAACCTAACTTAACTAACTTATAGTTAATCTTGACTTGCGCACGTATCAGAAAATAAATCAATTACTTTCGGAAAATGATAGTTTAGTTATAGACTAGTTTTAAAAGTCTACATATCGGTCTCTCTCGTCGCAACTCGCACTGTATGATTAGAAGTCATTCGCATTGTTGTCGGAATTGTTTAACGATTTTGATATTGGAGTTTAATTTCGTAACCTTGATATAATGTTTTCGTTTCGAGTACCGCTTAGGTATCTGATAGGACTAGAGAATTTCTAATTGGAATATACGAGTTCACGAATGTGACAATAGCTTTTCATTTGACATATTCTTTCAATCAAGACGAGCGAATTCAATATGCAGGCAGAGAAATTGTACGAGTTCATTCCGTTGGATGTGAATCCGAAGAGAATCGAACGTATGGCAAAATTGCACTTACGTACCCTGATACGAAATCGAGTCCGATTTACTTAACGGACTATTTCATTGATGAATTTTGTTAAATACGAGATTTCAGGTGGTAGAATCTGCGTAGCTAACAATAAGTCGCAGGGAGTGCGAGTGGCCTATGAGATGTGATACGGTAATGCCGCGTTCGGAGGTTTTCGTCCGACGGCGTGACGTCAGAAAGAGAGTTTGTGCAAGATCGCTCGCCGCCAATGGGTAAGTCGTTAAATACCACGTGACCCCACGACCAATCACAGGGGGGCGCTAGCCACACGGCGACGGAGCGAGCCAGTCGGGCATTTTCTGACAAGCGTAGAAAAACTTTTCATCAACAGCAGCCGCCATTTTACGTGAGCCGATACTTGTGCGGTGCGGAACTCGGGCGATCGTTTCTCCGTTAAATTTCGGTGTCGCGCGGCTGATTTGCGGCCAATTTTTCTATCGCATTGAGTGCGCGGATGAAAGTTGTGTATGAATTAGTCAAATGTTCGGGGAAAGGAGTCGAGTTTTCGATAATTTGCGGTGATTTCGCGCGCCTATCATTGTGTGAAAGATGGTGCCAGCGGGCAGCAGTAGTAGCGAGCTTGGATATCGCTAGCGCCGTGCGCGTAGCCAGTTTCGCTCAAGTTTGTCAAGTTGTTCTTGTGTGTGATCTCTTGGGGTGATCCTGAAGATGCCCAATGGTTAATTATGTGCGTTCGGGGACGCCCGGGACGTCGAACTGTGGGAAAGCGCCTCAACGCACCGCGGTTATGTTTTCAATTAATCAAATCTCACCCACAAAATCTAACGAAAAATTTCGCGACTTCCCCAAACTAGTGTAGTGTGTCTAGTGCCAAGCGTAAACAGGCGGCCGCGAGACATGGCCGATCATCTTGTGGACGGCCCGCCAAACAAGCGGCCAAAATTGGCGGACCCCTTCCAGGGGCCCTCGGATTCGTCAGGTAAAACATTAATTGGATCACGAGATTCTCACAAAGTCGTTGGAAACCATACCGAAACTAACCTAAACGGCATCGGGTTAAACCATGCCTCTTGTACTCCGCGGAAAAGAAGGCGTACCGCCAGCGTTTTTACGTCAATCTCCGCGGGCAGGAGCATGTTCCGAAAACAAATCTACTTTCATTCAACACTTGCCCATTCAATATTTCAGAAAGAAACAAGACAAATAAATAATATCACGGTCTTTCCCATTTCTCTAGCTTATTTCACCGAGAATATTAGTTTTCTCGAAAATTATTTCACAAGTCTTGGTTTTACGCAGTTTATCGTCAAATCTATTTTAGATATGACAGCTAAACACATAGAACATCAAAACTTCATTGATGGATGTTATATTTCAGTAGTTTCCCACTAAATATCACACATGAGTATGAAACTCTGTTGTTTACTATGTGCCTGTTCCAATTCTTACATCTAGTCAAAATCTTTTCCTTCTTTACGTTGACATAGAATTTTAATTCTTGGTTCAAAAGTCTCATCATTGTGAATTTCATTTCAAAGAGGTTACCAACTTTATCAGAACATGACTATAATCTGATCGCACAATGTCTAGTCAACTTTCATCTGTGAAACAGCTTTGATCAATTTTTACCCAAATTTCTAACAAGGTACACGCAAATTATATAAAATAACTGCTTGCGGTACGGCCTGCCTATACTCAAAGCTACAGCGTTTGAAGCACTTCAAGTTCTCTACCAATGTTTTTCTTGAAAGTCTATAATTTTATTAGTTTGATGATTGCAGAAGTCAGTTAGTGAGAATTCTTAATAGCAGAGTATGAGAAAAGGCTACCGAACGAGACAAGCGGTACACGTAATAGATTCAGATTTTATCTGGAGAATTATGCTAGTGTCAACATGTTTCCCATCATTTGTATAACAAGAAAATTTCATTTCATATTCTTCGACAAAAATTTAACCAATAAATATTTATTATGACACAATTTTACAGAATATCTCAACTCATTGCATGTTTCTGTTCTTTTTTTCTTTTATTTCATTGATTTCATTGATTACTGTCAACTTTTGTCTGTAACAAATTCTCTATTTATCATCAAGTAATTTCAATACTTATAGAGCATGTTTGGTGCACGAATATTATGGAAAAATGTAGAAGAACAATTTGAAGAAAAATAAAAAGAAGATAAGATTGCATGTGATACACACTAACGTATGTTTTAACTGCTATTCTCTATACAGCTAACTTATTTCTTTTAAAGTTTGTCCACTCTGTCGGCGCAGGTGATACTGTTTGTTAATTCATTACGAAAATCTATACAATAGCGCTATGAGTTGGAATAATTTGGCATTTTCAACTATGTTCATACTATAGGTCATTTCACAAATATTTTAAATATGTAACGACTGATTACAGAAACAGCCTTTTAAGTCTCACATTATTATACAGTAAAAATAATTAATCGATCATTCTTAATCAATGAGAATTTGGTTTAGGAATGCATGATGTTGGGTTGAACATGTTATTATGTTGCTGCATTATTCACCTTATACTTTCATATCTATACCACAGCCAATGGTTTAAGTTACTTTACCATCTACCTGAACAACGCTTACAGTAACAAAATTCTGCGCTACTCGTTGTCAAACTAACTGCATCACATAGCTATAGTTGTCTCAAAGTTTAATATGAGATCTAATAATGGCCACAGATCTTTTACAATTTTTCACAAAAATGCAGAATCATTAACTGTGATTCTGTAAGCCGACTGGCAGGCATCAGCTGATCGTGCAAAATGTAAACAACCATCAGCTGATGCCATCCCATAGCCGTCAGTCGTAATGTCGAGCTACAAATTCTCTCTCTTTTTATTATAAATATACATCTGACTTAGAATCAGATATAGCTATACGATGCTATGGTTTACTTGACAACAGGTTTTCTCGCAGCAAATAGCATGCGCGCTTTCTGCACAGATCCATTATTATAGACCGGTATTTGACTTCGCTTTGTCCAGAGATAAGAGATATTAGTTTTTGTTCACTAAAAGAGTGGTTGCCATACTTGCTCATCTTTTAACCCACGGCAAGGTTTATAATGATGTAATATTCGGTTCAATTTTTATTACTAATTGGTGGAATCGAGAGTGCTAATGGTTTTTTAAATTTAGATTACTCCCCTTTGGCTTGTATTTGCTACCAAGTGTCTATTATTGTTGCAACTCAAAACATTGAATAAAGTTGTCGCTCTTATCGCAATTAACTCTTT
Organism: Tenthredo scrophulariae; assembly: GCA_963978835.1. NCBI lineage: Eukaryota > Metazoa > Arthropoda > Insecta > Hymenoptera > Tenthredinidae > Tenthredo > Tenthredo scrophulariae. The sequence goes on along the minus strand of OZ022233.1, from coordinate 9,295,632 downwards.
CTTTTTAATATTTGAATACTTATAATTAGCAGAAGGTAAAGCCCTGAAAGATTGCTCATACTCCATGCTAAACAGATGCGATACTTTCAGTTATGTGCTATTTTAACGTCTTTCACCAATAGCATTGTTTGATATTTGAGTGTCCATGAAAAATGATGAGATTCACATGTCGTTGATCTGTAGACTCGCAGTATGCCCAACATTGCAACAACATAAATGTTACTGTTTGTTTTTTGCTTTTTAAATGTCAGGCTTATAGACATTTACTACATTCTTCTTTGTTTCTGTAGTCTTAATCAATGTGTTTAATCATTTTGAAATATCTCCCTGTATTGGTACCTACTACTGATTTCATCGAACAACGATGCTATCAGCATTTGTTTTATTTCTGTTCAACAACGTGTTATTTGATGATTTGTGATTTGTGATTCTGACAGGTCTGTCTTACATAATTCTTGAAATAGGTGAAACGATATTACTTGGCAAAACTGAACGTTGACCCTTTCATTCGATTAGTTTATATCATGGAAATAACTGACGAGCATGTGACGCTTTCTGGGGGCTTTACTCTAAGGGTCCGATGAATTATCCATCATCGGGTATAATTCGGTGGTGAAGGCTCTCATTTCAAGTAGTATAGTAATATAATATCATACACACCTTGGAATTTGACTCAACTTATAGCAAGTAGCTCTGCAAAAGGCTGTTTTTGTTTCTTTACCTATGACATAGGTGGTTTTAACGAAAGTCTTAAACAATAAACTATGATATATGTAGTGGGTATGGCGCCCATAATGATGCACCATGCTTACACAAACTACGGGGGAGGTGGCGGTGGTAACATGCAACAAATGCAGGGCCCGCCACAACTACATCTACAACAACATCAACTACAGCCACATTGGAACAACCATACAGCCCAGAAAAGAAGTAAATATTACTTTAAAAAAACACCAAAACAAAACAAAAAAAAAAAAAAAGCAAGAATAAGAACTAAAGTTAAATTTGTTTGTTTGTCCGCCTGCCGATCAGAGATATAATTCAGAAAAAAAATCATTTTTTTTTCACTTACCCCAAATTTCTTTCAATGGAAAAAGTGCATGTTATCGAAATTCAATTGGAAAAGTTTCAATCATACTTTACGTTAAAGTTTTGAGCTCACTTTTTTGAATTTTGTAAAATTTTCTAATATATGCACAAACCCTTATTCATATTTTGATATCGATATTATTTTTCCTACTTTCAATCAAATCAAGTCATCGAGCTCAAAGTGTTAACGAGTTGTTGTCAAGTTTCATTTCAGATATTCTATATAGGTTAACTAATTCATAAAACAGTGAATTACATACTCAAACGCAAAATGAATTATAGAGTAAAAGGATAGAGATTTTTGTATTTAATTATTATGCATCTAAATTACAGTTATGAAGATTTACATCTGTAAGAAATAAATAAATGATTAGGAGCGTTCTACACTTTGTAATCTGTAGAAAAGTTCGTATTGTACAGACATGCGGCACACATGCGCAGAGCAACTACCCAACCGACTAAGACGCCGATAATAACAAATTTGTCTCCACATGCGTTGTGAACTTTGAAGTTCGGATTCTTGTCGAAAAACTATGCACGATTATATATTTAAACTTATTTCTGTTGAATCTGAACAAACTTGAAACACCAGGTTCAATATTTCTGGATTGAAAGACTACCTGGACTGAGAGAAGATGACTGTTACAAGTCTTTTTCCAGACAACAAAACGGAGATCAAATTTATTTATTGTCTTAGCTATATGAAAGCTGTATAAAAGTTATTGATTTGACCAAATATAAATTGAAGTGATGCAAACTTAGCACTTGCATATAAATCGAAAGAGACAAGAGTAGAAGGGCAGCATTATGATTAATATGTAAATTGAACTGATGAAAATTTAGTCTCTCAATATGTATTGTGAGGTTTCCTCTAAGAACCGACATAAATATCATCGTGCCTAAGGAGCCGATTTACATAGATGCGTGAGAAAAGCTCATGTTGATTGGTATGTTGCAATGGCAGGTAGATCTAAAAATTGCTAGGCAATATATTATGCCATTTCTACAGTGCTTTCTATGAGACAATTTTCTCAATTGTATTTTATTTACTCAATGATATTGCGGAGTTCTGCATATGTGAAAAATATTCGTTCAGAGATTTGACACTGTGTGTTGTACTGGGAAGTATAAAATTTTTAAATAACTAAAAGGACAAAGGTATTGTAATTTAAAAGTACTTTCCAGGCACGGTATGAAGATCAAGTTACATATCAACGTTTTACCGTAGTTTCAAATGCCTTATGTACATTACGCTCACTGTTTGAGGAAAGAAAGAGCAATAAATTTTCAAGTCGTATTATTTTTTAGTATGACTCCTTTGATCTCTAAGCATGTCTCTATGCAGTTTGCCAACAGTAGCATTGCAGCTTTTGTAGTGAAGCACGAGTTTATTGTGAAACATTTTTATTCCGCTACTGTGTAATCTCCCTTAAGTTTTGCTCCTGCGGTGTATGTCTCATGTCTTATTTATTTACTATTTATTATCATTTTTTGTAGACATTTATACTTTGTGTTTTATATACATATATATATATACATATTTAATTTGTATATATCCATCCTATGGCAAATCATTGCTGTCAATGAAATATGCTGAAGTCTTGAAGCTTTCAAAATCTTGATGCCTCGATAGACAACTACCTTTATATATGCGTACACTATTGCGATTATCGGCCATCGTAAGATAAATATGGTACATGCCGTATGTTTGAAAAAAAAAAAAATAATACTCTAAATATTCAACACGAGCCAATAGCCGTTTCTTGGTATGGTAGAATAAAAGTTAAAGACATATTAAATGAAACTCTGAATAAAAGCTATGGTGACGGTACTAACCCGACCTTCATACGGTTACTAACTGTAATATTTTGAATCCTTGGTGGACCTTGTACCCAAAATCACTGTTCTTTCCTTGAATAAATCACAAAGAAATATCCATTTCCCGGGAAATGGATCTGCTTAAATTCAACACCTTTACGAAATGAAAAAAAAAAAATATATATATATCTGCACGATAGTGGTATCAGCTCTGATTGTATTATTTTACTTCTAAATTTTCGAGTTCAAATTTAGGTAACTTCCGCTTTAAGGATTATAAACAGTATGCAACAAGATGCGGGTCGGAACAGGGAAATTTTTCTAAGTAGTTTTTTTTTCGTTTTTTTCGTCGTTTATCATTGTTGCACAGCTGGACTTGAAGTAGGCGGGAATTCTAATAATATTTTATATCCCCAGATTACATCACCAACACAGATATGTTTGACCTTGAAAATGACCTTCCCGATGACTTGTTGTCATCTGGATCCTGGGGCTCAGCGACAGAGAGTGCTAAACCACCTGCAACTGGCCCTGGACCGGGACAACAAAATGGAGCACTAGACTCCGAACTCCGACAACATGTGCAGCAGCAACAACAGCAATTATCACATCATCTGATGCAACAACAGGTGACAATCATCATTAAATTGTGTTTAGATTTTCCTTATTTCGACATAAAGTATTGTAACTAATTTTCCATGTGCTATAGACTTAGGCTGGACCCTCACCATATCGCTATCATCATTTCATGTGCATTATTATACAAATCTAGAGAGAATCCTTTATCATCTTCAGAATTTTATCAAAATTTGGGTTTCGTTAGTGTTTTTGGTGGGTTTGAAAAATTGTTCCAGAATTTATTGGGTGAAGAAACAGAGACATTATTCTCAAATTTAACTGTAGAGACTCCATTTATAGCAGGTTTTTCATCATTGACGACTGATTGAATATTTCAAATATTTCTTCCTTTGGTTTTAGTTCTATTTTTCCAATTTTCTAGAGTTTCAGGTTCCTTTTCATTCCAGACCTTGGTGAACGGTTCTTGCTTTTTCATATTGCAACCAATAAATACCACTATTTGTTAATGCAGATAATTCTAAATATTTCTTTGCAATTTTCAAACAGCCTTTTAGAGCTCTCGGCCAACTATGATTTTCCCACAATATCTCTTATTAGGAAGAAAAGATTGGTAGGTTTATCAGAGGTATTAAGTTTTTTTGGAATCTTACGTGAATCTCGAAACTAAAACCAAGTCTGGAATATTGAAGCTTTCCCCTGTCTTATTAGGATAACTTATTGTGGATCACAGTGTGCCTGTGAAATTGTTGGAATTCTCAGATAGTAAGAGTAGGCCACATAGGCATATGTATGCAGGCATGTGAATTGTTTTCCATTCTGTTCAATAAAATATTGATTAAATCTGTTCAGGGCAACAAAAATTTAGTTGCTAATTCACTGGCAATGGCGGCAGGGACATTGGGCAGTAAGAGTCCCAACATGCAATCCCCACCAAACGTTTCCGTTTCCAAAGGGGTAGTTGATCCTCAGATGGTTGTCAGTCTTGGCAATTTACCGAGTAGTATAGCCAGCTCGCTCGCCAACAATCAAATGTCAATAGCTAATTCAATGGGAGGACTTCAGTCATCAATGAGCATGGCAGGCAGTAATCCTGCAATGTCAATTCCGGGTGGAATGAATTCTGCTCTTGTTATGACTAGCAGTGCGACCGGGAACAATAATATGGGTGGAATGGCAGGAGGAGGTTTGATCGTCGCAAATAGCTTGAACAAGCAGCCTTTAAATACTGTGAGTCATTTCGTTAATTTCAACCACTACGGCTCAGATCTTGTTATAAATAGTACAACAGTTGTTAAACAAAATTGTTTCTATCACTTGCGTCCATTACGATAAGTTTTCCTCGTTGGTTTTTTTTCAATAATTATTCAAAAACGAACCTACTTTGTGCGTACAAGTGATCTAGACTTCATGCTTAGGAAAACATGAAGTTGAATTACGTAACGTTAACACAACAGAATTTTTTAGAAAAATTCACTATTTCATGGCTCAAATGTTGTTAGGGTTGCTAGATAGACGAGGTATAAGGGGTGTTTTTATTCAAACCGGGAAATGATGCACGTATTTTGCCATTTTTTTTTACCTATCCAAGTTATGAAATTAAGAATTTCCTCCCATTAGTTTGTTGCGTTAACGTTACGAACTTCGACCTCATAAGAAAACAATAGTAAAGAAATTTAGTATCCAAAGTTATGAAATAAAACCCTTAAATATCTCGTATTTTCATTTTCAATGTAATGCAGATTGGTGATACTCAATGAAGTTTCATTCTGTTCTAAGGTAACAATGATAGGCCCAAATTCTCAGAACATACATCACCCAACGGGGCCTCATGGTGTTGCTCAAATGCCAAATGGTCCTGTAATGATGACTGCTAGAGCTGTTGTTATGCAGCAGCAACAACAACAGCAACAGCAGCAACAACAGCAGCAGCAACAGCAACAACAGCAGCAGCAACAACAACAGCAACAACAGCAGCAGCAACAACAACAACAACAACAGCAGCAGCAGCAACAGCAACAGCAACAGCAACAGCAACAGCAGCAGCAGCAGCAGCAGGCCCATATGGTTGGACCAGCCAGAGGCCAGAGTCCCCATCAGCAAGTGCACCAGGGAGGAATAGTAGGGCCTAGAATGCCAGCACCACCCAACATGGCTAACATGCCTAATATGGGACAAATGGGTGCTTCAAGTCCGTATGGTTATGGTGAGTAACGTTGAGAAATTCATTCTCCATTAATACTAATGGAACATTGAAGATATAGGGTCAGCTTAATGGACGATTGATCATGACATTCTTTATTTTCACTTGAGACATGTTCTGTGATCGTACGAAACCTACTAGCCTTTGAACGTTCAATACCATCTGGAAAACACCTCTACTCGATTTTTGTGACTGAAAATGGAAAGATCTGATTCTTATATAGAACATTTTCACACAAACAGTTGAAAGTGACAAACAAATTGTATGACAATGACTATTTTGAGAATTGAAAATTGAATTTTTTACGAAACCGTTTGTGTAATTAAAATCTTGACACGTATTTAATCCATAAATTGAACTATTCACTTCAAAAATGATATTCTCCATTAGTGAACGTCTGTACTTTGTTCAAAGCGATTGAAAATGAAGTAATATAACGGCTTTCATGAAACCAAATCTTGTTTACTCTAGCACATGAAAAAACTATCCTCAAAACACAATCTTCTTGTTCTTGAAGAAAGTCCTGGATTTTGATATTCCAATTTTAATGGACATCATGCTGTAACTATCCAAACTCTTTTCGACATTAGATTTTCTCCTATTTAAAAGTAAAATTCTCATTAGGATCACCGGGTGGAGCACCGACCCCAGGAGTCGCCAACAACCCGGTTGGTGTTGTTGCTCCGCAACAGAGACCTGCTGGGACTAACATGACTGCCATGCAAGCTGCTAGATTTGGTGGACCGGCAGGACCAATTGGACCAGGAAATATCGTCGGGGGCCAAGAAGGTGGAATGGCTCAACAAGCGCAACCACCAGCACCAAGTCCTGCACAACCCCAATCAGGTGCACCGAGCGGAGGGCAACCGGGTCCTCAACAGGCTACTCAGGGCCAAATGCCCGGCAGTGGTGCCCAACCAGGTTTGTTATCATTCAATGGAATTCACGAAATGTATATTTGCGTTGAATGATGAAATGGAATGGAAGGAAACACTATTGACATGTACTGATCCTTGAAAATGAATCATCTAACGATTTCTAGTTGCCCCCCCGTCGACCGCTGATCCTGAAAAGAGAAAATTGATTCAGCAACAGTTGGTGTTACTTTTACACGCACACAAATGTCAGAGACGAGAGAGTCAGCCTATAGGGGATGTGTGGCAATGCACATTGCCGCACTGCAAAACAATGAAGAACGTTCTGAATCATATGATGACTTGTCAAGCAGGGAAGAGCTGCTCCGTACCTCATTGCAGTTCATCGAGGCAAATAATTAGTCATTGGAAACACTGTCAACGTAGCGACTGTCCCGTATGTTTACCCCTTAAACAAGCGGACAAGAACCGAAATCCGAATACTCCCGGAGGTAAGTTTTTTCGAAAATCAATTCACCCGCTTTCATTTCGATCGTTTTCATCTATCAATTTAAAACTGTGCTCAAAATACCCGATGCACAATCTCTTCATGTTATACGCTATCCGTTCTTACGTCTTTCCAGTAATCTGATCTCAAATTGTGGCATGGATGAGGAGAGAAATTCTTTTCCACAAATAGGTCATTGAAAATCGCTCATTGTTATTTCCTATACTTTAATTTTAGAGAATTAATAGAATATTCAAAAAAAGATATGTGGACAAGTGCAGCGCAACCTCAGTGTGGAAATTCAGTCCTCTCACAATTCTCATCTGACCAATTTTTGACCAATTTCAGTTAGCCCCATAGATATAAGGAACTAGATTGGACAAGTTGAGAAAAGTCGAAGTCATATAGCAACACGTCACGGAATAATAGTGACAATGAATGCTGCAATCTATATTTGATGGTAAAACGATATAATGAAAAAATCACCCTCGGGCTCAAATCATCTGAATTTTCTTTTAGTAAAATGATACAAATTTTCACCAACAAAAAACACCACCTCGTTTAATTTAGAATCCCGATTTTCAGACTTATGATGCGCTGACAATATACTACAGCTATACATTGTATACCCTACAAATGCCATGCGCTCCGTTATGATAGTGGCTTATATATTATTTTTTATGTTAATGAGGTATTTATCATTCTTTTTCGAAAAATTGATTTTTATTCACATTTATATTTGTTTATTTTTTTTCATTTTTTATTATTCATCAATTATTATCGATCACTATTGATTTATATTGTATATTTGATATTTCATCTCGTCAAAACGCCGAGCATATTGTCTGATTGGTTAATACCATAAAATATACAGCCAGAAGGCACATGCAGAGTTTTGGAGTTTGAATGCTGTTCCTCGGCCCCTTATCATAAAGTATCGAATTTCAAATAGCTTACTTGTTGATCGCAAGTTTCATTCAAGACATTGATAAGTCTTTTAACTCTGAACGGATTCACTCTGACATTCGATTTGTTATCCTGTCCTTATGACGGGAGAACATTTACCCAACGTGTTTTGCACGTAAAAAGTTTGATTTTTACAAACAAGAAATCCGTTTCAGTCTACATCCAAAATTTCCGGGTCTTCAGACAGTGACGTATTTAATCTAACGTTTATAAACCACCTGGATCGTATTCAGCCAATACCTACCTATTTTCACACAATTATCTAACTCGTACATCAGAGATCATCTATAGTATTAAAAGCATAAGGGAAATTTTGACCAAGCCATATCTACATGTTAATATGGGTAAATTTGATATCACTGAATAGGTCTTGACTCGAATTTGCGCCTTTTCATGATTTCAGATGCTTTTTGACCGTGGTTAATTTGATATGTTAAGTTTTCTCGATAGCAATAAATTCAAATTTTCGCGTAAACAAATTTTCATTCGTTTATTTTTCTTTTCTTTTCTTTCGTCGAATAAATATATCATGTTTATCCAAATATACTTGATGTTTAAAGTAATTTTGCATAGTCAAAATCATTCAAATTAATTTCAAACTAATCTATATTATTCAAGGAAATAAATTTAAAAAAATTTGCCGGCAAAATGGGGTACCGTTAAAAAAAAATATATAATGGCAACAAAATTTGAAAATTATGATCGTTTACATATAGTATAGGAAGTTTTAGACACTAGATTTACAAGAAAAAATTATAATAATCATAATGATTTAGGGCTTGGAATAATTTTCAAAAATGTTCTTGATTATGTTTGCTTCAATTATCTATTTGTTATTATCATGTCTTCTTTTTGTCTTATTGATAGATAACGAGGATAATACAATTAAATATATCTATATTAGATATAATGAACAGTTAAACGCGGAGAAATATTCAATAATATTTATTCGAACTAAAAAGTAAAATTACTGTTTTTGGACACCTTGGGTGGTATTCATAGTCAGGTCTTATGTTCAAGATCGTCTTAAGTCAGCTCTAGACTCGACTTGATTGGTCAAAAGCTGTTTTTAAGACGATCTTAAACATAAGACCTGACTATGAAACCACCCCTTGACGACTTTTATAAAGTGATTAGTATGATATGAAAAAGTATTATAGATTTTTCTAATGTGTTTGTTAACGCTTCAGATACACTTTTTATGCAATATTAAGATCGTTTCTCTTCTTAATAAATCCAAATAAAGTATTAAATGTCGAAAAATGGTGTAGGGTTCAAAAACCGGTACTTCTATTCTAAAATTTAAATTCTCGTGCAGTCGCTTAGTGATTGAAGACTGCTAGTTGAAATTTCAAACGGATTGTAAATAAACTTGCGTGATTTTGTTATACCGAAATAATTTTTAATACGAAAAAAAAAGTTAGCCACTGGAGATGAACGGGGGTACCCGCCAAAACCTGACAAAACCTGGACAGCCGGAAAACACGGTTTTAATATAAAAACCTGTTTTTCTTCTACGATTCCTGCATATTTATCTTGTGATGGATTTCATATTTGTAAAGCAAACTTGTTCACTTGAAAAACACGTTGGATAATTTTTTTTTTCCATGATACGGGCAAGATGAGAATGCGAATGTAGAAGTGGACCATATCTATGGTGAACGGTTTGGGAGTCTGAAACTTGGAGGATTTCTAAACCACAGTATTTACTATAAAATATCAAAATTGCAGTCAAATCGAAATTTTCGCCACGAATTGTTCACAAGTAATTGGTGGACTCATATATGGTATATGTATTATTTTAAGGGCTACCGTATATGCCGCAGCTCAACCTCTAGCTATTTAGCTCATACTGTGCTACAAATCATAACATTTTACGTTGATAAGGTAGCACTGGATAATGCGTAAATATTAAAAATCTGTTGGTAAAATTAAATATCTAGATTATCGATCAATTTGTGCAGATCATTCACCAAAACGCAATCCTGTTGGTAAAAATAAGTGCTGAAGTCAAATACACGAAAAAGGTTTTTCCGATTGCCGCGCCACCTACATTCATCTCGCGACACCGTTTCTAGCCGCCATCTTGTCCAATCTACTAATCAGGAAGTAAGAGGGATACTTCCTGCTACCGACCTTATATCTATGGCTAGCCCATGGAGTTGATGTAATCAACTTGAGTCTACCAAAGGCTAGAGATTCATTAACGCCTTGTAATCCTTGATGGGACGGAAAAAAATTTGAGACCGTAAATTTGGAAATAATATTTGTGTTTCCCTAAAAATTAGATTTACGGTCCCATTTGAAAGAAGACTCGAGCAGCGAATACTGGGTAATCGAACATGCTGCTGCGTGCCTTGAAACCGAAAAAAACAGACTTGCAATGCAGCGGAGTGACCGTAGTATCTCTGTGTTGATTAAAGGTTGTCCCTAAAACTGTCTATAGGTATCCCTACACCTCCTATTCCTAATCCTTATTTGAAAAATCTCTTTGTCTTGTTGCTTTTCACGACATAGTGTAATTAGAATTTTATTTCAAATAAAGAGAACAACGATATCACTTCATTGAATAGATAATGATAGAACTTTACTAAGCCCATTGCATCGTATGTTGTAATTATATATTTCCGAATGCTGATTATGTCTTGTCAAATTATTTCAAACAGTCGTTTTTTTTTTTTTTTATACATGTACAGAGCGAATCTGAGGAAAGTGTTTTTTCCGGATGGGTAGGCAATTCGTTTTCTTTAAAAACTGACGACCTTTCTACTGATATCTGATATGTCTATGACTGATATCTACGGTTAGACCAATACCGCCATGTCGTCTGTAGGCATCAGTCATAGACATGTAAGATGTTAGTAGATGAGTCGTCAGTTTAAAGAAAAAAAAAAAAACGAACTGCCTTACCATCAGGAAAACCACTTTCCTCAGATTCGCTCTGTATATTCCTATTCGTATTTTGAACATCCCAAAGTTCAATGAGTCAGGCATACATGGACATTCCATGCACACTGATAGTCAAAATCTATCATCTATTTAGGTACATTCTTAATTCCGTACATAAGTTTAAAGAATATAATGCATCAAATATAAAATTGGAAATGGTAAGTGGAAGAACAATAGGTAGAATAATAGTGTGGTAATAGAAGGGTGTGATAGGAATAAGCTTCTCTTTTAGTTTCCTGAAGCCTTCGACCAAAAAGTTCCATTGTTACCTAGTCGAAAACTTTACCCCCTTTGCTATCAGATGAAAGCTAATATCCAGCAGGCTGGATTCTATACAGGGTGAGTCAATTGAAACTCCGAGAATAGGAGGAGCTTAGTTGATGAATGAGGCCCCACCCCTCAGCCAATCTAACGAATACAATCAATTTCTCTGATCACACTAACGAAGCATAACTCTCATGTGCTAAGAGAAACCTAATTGTTTACATTTTATGCTGTCGTCTTTCTTTTGTTGCCATATCTTCATTATTGTTTCTTATTCACAGTGTTTACCTACATGTAGACGTCGAATCTTACTTTGATAACAACATCAATGACTCCTCGACGTTATAGTAAATCTTTACACGAGATTGGCTGAGGGGTATGGCCTAATTCATCAACTGAGCTCTTCCCATTCTCGGAGTTTCAACTGACTAACCCTGTATATCCTATGCTAATTTTTGACCAAGTCAAAACCGATTGGAATAGAATGATTAAATTGATATCTATATCACGTTCTGACTCCGAAGCAATCGAGGGCGGATATATGATCATACAGTGATGCTATTTATTCAAGCTTCATGGGCCAAGAAGTCGTCGTTGGTGAAAATCCATGTGGATTTTCCCGGACTGCGATTCTTTTGGTGGATATTTTCATGCCAAGCAAATCCTGGTTAATCGTAATTTGTATAATCTCTAGTAATCACGTTCATCTTTGTTGAGAATGCAAGAGTGAATTCTAACAATTAGTCATATTTTGCGTTTCCATCTTTTTGAATTTTAATTTTCAAGTTCAGATCATTGCTAATTTAGTCACAAACTGATCTCAAATATCTACTTTCGAAGATGTAATGTCTAGCATAAATATCTCAGATATTTATGCTAGACATTACATTCTTAGTACCAGTATTTTCCCAATGAGAATTCATTGACAGGATCTTTTCTACCAATCTCTCAACTGCACATACGACAAATGGAAGATATTGTAAATAATGATGATTGAGAAATCCTAGTGGTTTTATTATAGCTTGAGCACCTGGATCTAATTTTATGTCGAACAGCTCAGTTTAAGCAACTTTGCAATTGGATAAATGCAGGAAATATTTTTACTTCTCGATTCTTAGACTGTGGAATCTCTCAACCAACTATTTTAAATATAATATTGTTGCATTTTTGTCTTTTTTCTTTTCTTAGTCCAAGCAGCTCAGGCAAATAGTCAACCTAATCCGAGTCCATCGGATATGAGAAGAGCATACGATGCTTTAGGCATTCAATGTCCTACTACCACTTCCGGACTATTGCCTGGTCAGACCGCTGGTAGGGGCGTTAGAATGCCTGGACCAGGAATCCAAGGCCCACCTGGGAGTATGCAGGGTGTAAGGATGGCTCCACCTCAACCTCAAGGTATATGCAATTGATCTTGATGGTCAGAATGGCAATGAGGATTGCTAAGAACGTAGCAAACCAGAAGACCTTAGAAAAATATCAAGTCACGGTCAAAAAACTCGAATTTGGAATTCAACACCGATATAATTTCAAATAATGATTCAACTATTAATTTGAAAGGCTGAGGCTCTATTTTGGATATAATTTTTTGTCACATAGTATGCATAAGCATTACTAAAGTCGAATATTCTAATCTGGAAATTCCAGTCCTGAAAAAATACAGTTGTAATGTCTCGTGAGTCCTCGATGAATGTTGTCACAGGAGTTGCCTTCGAATAAACTTTAGTAACTGATATTTATCTTCTCCAAAGCTGGCCCAGGGCAACCTGTGGCTGGCGCAGGTCAACAAGTAATCGCTCCTAACGTCTCCCTCCCTCCGAGCTCTGATCCAACCGCAGTAGCTGCTGGAAGCCAAGCTCCGCCGACAACTGGTCCCACCTCGGCAGCTGCGCAGGCAGCTGCCAATATACAGCAGTGTATCAACACGCAGCTGTTTGGATTGAACGACGCGGGACAACCAGGGATTTTGAGCGAACAGAGATTAGCTAGTCTACAATTACCAGCTGGATTACAACCAGGCCAAGTAACTGCAACTCCGGTACAAGGGACTAAAGAGTGGCATCAATCGGTTACACCAGATCTCAGGAACCATCTTGTTCATAAGCTGTATGTACCAAGTATTGAGTATTCGAATTTATAGATTGAAATGTATTCTGCAGACTCGATGTTTCTACTAAAGAAAATCGATTGGCAGTGATCTAAGCCAATTTTTCATTCATCAAAAATGATCTGCATTCAAGTCTGATTCAACTCTTAGATGATATAATATGTATAGCTGTGGTCAAAGTGAAATTTTATTTTATTTTTAAAGGGTCCAAGCAATATTTCCAACCCCCGATCCTCAAGCTATGCTCGACAAAAGAATGCACAATTTAGTTGCATATGCGAGGAAAGTCGAAGGCGATATGTACGAGATGGCAAACTCTAGGTCTGAATACTATCACTTACTGGCCGAGAAAATATACAAAATACAAAAAGAACTCGGTGAGTTTTATACTGTCAGAATTTCCTGTATTTTTAACATTCTTAGCATTGTTTCGAACATCTTTATCGATGAAGATTTCGTAGAGATATGTTTTTCATATTTGATCTGCAAATATGGTGAAGAATGACTAATTGAAAAATTGTTTAACACCAAACAGAGGAGAAACGACAAAAACGTAAAGAGCAGCAGCTCCAAGCACAGCAGCAACAACAAACACCTGGAGCCCCTGGCGCAGGTCTTAGGCCCGTAGCTCCACAAGGTCTAAGCGGAGCTGTACCTCCGAAACCGGTTGGAACGGTTCCGCCTAATTTGCGAAGCCATTCACCTGGTATGGGACAGTTAGGTGCGCTACCCGGCATAGGTATGCAACACAGTAGGATGCAATTTCCACAGCAACTACAACAGCAACAGATGCAACAGCAACAACAACAAGGGATGCTTATCGGACCCCCAGGACCAAGTCCGAACGGTCAACCAACGTCCAATTCTAATTTGGTGCCAAATCCAGGTCTTAGTCCATTTGGACAACCGCAAGCTAATTTAACAACGACAACAGCCTCTGCCACAACTAGTCAATTTCCTACGTCTAATGGGACTCCTGGATTGCCAAATACATCTCCGGTACAGAATCAGCATCAGTATCCTGAGATGATGAAAGTCAGACTAGCACATGCGCACGCAGCACAACAACAGCAACAGAATCAACAACAGCAACAGCAGCAACAACAGCAGCAACAACAGCAGCAACAACAACACCAACAGCAGCAGCAAGCGCAGCAGCAGCAGCAGCAGCAGCAGCAAGCGCAACAACAAGCGCAGCAACAGCAGCAACAACAACAGCAGCAACAACAACAGCAGCAACAACAACAACAACAACAACAACAGTCTAATGCTACACCAAATCAGAATAGTAATCAAACACCATTGCCGCAAGCACCGTCGCCATTCAGTACCATGCAGCAACAAAATAGTCAACAACAAAATCAACAGTTTCCTATAAGTAGACCTCTGTCTGCTTCAACACCTGGGGATAGCGGTATTACTACACCTACACCTCAAACTATACCACCGCCTGCCTCTAGCGGACCAAGTCCTGGGCCTACACCAATTGCGAATGGACCACAATCAACAACTTCCACTCCCAATACACCATCGTTAATGACTCCTAATCAGGCTGTGTCATCGGCAAATAAAACACCACCACATCCTGGTACTACGCCGTCGCCGGCAGGTTTAGCTAGTTTAGGTAAGGGTATGACTTCTCAGGAGAGGGCGGCATTAAACGCACCGCGAAGTTCATCGATGTCATCGCAAATGGCTGCTATAACAGCTGCGTTGGATAGGGATAACTCACCTAGTCCACCGACCAATAATAATAAAGGAAAATTGGATTCTATTAAAGAAGAAAATGTTAAAATGGAAATAAAAACTGAAGATGGTTCTGACAATCATAGAATGGATGGTGGTAAAAGTGTTAATCATGATGTGTCTATGAAAACTGAAATAAAAACAGAACCAATGGAAGAAACATCCGGCGATGGTATGATCAAGGAAGAAAGTAATATCAAAGAGGAAGCTGTTACTCCAATGTCAAGCCAAGACATGTCTGCATCGGATATAAAACCTATGGTTCCCGAACCTATTCAACCTAGCGGAACTTCGACTGACAAGAAACGATTGTGTTTATTTAAACCCGATGAACTGAGACAAGCGTTGATGCCGACTTTGGAGAAGTTGTATCGTCAAGATCCGGAATCTATACCTTTTAGGCAACCCGTAGATCCTCAAACACTAGGAATACCAGATTACTTTGATATTGTTAAAAAACCAATGGATTTGTCAACTATCAAAAGGAAGCTGGATACCGGACAGTATAGCGATCCTTGGGAATATGTCGACGATGTTTGGATGATGTTTGACAACGCGTGGTTGTATAATCGAAAAACTTCCAGAGTATACAGATATTGTACTAAGGTAAGAGTTTTGATAATTATTGTTGAAGAAATTTTCACAGTGGTGAAATTTCACCATCTTTCCTTACCAGAATGATGAACAAACATTTTACTCTTGTATTTCAGCTGTCTGAGGTGTTTGAGCAAGAAATAGACCCTGTAATGCAGGCATTGGGTTACTGTTGTGGGAGGAAGTACACTTTCAATCCTCAAGTTTTGTGCTGTTATGGAAAACAACTTTGTACTATTCCAAGGGATGCTAAATATTATTCGTATCAGAACAGGTCAGTTTACATATATATATATATTATATATATATTAGGCCTGGCCAAAAAAAAATTGTTTTTTGATTTCGGCTTTCACAACTCTAAACATTAGTCTTGGGTCTAATAATGACTCTGTCCAAATTTGGGCTTCGTCGTATAATTCTAAGAATTTGCGCACCGAGTTCCAATATCCCCATTTGATTAACACGTAAAAAATAACTCTTCACTGTTCAAAGCTGTTCTAGAAAAATCTAGGCGATCAAGGGGGGTGTAAATTGACGTGCGGCTTCATTTATTTTTTTACAATTTTTTTACAATTTTTTTTTATCTTTTTTCAATTTTTTTTTTTTCCGTCTTCTGTCAGTAAATGCGATTTGAGGTGTGCAAAATTGTTTGAATAGCCTTCTTTATGAACATTTTCTGCGTTATTGTAGACGATTTCAGTCGTTAATAAGGTCTAATAACGAAAAGAATAATTGAAAACAAATGATAAAAACAAAATTGTAAAAAAAAAATTAAATGAAAAAAAAAAATTGAAAAAATTGAAAAAAAATAAATGAAGCCGCACAATTTACACCCCTCTTGATCGCCTAGATTTTTCTAGAACAGCTTTGAGCGGTGAAAAGTTATTCTTTACGTGTTAATCAAATGCGAATATTGAAACTCGATGCGCAACTTCTTAGAATTATTCGACGAAGCCCAAATTTGGACAGAGTCATTATTAGACCTAAGACTAATGTTTAGAGTTGTGAAGGCAGAAATAAAAAAACAATTTTTTTCTTTGGACAGGCCTAATATATATATATATATCCATCGTCTTGCTATTTATTACTTACAGTGGTTTAACAAATGACTTATTATCCCCTTTGGATCTATCGAACACATAAATTCCGGATACTTTAGGTTTGAGTTGTGTGTAACGCATAAGCTGGTAACATTAGCAATTAAGAATTGTACTCTAACTATAATTTTGCATACTTTTCGTTCCAACAGATACACCTTCTGCCAGAAATGCTTCAATGACATACCTGGGGACACGGTGACGTTGGGAGATGATCCGACGCAACCGCAAACGTGAGTGACTGGCTGTTTCATACTCTCTGAGATATTTTTGATATTAAAATTGGCGCATCTGTGTGGGAGAAGGTGTTGCTTTACTAAATTTGGAGAATAAATTGATTCTGATTTATCTTTACAGTGCCATAAAAAAAGAACAATTCCAAGAAATGAAGAACGATCATCTCGAACTTGAGCCTTTTGTAGTCTGCACTGATTGTGGGAGAAAGGTTCACCAAATTTGTGTTCTACATATGGAAGCAATCTGGCCATTGGGGTGAGAGAGAAAAATACCTCTAAACAAATATTCCAGATTTAAAATGGTCTGCGCACATGTTGTATGGTATTCTTCCGAATATAAGTCGATCTCTGATTCGTATTATCAGCAAGAATAAATCTCTCCTTATATTAAAAAGAATACGGAATATTATGAACATTTTTTTACTGTTTTAGCACAAGTTTCAGTCTGTACAAAATGTATAATGCTCTTTTTTTTTATATATATATATTTTTATAGTTTCACCTGTGACAATTGCCTGAAGAAAAAAGGTCAAATGCGTAAAGAAAATAAATTCAATGCAAAGCGACTGCCTGTAACAAAGCTTGGAACATACATTGAAACACGAGTGAATAATTTCTTGAAAAAGAAAGAAGCCGGTGCTGGAGAAGTTGCAATCAGAGTAGTCGCCTCTAGCGACAAAGTTGTCGAGGTCAAACCAGGGATGAGAAGTAGATTTGTTGAGAATAACGACATGCCTGGGGAGTTTCCGTATCGAGCTAAAGCTCTGTTTGCATTTGAGGAAGTCGATGGTACCGATGTATGCTTCTTTGGTATGCATGTACAAGAGTATGGCAGCGAGTGTACTGCGCCGAACACGAGGAGAGTATACATAGCGTATCTGGATTCTGTGCACTTCTTTAGACCAAGACAATTCAGAACTGCTGTATATCACGAAATATTACTCGGGTACCTCGACTATGCCAAACAACTTGGGTAAGAAATGGTCAACACTATTTTTACATGGCAATTGTTATTTTTATGAATTAAACTTATAGTTGAATCGTTGATATTTACTCGTACGAACTATGAGACACCGTTAAAACGTTTTCATTCAATTTTAGTTACACGATGGCTCATATATGGGCGTGTCCACCATCGGAAGGAGACGATTACATTTTCCACTGCCATCCACAGGAGCAAAAAATTCCAAAGCCAAAGAGGTTGCAAGAATGGTACAAGAAAATGTTGGACAAAGGAATGGTGGAGAGAATAGTGCTCGATTACAAAGTACGTATAATCACTGATTGTGTATTTTTATATTATTTTGAATTTTAGTCTTTGTGTTATCCGTTGAGTCAATTTTCTATTCGGGTGTCTAAAGAGACTTACATTAATACTCAACCAAGCTAATGCTCTTTCAGTTTTGTAAGTTAGAGCATAGAATACCCTGGGTAACAAAGCCTAGGAAACATTTAGAGCGGAGAAACTAGGACCAAACATTTTTATCTCAAAAACAAATACCTAATTTATTACTTTCTCTTGCTTCAGGACATCTTGAAACAAGCCATGGAAGACAAACTATCATCTGCTGCTGACTTGCCCTATTTCGAAGGCGACTTTTGGCCAAATGTTCTCGAGGAAAGTATAAAAGAATTAGACCAAGAAGAAGAAGAGAAACGGAAACAGGCTGAAGCGGCGGAAGCAGCGGCGGCAGCGGCTAATGCGGTGAGTTATTTTACTCCTTTCATAGTAGCGATTTCAGATATATTTTGGATATTTCATGATTCTGAATACTCTCATCAAATGATATGTGAGAACGAGCACTCGACAGATTATTGAATACCAGTTTTTCATATTTCCAGATATTCTCTTTGTCCGAGGATTCTGAGACGGGTCCAGATGGGAAAAAGAAAGGACAAAAAAAGGCAAAGAAGTCTAACAAGTCGAAGGCAAACCAACGCAAGAATAGCAAGAAATCTAATACACCACAAACAGGAAATGATCTTTCTGCGAAAATATTTGCCACAATGGAAAAGCACAAGGAAGTATTCTTCGTTATACGACTACACAGTGCACAAAGTGCAGCTAGCTTAGCGGTGAGTAATGATTCATCTAAATCGTTGTGAAACCGCTATGATAGCTTCAATAATTTGATAATTCAGTCACAAACATCATCCATTATCCCGTTGTTCTTTTTTTTTCTTGGTATTGTTTCATTTTAAATGCAGATTCAAAAGATTCAATTGTTAATCTTATCGTAAAGAACATATTAATGAAGCAGTTATTATTTTGATATTTCGTTTTCATTTAATAGCCAATTCAAGATCCAGATCCAGCATTAAATTGCGACCTCATGGACGGTCGAGACGCGTTCCTAACAATGGCTCGCGAACGGCATTACGAATTTTCGTCTTTGAGGAGAGCGAAATTCAGCTCCATGTCAATGCTGTACGAGTTGCACAACCAGGGACAAGACAAATTTGTCTACACGTGCAATAACTGTAAAAGTCACGTCGAGACCAGATATCATTGCACTGTTTGTGACGTGAGTTATTTCTTCGTATTAACATAATTTCAAGTAAAGGTCCATTACTATTTTTTACGGACACGATGAATTCCTAAAAAACTATCATTAGGTATTATACAAAATGTGGTAAAATTCTCTCCTATTAATTATTTTTCTTCACAATTTTACAGGACTTTGATCTCTGTATAAGTTGTAAAGAAAAAGATGGCCATCCCCATCATATGGAGAGGCTAGGCCTAGACTTGGACGATGGTTCTTCACCAGCTGACGCTAAGCAAGCCAATCCACAGGTAAGAAAATTTTTAATTTATTACTTGCATCGATAATCTATGTCACATGGCAAGTATGCCTTTACTTTCTGTGTTTGTTATCGAAATTGAAAATCAAATGATAATAACAAATCCGTTTTAACAGGAGGCACGAAAGTTATCCATTCAGAGGTGTATACAGTCCTTGGTACATGCTTGTCAATGTAGAGACGCCAATTGCCGTTTACCCAGTTGTCAGAAAATGAAACGTGTTGTAACACACACAAAAATATGCAAGAGGAAAACGAACGGTGGATGTCCTATATGCAAGCAATTGATTGCGCTATGTTGTTACCACGCTAAACACTGCCAAGAAACAAAGTGTCTGGTGCCATTCTGTTCAAATATTAAACATAAACTTAAACAACAACAGCTTCAACAACGTCTTCAACAAGCTCAGCTGCTCAGGTGAGACTCAACTTCGTGGTGTATTGCAAATTTAGATTCTTTTATACAAAGGGAGTTATTGCTATCAATATTGTTCCAAGTTTTAATCAAGTGAATGTTTTTTCTTTATCTTATCCAGGAGAAGAATGGCGGTGATGAATACCAGGCCAAGCGGCCCGGTTGTAGCATTGCAATGCGGACAACCGTCGAATCCTGTGATGCCGGTAGGAGTTGCGATAAAACCAGGAGCTAGTCCTACCAATCTTCCTTCACATCAACCTGGTATTGGGCTCAAACCTGGTACACAAACACCACCTGCCAATGTACTTCAAGTTGTTAAACAGGTATGCTGAAATTTTCAAATGTAACATCTGAAATGATTATGCAATAGTTTTCCAAACTTGAGGAGATAGGAATCAGTACGTGTATCATTAATTTTACCAGGCGATTATCGCAGATTGAATATTAATCACATTTACTCATAACTACAACAACCTCAGATAGCATTTTGAGAAAACAGTAAGGCCCAAAGTTTCATTCCAATCGGTTGTGCAGTATGGGAGAAACTAGGAATTGCGTTGTCGAGGTGATCAGAGTCTATCAAAGACCCTCTAGGGGGTATTAACATCGCTTGAGACATCTGACGCGAGCTATTTGAACTTAGGTAAAGCAGGTGTACCCCGAGGTACGTCTGCGCAACGCTAGATGGCGCAGCGCGCATCTTCTAACGAGTTTAATACAAATAAAATAAACCAGCAATAGCCACGCTAAATATCTGATACGTACTACGTGACAAAATTAACGGGCCACCCAAGTTTCCCGAAAAAAACATTGTTCTTCAAAACGGTATTACTCGATGAAAAAATATTCGTAAAAAATGATCAAGAAGGCATTTTATAGGTTGGAATATCATCTTCGAGCTCTTTTTCGAAAATTTCACCTGCGATTGTTTTTCACCTGTTGGCGCAGGTTTGAACAAAGAGCTGCAAAACAAAGCGAAATCCGATATTTTCAAACTTGGTTGTGGAGGTGAAAAAAAATCGTTCAAAGTTTTTCCGATAGTGGTTGCGTAGCCTCAGCTCTGCTCTTTAAAACTGTTTTCGACATTTTTGTTTCCGATGTTTTCTTACCGGGTTATTGATTCTTTAGTAAGTATAGACTGTTTTGGCGTTACAGAGGATGTACCCGTCTCTAATCGCTACAAACCACACGATTTTTCTAGCATTTTACAGGTTGAAACATCATCTTCAAGTTCTTTTCCGGGAATTTTACCTGCGATTTTTTTTTTTTCAAATCGTGTGGTTTGTAGCGCTAACAGATGGGTGCATCCTCTGTAACGCCAAAACGGTTTATACCTACTAAAAAATTAATAACCCGGTAAAAAAAGGCGAAGACAAAAATTTCGAAAACAGCTTTAAAGAGCAGACCTGAGGCTACGCAACCATTATCGTGGAAACTTGCAGCGATTTTTTTTCACCCCCACCGCCAAGTTTGAAAATGTCGGATTTCGCTTTGTTTTGCAGCTCTTCGTTTAAACCTGTGGCAACAGGTGAAAAACAATTGCAGGTGAAATTTCCGAAAAAGAGCTCGAAGATGATATTTCAACCTGTAAAATGCTTTCTTGATCAGTTTTTACGAATATTTTTTCATCGCGTAATACCGTTTTGAAAAACAATGTTTTTGCCGGGAAACTTGGGTGGCCCGTTAATTTTGTCACTGAGTGTATAATGTTGGTATAAAATCGCATGAGTGAGATGTCGGTGTTTTACGTGAACGAGAAGCAGATCAGCTGCAGTGCAGTCAATTTTACATCAAAACTAATGGGACCAGGCTTAACATGTGTGTTTTTCTATCGCCCAGTGGCATCATACTGGGCTTCAATTCCATAACTTTTATCACTGCTATCACTGTCGATAGATATCATGAGAGTACTCTGTGCGATGATTACTTAACATCGTACGAGTTTTATTTTATTAAATAATGACTGGTACATAAATAA
Source organism: Tenthredo scrophulariae (assembly GCA_963978835.1). Lineage (NCBI taxonomy): Eukaryota > Metazoa > Arthropoda > Insecta > Hymenoptera > Tenthredinidae > Tenthredo > Tenthredo scrophulariae. The sequence continues at coordinate 9,273,424 of OZ022233.1, read as the reverse complement.
TTATTTATTTTATAATTAAATTAAGTACTCAGCGCACAAAGCACTGATATCTCGACAGTGATAACAGTGATAAAAGTTATGGAATCGAGCCCCTGGATAGTAGGATATATGAAGTGGAACTGTGAATAAGTCCACAATTTCTAGAGCCGGTAACCGATTTATAAATTTTTTTCATAATTTCGGCAAAATAAAAGACCGCTCCACTTTCTGCCAAAATTATACAATAATTCTTGAAGTTTCATTCCAATCGGTCTACTAGTGTAGGAACTTCTGCTCCCCACGTTTTCGAGTTGATCAGCGCGTCTTTAATGACTGCTTAAGCCTAATTTATGGAACGCAGGCGGGCGGAATACACGTTTTCTACATATTACTGTATTTCTATATCGTACTTGGTCCCGTTGTAAATGAAAGATGGTATAAATTTGGACAAGTGGTCAAAATATATGATACAGAAATCCTTACATCGTAGTGATGGATATTGCCCATAGCGGACATCAGCAAAGTACTTGACATCAGTTACCAGATGGCGCTCTTGTCGACGCTGTTGAAGCGAGATCAAGAATCTACTGCCCAAGACCACGGATCACTTCCTCAAGGAGATAAGCTTGAGGGGGAACAAAAAAACGTCTATACAGGGTGTCCCATTTTAAACAATCCAGCTGAATATCTCGAAAACTAATGGTTGTAGAGAAAAATGTTGCAGATGAAATTTGTTGGGTTTTGATGGGGACATTTGATAATAATGTGGGTTTTGAATTTTTATGGGGTTCTACGGGGTTTCCACAAGGTAACTTTAGTTTTTTTTTTAAATAGAAACCCCCATTTTTAGTGCAGATTCGGAATCTACAGAGACAAATACAATACTTTTGTGGAAAACTTTTTTTTCTAAAAGTTCAATTTCTCATCTTTTTTTTGCTTGGAAGATTAGATGGAGAAAGATGATCAGGTAATATACAGGGTGTCCCATTTTGAATAACGCATTAGAATATATAACTCGAAAACTGGAGGTCGCATGAAAAAATACTTTGTACAAAAGTGTTATAGTTTCAAAAGGGACATTCGATGGGGGTAATAGAATTGACCTCCAGTGGCAGCTTCAAGGTCATTTAAAAGTCAACTTCGTTTTTTTTTAAAATAGAACCACCTATTTTCTATAACAAAATTGTATTTTGTGTGAAAAAATACGCAACTTTGAGTGACCACATCATTGTACATCATTGTACATCATTGTACATCATTGTATTAGGAGACTTGATTCTTTGGTTCGGATTAGCTGTTTTCTGTGAAAGTCCCTTACCGTCGAGATACAAAGTTCTACCTCAACTGAGTCTGATAAAAATTAAACTTACATATTTCGAACTTCTTCAGGTGCTTAGGGTCGACAGTGCCTAGACCAAACATCCTTTACACAGTCGAACATGTCTGTAGCTGAGTAAATACTACCGATTACTATCTACTTTGTTAGTTAATCATGAATATTATTCGTAATTTGATGAGAAATGCTGATCAGATCTGTTGCGTGTTTGGTATCTAAAATAAGGATATCCATAGCCCATAAGTTCTAAGGAATAGAATTGAAGGGTGCTTTTTCATAAGCAAATAACTTCGTTTTTTGCCAAAATAGATTGGATTGCATATTTTTACTGTCGAAAGAATGTTATGCTACCTCTTTTTTATTCGATGTCAAAGTAGTGGAATTGTGATTTATTCAACAAATTACTGAATTAATCAATGGGGAACTTATTGCTAATCCGGCAATGGTTGGCTTCTATATTTTTGTTCCATGTGATTATTTTAGGTACAAGAAGAAGCCGCGAGACAGCACGCACCCCACGCTGGTTATGGGAAAGTTGCACCTAGCAGTGGCCTTGGTGGGGCAGGTCAAGCTGGTGGTGTCATGCCACCTCCGCAAATGCAGAGACCCATTCCAGGCCAAATGTCTAGTACCGCTGCTACCCACCTAATTCCTATGGAACAGTGGACACAACAGAGGTTTGTTTTATTTCACAAGTACATATATAACAAGGTACTTGAATATATGGTGTTATTCATGTGAATTTTCAGTCAACAGATTAGTATACGGGGTATTTTGATTTATACAATTTTTTCACTCAAACGCCAGAATGGAAGAAAGCGTTTTCTGTTTTATTTTATTGCATTTAAAATTTTTATACCGATCTTTCATGCATATTCACATTAGGAAATCGTCAAAAGTCTTTTTTCGTGTGTATGATTCAAGTTTAACTGTTATCCATTGTTATCAATTATAATAGTCAGTCAAAGTGGCTACACATAGTATCCTGTGTTCACCAATCTTCAATACTGCAATTGTCGATTACATATTAGGCTCGGACCACTCATAAGTTTTGTCTACATCAAACTCAAGATCTTAGGATTCCAAAAGATTATGAAGTTGGGACTCGAACCCAACTCTATTGAAACACATCTGTTTCCTTGGATCACCACCATCCAAGGACATTAATTTAGAAATGGCTAGAACATTCTTGATTCGTGATTGGCATAGTAGTTTTTAATTACTTGAACAGATATTGCCAATCATGGCGGCTTATCCCCCTTCTTTCCACTTCTTTTGTAGTTTAATATATGCATGTAAAAATGGCTGTAGCCGAGAAGGAAGATATATTTTCACACCTAAGCGAAGCGCAGTACATTGAAAATTGCCTGGAGACATAGATGGCCCTAGTAAATGCTTGAGCTACAGATATTTGAGCGGAGGCATAAATAACATTACAGATATCAACCGAATCCTGTGATGCAACCGAACCCGGGACTCCGACAGCAAAGTTCTCAACAGTTGATGCAACCACAGCAGCAGCCACATCCGGTTCAACCAATTATGGGAATAAGTGGTCAAATGCCTAGACAAGCGGGAGTTATTCCAGGTTCAGTTGGTCCACAGTCTAATCCTACACCGCCGATGCACAAGCATGCCCTTCAACAACTTATGCAAACCCTTCGGAGTCCCAACACGCCGGAGCAACAAAACCAAATCTTACAAATACTCAAGAGCAACCCTCAATTGATGGCTGCTTTTATTAAACAAAGACAGGTAGGCTGTATATTCATATTTTTATTTTGTGCGCGGCCTGAACAAGTTTTACTTTGGTAGTTGCTGCTCGGGGCAGAGAATTGATCCCACAAGTATTCCCCGAGTCGTAGAGTGACTTGTATGACGTAGGAGCAATCGAAATATTACAGAAAGTCGCGAACATAATGTTCTTGTTGATGTATTATAATAATATTCTCTGTCTTTTCATTCGGATAATTGAGATTAGTGGCTTTTATCATCATTATTATTATTATTATTATTATTATTATTATTATTATTATTATTGTTATTGTTATTGTTATTGTTATTGTTATCGGTATCGTTATTGTTATCGGTATCGTTATTGTTATTATTATCATTATTATTATTATTATAATTATTGAATCCTTTGTTTTCTGTGAACTTGATTGATATATGAAACCCATGTTATCAATCTTGATTGTTTCCAATAATTCGATTTCGATTAAAAGCATCCAGTGTTCACGTAAACGTGATATTAAGGAATTGGGCAGCTTCCCTATTTGCAAAATCACATCATTCATAATGTGCCAAACAAAGCCAAATGCATGGCTGCTCTTGTACGACATTTTCCCCTTTTTCTTTCAAAAATTGATCGTAACGGTTCATTTTCTATTATAATCAATCAAACTTGAATAATTCTGAAAATAAGAAGACTACACTACCACCATCTACTATCCATAGTCAAATTCTGTGTTCTGTAGTCAACTTATTTTCAAGTCAAATAATTACAATATCTAAGTAATCAATCGTCGCAATTCCTATCATAATTTATCTCAATGATTATGAAAAGACCTATTTGTTTCAGCAACAAACCAATCAGCATGGCGGCGGAGGTGGCCCTTTGGTGGGGCCTGGACAACCTCAGCAACAGCAGCCCGGTTTGCAGCATATGATGTCTCAGCAACAGCAGCAACAACAACAACAGCAACAACAACAGCAGCAGCAACAACAGCAGCAACAGCAACAGCAACATCAGCAGCAGGGTAGAATGCAAATTCAAGCGTTGCTAAGCCAACAGCAACAGCAACAACCGGGGCAGGGACACGGTGTACAACCACAGTGGGGAAGAGACGTGTACAAGCAGCAAATGCTAGTAATGCAAAGGCAGCAGGCACAGCAGCAACAACAACAACAGCAACAACAGCAACCGTTCACCCAACCACCAGCACCACCTTACGGCCAACAAAGACCAATCAGGCCACCGTTAATTGGTAAGCCACAAGATTAAATCAAGAATTTTATAGTTTTTACTATGATTGACTTTTAGCAGTGATTATTTTATTTTCATCGATAATTTGACGCAATTTTTTGTTCTCGCTTTGATTGCCAAATTGTGTTCGATGTAACACATTTTTGCATTCAAAGTACAGGAATAAAAAAAAAAAAAAGTAACGTATTATATTATTGTGGGACCATTAATTATTATTATTATTAATATTATTATTATTATTATTATTATCATTATTATTATTAATATTATTATTATTATTATTATTATTATTATTATTATTATGAACTTTTTTTTTCTACATTTCTACCGATCTTGCATATCTGTTGCTATGTAATTTAACTTCATTTGTGGACGTAGATAGATTCAGATCTAGGTATAACGAGCCAGAGAAAACTGGGTGTATATTTTAGCTTCTGGGAAATCAAAGATCGATAGACATATTCAGAAGCTAGATTTTATTGAATTGATATTGAATTAGAGAATAATGAGAATTCCAGTCGTACTCGGTAACGGATGGGGTCATGTTCACATGTGTGCATTGTGTGTCTATATATGTATACATCTATTGTATATATTGTATGTATGTTTATTGTATAATATATAGAAATATAATGTATTTATGTACAATACTCATATATACGTAAGGGCTGACGGGTTTAATTAATTAAATACTGAATTACCACGTTGAACAAACAAAAATCATTTAGCTATACTTAGAATTGTGTGTCTAATGTAATTTGATGTATAGTAAAAGTTGAAATTTTCTATTAAAAGTTGAAATGGGTACCATTTCTAAATGGCACATATTACTCTTATTGTTATTATTTATATACCTCCTCTTATATGTGATATTGCAGAAATCTTCAATGTTCACCGTTCATTTAAAATTATTATATACTCAAAACGCCCTTTATATTAAAAATTCAACATGTTTCAACTTTGAAACAATTTGAAAGTCCAACTTATATATGTAGTTTAATATTTATGAACAATACATTTTTCGCCCTAGATTATGTCCAATCTAAATGTGAAATTTTAACAATCACACTTGACACAGGTATGAATAGATATGTGATGAACGGTATTACCGGGGTATACTTATAAATATACTTATGCTTATACCTATATCAGATCTCGACAAACTGTTGAAATTTCTCGTAAATTTTTTTATCGATTGAGAATTAATCCCGTCATTTACTCCGTGTATATGTTTCAACTTACATGATACTAACACCCTGACTTTTTATAATATATATATCTGTATTGTTTCTTTTCACTAGGATACGGGTTCAATGAACAGGGCTATGGACAGCCAGGCTTGAAACCAACTCCACCTCCGGTACCTTCCCCCCAGGGTGTAATGGGCCCTCCTGGAATTTCGGTACAACAACAGTTGATGCAGTCGGTGCGGTCACCACCTCCTATTAGGTCTCCGCAACCAAATCCTTCGCCGAGGCCAGTGCCCTCACCTCGCAATCAACCAGTTCCTTCTCCCCGTGCTGGACCTGTACAGTCTCCCCACCATCATCCTCCTCACGGTACACCGACACACTCACCTGCCCACGAACTCAGTGGTCCCAGTGAAATGATGCTGTCCCAACTTGGTGGCAGTACCGGCGTACCTGCTGGCCATCCTCCCGCTATGCCTCATCATCCATCCCCAGCCCCCCCTCCTGCAAGTGGCGCGGATTCTAGTGAAGTGACACCCATGACACCGCAGGACCAACTCTCAAAATTCGTCGAGGGGTTGTAGTGACTGTTAGTTATCATATCCCTGAGTGCGACTGACTGCTCAGAAGCTTTCCTGTTCGTGACAACCACTTCTAATTACTGTTTGCTTCAGACTATTCTTCGTGTACTTAAATTCTACTGACCGGGAAGTACCAGATTTACAGACACATGTGTTGGGGTTTGGCTGTTGGCCATTCAATTGTTCGAGGACAAGAAATTTGGCCAAAATATTGTTTGATACGGTGTGTTCTCTCCATCTTTTGTCAAGAGAGAAAGAGAGAAACATCACCGTTTCAATGTGGTACGATACAGATACATGAAAAACAGTCTGGATGAACATAGTAATTTTAGTGAAAAGTTGTTCAAAGACTTGTCAGAAATAAGAATGCCCTCCCTCCGCCCTGTGACCCCTGATAAAAGGAGCTCAGAGACTTTGTAAAAAAAGAAAAGAAAGAAAAGAAAAATAAACTGAAAGGGCCGTCGTCCCCACCCTCCTCGCGGCTGCTTGCGCAGGCTGAGTGAAATCGTACAAATGTGTTGTGTATACTTAACATTAATTAATATTAATAGTTAAAATACTAGTAGCGACTACTATTACCATTATTACTATAACGTAAAAAAAGACGCGAAAAGGAAACAAAGAACTCTATATGTATAAAAAATAATAATAAAAAAAAAAAAACAAAAACAAAAAAAAAATTGAAGTAAGGAAAAAAGAAAAAATAAGAGATAGACAAGATACTTTGTAAAGTAAGTAAACGCAGAAGTTAAGGAAAGAAAGAAGTTAATAAGTTATGTTAACTTAAGGTAATTTGTTAAGAATTTAGAACAGCTGCCGACGCTGTATTTAGAACGGTTAAATTTTGTGATCAATTGAATTATCGCATAGATCAAAGCTCACGAGGGAAAAAGCATTTCTCTTGACTATATAAAAACAAAAGCAAGAAAAGAAAATCCCCCCCCCCGCCCTTTTCCCGCCGCGCCCAAAAAAAAAAAAAAAAAAAATAAATAATAAAACAAAAACGAGATGGTGTGTCACAACCGAAAATCATAAATTCACAACAGGCTGCTGTTTGCTACTACAGGAGGAGTATAAATCGTGTTAATTTTGAAAAGTTTTGAATCGAGGGCCCCGTGTGTACAGTCGAATCAAAAAAAAATAGCTATGAATAGCTAACGGGCCCTCTCGTAACCACTATGTAAATACTATATTATTACTATTATTATTATTATTATTATTATTATTATTATTATTACTATTACTATTATTATTATTATTATTATTATTATTATTATTATTATTATTATTATTATTATTATTATTATTATCATTATTATTATTAATTTACCTGCCTATAATAAATTTATGGATTAATATTGCTATAAAAAAAAACAGACAGAATATTGTAATATTTGAAGCAAAAGAATCTACATGTTACACGACAAGCTACTTCACACACTACACTACGTGACTATGCCAGTGCTGTATCATAGTGAAACTCTGAATGTAATTTTTTCCCCATCTTTTTTCTTAATTAACTATTTAAATGACTAGTAAATACGTGATGTATTTCAAAAGTATCAAAACAAAAGGAGAGTTTGTCACTTTTGAAATAGATTTTATAAGAAGTAGCCACATGTAAGTAAAAACCTAGCTGATTACATGTAATCAGATATTACTAACACCGACAGATAGCTAACGTAATTTAGAAATCGTAAAGAAAAAAAAAAAAGAAAAAAAAGATTAAAAAAAAAATAAGGATTGTTTGTTCAAACGCAACCACATTAAAATAAAACACCAACCTATGTAATCTAGACTATTATACGAGCGTACATAACGTACAATAATGTGTTTCGAATTCTTTCGACAAATATCGCAGTTATACCTGGTAATTCTAGAGTATAGAAAAAAAAAAAAAATTTTATTCTCAAGCAAGTACAGCAATGAGTTATGAGTTATATATATATACTATACATACATACATAATATATATAATATAATATGTATATATATATATATATACCTATACATACATACACGTGGTGTGGGTCTGATGTGTATGTACATACATACATACATACATACATACATACATACATACATACATACATACATACATGAGGAAAGTTTCAATAAAATTTAGCTTTTTTGAATTAATTAATGTTATATTCTATAAAAAAAAAAACCTATGGATGTTTGCATGATCTAGAAATAATTATTTTACATTTTTTATAAATCAATTTGAATAAACGAATGAATTACAATTATAGTCAGTCATATTCAATATTCTCCAAATTAGAAATTTTGTTATGTTTTGACTTATTTTCTTTTGTTTTTTTTTTTTCGAATATACGAATTTTGTTTCTGTGATTTGTTACTGTGGAAATGCTCACATCTACATATACATGATCACATTTTTACTATGTATAACTTGTATTTAACTAAGTCCCATATTATTATTAAGTCTACAGTTAAAACTTTGAAATAATATTTTTTTTTCCTGCTACGTGTCGTCTTAAACAATCACATATCATTAATCGAATTTCATTTACACAGTATAATCGAAGGGAATATTTTCTTATATTTTGAGCGAATGAGAATAATTAATTAGACCCTACGTTACATTTGAATCTCTAAGAAAAGAAAAAAAAAAAAATGATCTACATTGCTTTTATGTACTCTTTAGAATTACCAATAAGTATATACTTGCGTACGGTCGAATCGAATTTGTTGTTTATTGTACCACCATCGTATAGATAAGGTTTCTGCTGAATGAGAGGAATGTTAAATGAGTATAGATTATTAAACAATCTTACGAGTAAAATAATCATAAATGACAAACCCAAAAGTATTTGGCTTAGTATGGCTGTGTTTAGGGCAGTGTTGTAAATCCGAGATGGTGCACCATTTGTGGTAGTGAAATATCCGAATCAAGTACATACAGGTGATACACCATATCAAATACTGTGAGTCACAAAGTGGAAGGATTGATGGGATTGGAAATGATCTGGCTTTGGTTTTATCATCAAATTAGAGAACCTATTGACCATTTGAATAAATAAAAAATAAACATCATGTTATAACATATTGACTTCGTGGTTTGTTATACATGAGATAAATCGGTGCTGGCCTTCCAGTGGCATTAACAATAACAAATCACGGATATTCGTTAGATCAGGATGGAAAATTGATGTGAATATTGCCCAACGATGTATACGTTAATTTTGTCTTTGAAATGTGTATCATCATTTTTGTAAAAAGTACGTGTAACTGGTCGTTGCATTTCTTCGCGTTTATAGTGAAAATGGAATGTCCTTCTATAACGGCAAGGCCATATCGTAACAGACCGTGTAATTCACAATCTACATAGGAAATACTTGTCGGTGGTTCGCTGCCGCAAATATTGACACCTGAAATTGAAATAATAGGCGTTTGGATGTTGCGCGGATGTTGCAGATACATCGAATCGAAGTATGTGTATGTATGTACTGTTACGTACTCCCAATAATACCGGTAAAAATACTTCTAACAATTTTTCTACTTTGAAATGCACAGTATTTGGAGAGAAGAAAGAGAAAAAAAAATAATTGACTATTGTAAAGAAGGAAGAACAATACCACGCTATGTTATACATAATAATTGTTTTTTTCTTTTTTTTTTTTTTTTTAAATTTTTATTTTTATTTTTTTTTTATTATGGAACACATTAATATAATCCAATGGTTATATTATGAAGTAATATTATTAATTAATTATTAATTATATCAATAGGTGATACTACAGACAAAACTATAAAATATAATTATTATTATTACAATTATTACTGAAATACCGAATATAGAATACTACTTTTTATTATGACTTTTCGTAAATAGTGATTTAATTACCTAATTAAAGATTAATGAGACGCAAATGTAACGTTTATCCCCCCTCCCACCCCCGACCCCCTACCCAACCACCCTCTACCCCTTCAACCACCCACTGCATTGGTCACGATAAATGTTGTACGATAACTAAGTGTGTTTATTTATTTTTATCGTTTCTCATGCACACCGCCATTGATTATCAGAGCCGCTGTATTACTTGGTCACATATTCGATGAAAATTTGTAGCTAGAAAAAAGCAAAAGCTCAGAAAATGATTATAGTTACGCGCATGAATTATTACTACCTACTGTAATAATACTTTGATACGTCAGAAGTCTGGAAGACGTACTTTTGATTCCGAATTCATGAACGAACGTCCGTTAAACGTTTAACCGCCGTAATATTTAACGGCCCGTTAAATTGTTTCGTTTCTATTGTTGCTATCGTATGAAATTTTTAACTAGCGTAATAGCTATTACGGCTGGTTGAAAATGACCGCCACGGTGACTGAACAACAACGCGTCTTGTTATCAGAGTTGCGTAAGGTGAGTTGTGTATCTTTAATTGCAATAACTGTATCACGATCACAGCATTGTCGTAACTTTCATAAAAATCACATTTTTAACTAGCCGTAATAGCTACTACGCGGGTTGAAAATTTCATATGACAGTAACAATAGAAACAGAACAATTTAACGGGCTGTTAAATATTACGGCGGTTAAACGTTTAACGAACGTTGATGAATTCGAGCATAAGTATGCCAACTGGATATTAACTTCCACTTTTTCATTCATTATTTCTAATCAGTAATAATCGTTGAAAAAATTGATTGATAATTACTTATTTTTCTTATCTTGCATTATTGATTAGTCTCAATTTGTAGCCTTTAGTCCCAGCATTAAGTAGGTCGTTGAATAGACGCGTTGGTAACTATAGCTGGTGTTCCGCTATGCTATATCTTGCATTCTATTATGTAATTGCTGTTATGCCGATAGTTTTAGTAGACAATCTTATATGTAATATGTAGATAGTAATTCATCTCTCCTGGCGCATGAGAAACACCTACGATTGTACAGATGCAATAGAACAAGTTTTGTCTGAATTGAATCATACGTTTTATACTATATATCAGGACTACAGTCGGTGATCTGTCATCCTGCATAGGGAAGATTGGATGGGGGTCAAATCATCATGATAAGGTGATGGTATGGAGAGGTGTGGGAAAGGGACGCCATATTCCCCAATCAATGAGTCAGGTAAGGTTGGATAGTAGACTCTGCGAGTTGCGGTGGAGTTGGTAAGGTGAAAGGTCCCTTGCTGATAACTCAGCGACAATCTAGTATGCAGGACGACTCAAAATTATCGCACCACAAGTCATGGGCGCATTCCTTATGAAAATCTAAAAGCGTTTTCAACTGGGGCTACACCAAGCTACACTGCTGTAGTGTAGCCATCTTCATCTTTTTCTTTCCTTTGAGGGAGAGAGAGACAAAGATGGCTACACTACATCAGTGTAGCTCGTGCTGCATTCTTTTATCCGACCAAGGTCTGCTTTGTAAACCAATCATATTATAGAGTTCCAAAGAATAAATCAATGCCAACGCAGGGCTGCATGACTACTGTAGAAGAATGCAGCCTTGGTGTAGCCCCAGTTGGAAGCGCTGTAAGACTAAATTTTGTATCTAAAAGATTCGAGGAAGTACGATAGTTTCCGAAGTGTCTGTGTCGTCTATAAGGACTGCGAAATCAACTATGATCTTCCGTAGCTCGGAAACAATCGTTCTCTCGAATTTTCGGTAGAGGACATTTAGTCTTAGATTTCCATAAGGAATGCATACATGGCTTGTGGTGCGGTGTTTTTGAATCACCCTCTATATTGATGGGGTCTCATTTTTATGACCGATAACAGGACTTACCTTCTGTTTCTGTTGTGCATGGAATAAGTGACCAGAGGAGATCCATCAAGATTCCATGTGGCAATAATGTTGTTATGTCGACTACATGCTCGCAAGGGTGTTGAGCCATTAAAGGAAGAGAGAGAGAGAGAATATGTTGTTATGTATTTCTTTGTGTTGTATATTATCCTTTTTGTCCTTTTTTTTTTGTCATGTGTTTGACAGTGTTGGATTAGGATCTGATTGGATCTTGAATTTAGTTGTAAGGCGTTGGCTTCTGTTCTGGAAAATCAATTCGTTATGTCTTTTGACATTTATGTTGTTAGGACTTTTTTTTTATTATTATTGATCCCGAGCGATGTAGTATATCCTCGCATCTTCCAGTCAATCTCACTCCAGTTCTACACCAATTTTTCAGGAGTCTGAATTCATTATTTACTAACTCTTGTTAAACCTACTTTCGCGTACGAGATGGTTGTTTCTTTCTTATGAAACGTCATCCAAAATCTTCTTTCTGTGACCTACGTGCAAGGACAAAACAACAGAACCGATTATACATTTTTTTTGAAAAAACGAGATACCAAGTTGTGAGATATGGATTTTTAAAAATTTAGATAATCGAAGCTGTATGTGATTACACAAAATTACACAGTTCACCACAGGTGTTTAGCAGATATAAGAAGCATCGAAGAAAATATTTTTAGTTGACAAAGGTAAGTTTGATTGTTAGAAATAATATATTTCAACGAAGAATTGGCGTATCGATTTACATCCGAACCCAACTCATGAATTTTTTTTTATTTACAAGCAAGTGACTTCGTTTATTATTTTGTATATAACTTAGAATTATTCGCAGAACAATGAGGAGAATTGACGCCAATTAGGAAACAAGGAGAAAAAATATTTAAAAGAAACAGGAGCAATTGAAAGCTGAAAAAACTATATATAACCAAACTTCAAAACGCGGTAAAATAACAAATTAAGAAAAACCAAAGTTGCGTACAAAATTCTGCTCGAATGCTCGTACCAAGACCTGTACAAGCAACAAATATACCAAAAACAGGTGAGAACAACTCTCCAAGAGTCACACCGTTCAAGTGTTCAAGATGGATTCAAGCAATTTCTTTTCATTTCATTTTCTGTTAGTTTTCACGCCTGTTACTTAATGTTAACATATCCGATGGTTATTCCAAAAATAATTATGTTTTTTACGATCAAATTTTCAATTATCGGGCCTTGTATATCCATTTGGTCATAATATGATACCATTCATCATAAGAAGTTACATGATTCTTATCTTGACCTCTTTTGCCCCGCGTCCTATATTACCCCGGGATTCAAGTGAGCCCAGCTCTCCCCTACTCTATATTGCACGGATAGGTGAAATGAAAAAGTTGGAATCACTTGAAATAACGGAAATCATTCGACATCGTGAAATCACCGAGAAATTCCCAAGGAATCATCGAAATCATCTTGAAATAATGTGAAATCGAGAATCACTGTTATGTGCCACGACATTCGGCAGTGAATAGCCCCTCGATTTTTTAGCTTCTTCTTCTTCTTGTGAGAAGCTACCGTTGGTCCGACACTATCGTTCTAGAATAATACGTTCACACTTTGCTCTATGAGACCCTATTATTGAAATTTCATCAGTCGATAATAAAATATTGAAATATTATACGTTCGGTCCCGCATTACACTCATTAAACTGCTTATTAGCAATATGATAAATATGATAAAGTGTGGTGTTTCAAACACTTTTTTCTGATGATTCGCTGCTTCAAACTGAAAGATCTCACTGTGAAATTCCTTCGATCCTTTCGCCCTTTATTCGAAAAATAAATGTTACTATTTTCTAAAAATAATTTTTTGATTCATTATAATTTATAAGGTGAAACATGATTCCGCAACTTTTTCACAATTTCAACACGGTGTGGTAATTATGGACGGGCTAGGAAAGTGAATATAAACCAGTAAAGGAGTCATTCATGTTACAAGTTCAACACAAAACATAATCACAGCATTCATCATCATGAAGGTATCACTCGATATGGGTAATTATTTGAGAATTATTTGAGTCAGTCATTGACGTCAAGCACTGACGTCAGTCACAGACGTCACTGAGTTGGGTGTCAACATTAGACGAGAACATATAGTGACCATCAGGTGAAACCGAATGGTCCATGCGTCCGAACGCCGAATATTTCGTATTTTTAGCAGGTTAACCACTCGTTGCACTGAAAACCCCTAGGGTGATTTTGGCGTGCGGTCGATGAAACTCGGCAGCCATTGTTGGAAACCGGCTGACTTTCAATACATCGCGGAAGGTAGACATGTGGGGTTATGTTCGTTTATTTGAATGAACTATTAGTCAGCTTTAATAAAGTTTTTCTCACACACCTAGTTTAATTCATTGGAGCTTCAACCCTAGAATACAATTAATAATCTCTTTCAAATTGGTTGTTCTCGATGAACTTTTTGACTCTAATTAATTCCTAGTTATAGCTTAGGTTAATTCGTTGATTGTATTAAGATATCATTTGAAACTAATTGATAGATTTTTGATAAATATTCATAGCTTATTCACGTAGTTTTTCTTCACCTCATTTATCATTTGCTTAAAATAAACGAACATAACCCCACATGTCTACCTTTCGCGATGTATTGACAGTCAGCCGGCTTCTATCAACAATGGCTGCCGAGTTGCATCGACCGCGCGCCAAAATCACCCTAGGCATTTTTCAACGCAACGAGTGGTTAGCCCGCTAAAATGACGTCATATTCGCCAATATTCGCTGTCCGGGCGCATGGACCATTCGGTTTCACCTGATGGTCACGTAAAGAGAGAGTTGTCACGCCACCTAGCTTATTAAACGTTCTTATCAGCACAAGATGATAGGTGGCTCATCTTGCAGTAGGAGCTTGGTGATCTTGACACCATGTTTTTTCACATTATACACCAATTATAATAAGGTATACATTAAGCTTCTTCTCACTATCGGTTTACGAGATATTTCCACGTTGTTCATTTTGTACAATTTTGACTTCCATCGTATTTGTTTTGTCTGCATTTCATATTAACTCCTTGACTTGGAAATGATTTTCTGTCTGTTCATGATCGTCCATCATTGACGTGTAGTTAAATCTTTACTCTTATCAGTTCTGACTCTGTAAATATTTTTTGTCTGCACACGATTGTCATACTATTGACTAATTGTTATGTATTAATTTTTTTTTTTTAATAAATGGCCTCCGATGAGGGCAGCACATCACTGCCGAAACGTCAGGCCAATACACTCCCAAACAATTGACTCAACTCGATTGATTGAGCCCCTGCTCAAATAATCACAGCATGTTTCAACATTTCGGCGCGGGATATGAGCCCGCCTGATGATTTTTCTATTTTTTTATTTACCCTTTGAATACAAGAGTAACAAGACCAAAATTGTATCAATGAAAATAAGAAATAAAATTATAAAACAGAAAGCATGATTCAGCTGAAGGACCCTTAGGCAAGTCAACAAGAATAGTTCCATACGTTTAACTTTAACAGGAAAACCTTGTGAGAAAGAATAAGCACGGGTTAAAAACATAATAAACAAGTGAGCCTTCTTTTGTTTCTCATGCAAAAAACCTCAACATGTTTAACACAAAATTTTATTATTTCGATGCGTTAAGTAATTCATACATTTTTTCGTTCTAATATTGATATTCATGATGATATAATAGAAATTTGTTCCTTATAAAATTTTCAATTCTCTGATATCGAACAGGAATTTGAATAAAAAACAAGAAATCAGCGCCGTCAACAAATTTTTCAAGACCCATATATGCTTGAATCTTGAATATCGTTTGAATTGCTGAAATGCTGTAACTTTGATTTAAAATATGGGAATCCAGTGTAGCAAAATAAAATGACTTGGCTGTGAATTCTCAGGTACTGTGATAGCATAGGTATATGGGGCATTCCATGGTAAATTACACAGTATAAAACCCGACCGATTCCGATTTGCTTAATATTTTTTCGTATTGTTGGCATCACTAAAGAGGACATCTGTGATTTTTTTCAGATTTTTATTGCCAGACGTTCGAGTTTTTTTTTTTTATGCCAATAATCCTAATTCCAATTAAACAAATGATTCGAAAAAATAATTCGGGCCAATTTTTTCGTAATTTCACACAGTTTATTAAGAAAATACTAGACACATTTTTTAGTATCATGTCGAGCATTTTTATCCGATTTAATATATAAAATATCAAGTTTCACTATAAGTATACCCCCTGCCATCCGGTTCAAAAAAATCACGAAAATTCTGCATTGAAAATCAAAAATTTCAAGCCTAAGGCGATGATGGAGACATGATTCCTTCAGTTTTATTGAATTTTTTTTTGTGCATATTTTCCGTTGTTTATCACTTCTTACTCCAATTACGATGAAAAAAGTTTTTCTCACCAACAGCCGTTATAAATAATAAATAGTTATCACCTTTTCTTATCGTATTGGAGTAAGAAGTGAAAAACGACGGAAAATATGCACAAAAAAAAATTCAATAAAACTGGAGGAATCATGTCTCCATCATCGCCTTAGGCTTAAAATTTTTGATTTTCAATGCAGAACTTTCGTGATTTTTTTGAACAGGATCGCAGGGGGCATACTTAGTGAAACTTGATATTTTATACATTAAATCGGATAAAAATGCTCGACATGATACTGAAAAATTTTTCTAGTATCTTCTTATTAAACTGTGTGAAATTACAAAAAAATCGGCCCGAATTATTTTTTCGAATCATTTGTTTAATTGGAGTTACGATTATTGGCATAAATAAAACAAAAACTCGAACGACTGGCAATAAAAATCTGAAAAAAATCACAGATGTCCTCTTTAGTGATGCCAACAATACGAAAAAATATTAAACAAATCGGAATCGGTCGGGTTTTGTACTGTGTGATTTACCATGGAATGCCCCATATGTATACTCAAATGTTAGCTCGTTACATTTTGCTACTATTTTAACAATATTATCTTGAAGGGACCCTGGGTATTATGCATTCATTCTCATAACGTATAACTATAGGCCCTTGGCCAATGTAGAAAAAGTGCTGACGTGTGAATAAACATGCTTATGTCCATGCCAATTTTTTATTGATTGCATATATCCTTGGTTTTCTACATTCCAGTTATATGGAACCAAAGATACAAGTATTTAAACATTTCGCGATTAACGCAATTAACATTGTAGGGATTATACATTTTCGGCGGGATTAATTCTGAGCACCTGAAGAGCCACCAACTCTGGCTGAATCGCGAATATGATTAGCAATAGAGGATTTTTTGGCGCTCAAGGGCGATAGTTTTCCCACCGTCAACCCCATTCGCAATTTGCCCGGACTTACAGGTGATCAGAATTGACCTCGCCACATGTTCATACATGTCGAATTATCCGGTGTGTGAAACTGTACATGTAATTGAGGTAAACCGGCAAGGCACATCATCGATTGTCTGATGCATAATTTAATGAACTTATCGAAGCCCGAAGAAGATTGCCTCTTACGTACCATAGTACGCAATCACAACATGAGTTGGCAATGTTTGTGTGAAGAAATGATATAAAATCATTGGAAAAATTTTGGATATGGGTTCTTTGAACGTATGATGATCAGATTTGTACTGACTAATAAAACTTTTATCTCAGTTATCGATTGTTTCCTTTATGCCAGAGTGGTGGGGAAAAATATTAGTCGAATGTACCATTTAAATTCAACACATTTATTTGTATATGAACTAATTACTTCATTTTATTTTCATCTTATTATCACTGTGAGTTGCACACGCTCACGTTATCACACTGATTTTCTATGAACTTATTTTGCAACTAGTTCTAGAGGCTGGTCGAGGTATCGTTCATAGCATACCTATATGGCTATCAAATACTTTGAACATTTTGATTTTTTCATTCGCTGACTATTTCTCAATGGAAAACGTGAACATCGCAAGAAATAGCATCATTTGCCGCATATTTTATATTACATCAATATTATACCTTTAATGCAGGTAAAAATGCATAATGCGGGTTTCTGACAAATTTTCAGCTATTCGAACTACAGTCAACTATGTGCCGGTAGAAATATTCTCGCAGTTTATTATTGAATAAATATCAATGAAGATTGAGTGCACTTCACTCAATACAAGGCTCAAACGTTCGACATGATTGAATCCTGATGCTCAATGTATGGACGAATATCAACAGTTGATGATACCATGTTGATATCCACCCGCTCTGTGCACATTGGACATGCTTCTTCTGTTCCAATGATGCTGTAAAGAAAAAATTTGATGTGATACGTGGATGCCTCGACTTATCAGACAATGTGATTTTATTGTACTGGCGAGTAGGTCATGATAAATAAATCAGAGGCATATGAATCATCGGAATAAAGTCTGAAAGACTTCTAAATTATACAAATTTTTTGTTACGTACTAAGGGTCAAACACTCTTGAGATTCATTGAAATCATGCAATCTTTGAGATTATTTGAAATCCTTGAAATCTGGTGTATACCAAAAATTATGAGCGGTTTACTCCTTGCTTGCGTAAAATAGTCGAAGAACAAGTAAAATCATTAACAACATACAATTTTGATTTGCCTATTCTCATTACCATATGGAAAACCGAATTTTTATGATTCGAATGATATTTTTCATCAATTTGAAGAAAAAACGACAGGAGTTTAGTCAAGGAATTTCCGGTTTCGTATAGAAATACTCGAATTCTTATTATTCTCTGGCAGGTTTATATTATCTAGCATGTACGACCATGTTCATCAAGAGGATACTACGTACCGTAGGAACTCTGTTGCGATAGCAGGAAAATCACATTGGGGACAAACCGTGAAATCATCCTCAAGAATATGGCGGCCCTGGACGAAAATAAATTTCATTCAAATTAGCAAGTATTTCCTGGATTCAGGAAACATTGAAAAGGGCTCCAATTTACTTGGCCACCCTTGTACCCTTGTCATGCTGCATATCTTTGAATGCGACATAGAGAATGTATCACAGCCTCACCTCATGTCCGAATATTAAAAGCCAGAAGATTACGTTCCCTAGAAAAATATTCCGCATTTCGTGTTGGAGTTGTCAATTACTAACAGACTCTTTAGCACCCACCACTTTCTCTCAAGTTATCATTGCAGCTTCAGGAATTCCGTAACATTTTGAAAATAGCGATCTACCAGAGTATCAATTTTCGTTACCTCCACTACTTAGAAATTCTAAACTAAACGCCTTGATACCCTGCTAGGGTTGTATGGATTATTTCGATGTAACAGACGCGTTGCGAATATTGTTATTATAAAATGATCTTGCGGAAATGAAGAACTGATCTAGGCAATTCTTAATGTCCGAAAATAAGTGAAAAACTTAGTCCAAGAGAATGTGAAGTTCTGACTTTTGTCCTTAGCCCATGAGGTGAAGCACTTCCGGATCTTACATGGGAGACCTCGCTCCAAATATTGACAAAGATTCAATTGTTCGTTAGTTGCTTACCCTACACTCACAAGGATTTTGAAACTTTACCGTTGCTATGCAGAAGGGTATGGTGTTCTTGCACTTGTCACACGTCACCTCAGTTTCAGGTAATTTATTTTTACAATATGGACATGGTGTCAGAGGCTCACTGTCCACTTCGTCATCTTTAGTTTTGGGGGGTTTCCTAACAATAGCTTCAATTTTTTTACTGTACTTTGGATCAATGTGTGTTCGATATTCAGGACGCATAAGCATCGCAGCAAAATTAAATGCCGAATGCTTCAGACCAGCTCTGTGGCATTCTATTACTGTGGATGTCAAAATAGGAACGATATCTGAAATAAATATATAGCGTATCGATACCATTGATGATTGGGAACTGATGCGAAAACAATCATAGACCACCCCTATATATGCGATCCTTATAAGAATGAGTTTAACAATTGCGGAGCGACTTAAACTACGCAGGTCATTCTATATCAAATCAAGCAGAGTTTGGACTGCACCATCTCTGATTTCAACAAAACTTCCCCAATATGTTAGTCTTATTTTCACCACCAAGCCGATAACCAGTTGGGAATGGCGCCGTCCAATGTCTGGTTGATTTCACATAGAATGGCTCGGGCACAATACAATATAGAATACTGTAATCAATTTACTTTTAAGAGTATAAACCAATAATTTTTTATTCTCTGTATTTAAAAAGTACGAATATTTATTACTTACGCAATGGAAATTTCGAAATATTATTTGCAACTCTGATCAACATCCGAGCCCCACGCAAATGATCGTTTCTTTTCACATGTAGGCGCACCAATATATAGGAATGCAATAATCTGAGATTATTTCGCATTTCCAACGGTATATTAATTTTGTTTTTCTTCAATTCTTGGTACATACCGAACAGTACGTCATGAGCATTTCTGTAGTTTCCTGTAAATGCACCAACATTTATTCATGCACACTGCAATGGCGGTTTTACTAAGAGGCAAGGGAATTACACAAAGGTATACAACCCCTACAGGACCAACAATTGTTAGTTTTTCAAATCCACATTCAAATATTAAGCAGAACATATAAGGGGCATTAGCATTGAAATCACCAGAATTAATATCATAAGATGTCCCGAAAACCAGACATTTGTACTCGCCATTGATTTGTTCTTCATTAGCAATAATAATAGCAGTTTTTGCAGCTTCTTTGTATTGTTTTCTCGCCATATACAACCGGAATAGATATTTTGGATCCTTGGGTAGTCCATCACCACCTAATAGAAAATCTATAAGTTGATTTGCTAATTTATCGTCCTTTGACGATGCTACAGTATCTATCGACAATGTGAGAGCTGCGTCGTCATCTACTGTGAGTTGGGCAGCCTTTAGCAAATGTTTGAGAGCCTGAAAAATGGACAAGATATAATAGATGCAGGGGCTAGGAATCATTAGTAGAAGAGAGTTCATGCGAAATTGCTTCGTCGTACCTTCTGGTATTCCTTTGCATGGAAGTAATACCTTCCGGCTAATAAGCTATTTCTCTGAGATTCGAAATGGATTGCAAGGCTTTTGAAATCTTCTATTCTAACATTATCATCGTCGAGCGTGTTGACCAAGATATCTCCATACAGTTCCATTTTGCCATGTTGATTCGCTAGCTGAAATGCCTCGTCGTGACAATTGGATAATATCAAGAATTTGATCGCAGAATTATAATCGTTCATCTTTTGGAAAAATCTGGCAACCATTTTAGCACCCTCGATGCTTTTTGTCTGCTGAACTATTTCCACACTCCTCGCTGAAAATTTATTGCATTAGGGAAATCCGATATAAGCTTTATTTCAACATTTGCAGATTTTTGGTTCAAAGTTCAAGGAGTGAACTGGGATAACTGTACTACCAGGATTATTTAAATGTTCCAAGTTGATTCTGATTATATTATCATAATCCTTCGCTGTTTCATAAGCCCTTGCAGCTTCTTCGAATTTTCCTTCGACCTCTTTTGCCTTGGCAAATTGGATGTGAATTTTTGGCGACGATATTTGTGGCAAGAGTTGTTCAACTTTGTGCCAGTTTTTAAGTTTAATATATGCTGAAGCAGCCTTGTCAAAATATTCAGCTTTTTCATACAATATTGCAGCTTCGTTAAATTGCTGTAAATGTAATGTATGGGGGAGATCATGAGCAATTAATAATACACAAAACTTAATTGTCATATTGTAACGTCTCATGTAATCAGAAAATTTCGTCACCTTTATCGTTTCTAAAATTTCTGCACACTCTTTTCTCAGAGACCTCGGACTTTCCGCGTCCATGGCTATACCGACACCCTTTCTACTGTCACCACATCTTATAGACATTCTGGCAATGCCAGCAAGACATTGACTTCTGTGATTAATATTTTGAAGAGCGAGAGTCGACTGTATACTACTATCGACTAATCCACGTTCGTAATTAGCTAATGCTTTTGGATAATTGCCACTGTAAGCGTGAAGTAAATTGTTTTAATCTCATCATTGATACAAATAAATAAACCAATATAAACAATATTTGAATTTGAAACTAAAATCCTCACGTGAATTCCAATTGTTGAGCATATTCCCTGGCAATGAACGGGATTTCTTCTGGATTTAATTTCTGCGCTAAATTAAGAGCTTGTTCCCATTGCATCAAATCTCTTCTTAAATTAAGAGCTTGAACCGGTTGTGACGAGCGTAAGAAAAACTTTTCCGCTTGGTTGTAGTTGCCTAGCAGAGAGGACGTGTGTCCGCATAATAAAGCCAGTTCATTAATGTTTTCTAACTTTTGTAGAGACCAAACTGTCGCTGCGTCTCCCATGTGTCGATAAACTCGTGATGCTGTATAAACGTTTTTAAGAAAGCCATTTTATTGTTATGCTGCATTTTGAGAAAGAATCTCTCGCCGTCAGCTTACCAAACTCTACGTCCAAATTGGCCATTGCACTTTGTCCTAACGATTGCCAGCATTCACGATCATTTAATTTAACGCATGCCTCCCAAGCGTGCTTAAATCTGTTCGAGAAATATAATGCTCATGTTTGTCGCGAATATAACAGATTTGTAAACAGGTGGGTAGAATAATGGATGTGCAAACCTTCTACACGCAACGTGATTGTCAAGAATTTCGCCTATCCTTTTTGGATCAACGATATTGCCAATATCCTCGTGCGAAGACAAAGTAACTTGTGTTAATCTACTACCGGCTGTACTCAATGTTACCTCTCCGGAGTACATAAGCATCGGTAAGGTTTCTGTGGGTAGTTTTGTCAGGCAGATCTTTATCACCTTGCTTCCTATAACGTATCATATGCAGTCTCTAAATTTGCTGTTACAGAGTTCACTCAGTGAGATAGAATAAGGCTGATGTACTTCAGTTGAAAAAAATTTAAAGCAATCAAATGCAAATCTGTGGCAAGGAATAATTTTCGTTACCCTCAATATAATATTTCACGTAAATGTAAGTAACGATGACATTTTGATTATACACTGCGAATACCCCACGTTCAAATATATTCTGATCCCAAACTATGCCTTCAATTGATTCGGGGAGATCAGGTATTTGTATAATGTTTTCATCTATCGGATCATAAATGTATGCATCAGATTTATCATCTATGAAGCACAGCTGTGTTCCATTTGCATCTAAGTAAATCTGTTTGATTCCATTATTGTGCGTGAATTCGGTAGATTGGTTGAACGCCTCTAAGTAGAAGTAGACTATACGACCCATCTATGAAAGGTTCAATAAGACACCCACTTAATAGGAAGTAGCAAGTTCGTTTATCGAATTTTGTATAATAAGAAATATAATAACATTTAAGGGCGTTTGAGCAAGCCTCGAGAACTTGTGAATCACTCTAGTGCCTCTAGTGCCTCTAGAGCGCAGCCTGGGAATCCCATTGTAATAGCATAATAGGAAATCCCATTGCTGCTCCTACTGCTCTGATCTACTCCATAGAAATTCCAGAAAATTGCTAACACGAGCTTCTACAGTGCACTGCCTGTCGCGACAACAGTTCTTTAGTTCAAAGTGGAAGAAATAATGATTATTATTTTTTCCTCTCTTGGCCGGGCGCACATCATTTGTTGTTAGAACAGACCGTTGCTCAAAGGCCCTTAAGTAGTTGTCTATACATGTGAGCGGATTATGATTAAAAATATGAAAAGTTTATAAGATTACATTATTTCCATAAACTAAGAAGTCAGGTGACAGAGCATGGCACGTTATTTTAGAATCTGAAACGTCAGGTTGTGGAAATATTTTTGACTCACTTCCATCATTTGCTAAGTCTTGTTCATTTTCTATCTGAAATATAATAATAAACAATTGAATGTAATATTTTGGATAGCTGACTCTTATGCCTTCGGCGCAGGGTAGCTTGTGCCCATTAGAAGCACTGAAAAACGACACACGCGCCACAATAGCCAACCTGGAACTATCAAGTCACATGACTTAGTATGTATGTGTGGTATGTTACATACGTAAAATTCGCACCTGTGAGTGTGTCCATGAAAACACAACAGCGTGCTAAATTTGACATCTTCATATTTGAGAATAATATTCTCTTTACATTTATAATAATAATCTATCGACATTATGGGGGGTTTCTGTATTTATTGCAAGGGGAAAGAAAATAAGCGTGCATCTTCGCATTTCTTCAGGTACATACGTTTAGTGATATTGTTTGATTTGTATTGCTTGATTGATTTTAAACTCGTTCTTGATAATAAAGTGATTTTTGAACTTCATTTCACTTTTAATTTATGTGCAGTTAATTGCTAGAATGCATTAATCGAGCATAAAATACAGATCATACTCCTGCCGTTGATACTGTAACACAACGGAATTTTAAAAAGCGCCAATTTAGAAATTAAGAGCCATGATCAACGCAAACCGCTCATTCCGTCATTTTCATTACTAGGTGTACGCGGAGCGGTTAGATTCGAAATTTCTAGTTCCAGGTTGGATATAGTAGCGCTGGTGTCCGTTTCGTCTGCTTCTATTGGGCACAGCTCGAGTATGCTGATCAGCTATCCAGTTAGTATAGAGATCAGCAAATATTTCTCATGTTCTTGTCTGCTAACTACAAAAAGAATGCTCTGACTTACGGTGTGCAACTGAAGCTTGCCGTCAAACAATACAGAAGTAAAAGTTTGATTCAAGCATATGCTTTCAATCGTTCCTAAATAATCTCTTTCCAAATGTATAGGGTGGTCATAATTGAACTTTGTCAAGTTCCAAAATAGTACTCGATTATTTAAAGCTGCTGCTAGGTGCAGAGGGCCGACTGCTATTACAGAAGGTTCTATTATGGTATTGATAGTCTGTGGTGTGGGTTTATTCTGGAAATGTAGATAGAATGTGTTTAAGTTAGTTTCGTATATGAAAGTGAGCTAATTCTGAAAACACTGGAACATTGAGTTGACATGCAACGAGTTGTGACAAACTGGATATCGAAGAACAGATGTAAGGTCATTGTACCTAATTTCCGATAAATCAGTTTTCATTATTCGTGTCATTTGTCAAATTAAGGTGTGAGCTGGAAATGAAGGATTATCAATGATGTTATTGTATTTATTTGTCTTTCACATACCTTGTCCAGTGTATATAAATGTACAACAACTTCGGTCAGGCTTGTTAGAATAGCAATTCTATTTCCACAGACGCTAGTTAACTTTGGCAATTGTAACAAATAAATCAGAACGTTTCCACTATGCATTGCCGCAGCCAGCATACTGCCATCAGATGACCATTCCACTTTGCTGACACCAGTTTCTCCCGTCAGAGTTATCACTTTGTTTGTTTCTTCTAAATTCTGTACACTGTGCACTTTCAAAGTGTTGTCACCACATGTTACTATCTTTCCTGCTACATGGCTCAACGCAATATCATTCAAAGAATCTCTGTGATTCTTAACTTGAAATAATTCCTGTCCAACTTCTTTTATATGCGTTGATATGGCTATAAAATAGCCTGCCTCAAAACCGACCAATATGTAACCGTCGCCATACCTGATTCAGATTTTAACAGAGATGAAAATACAGATATTGAATTCATCCATCAAACTAGGATATCACACACCTTCTGCAAGTAGACAAACTCACCATTTGTAAGTGACAATCTGACCATATCGCTTCTGGAATGCTAATTCAATTGGATTATCAGGATCCAGAACATTATACAAAAATAGTGTTGTTTTGCCAACTACAAGTGATACCTAGAATACATTATCTTCATTATTAATTCATTCCTACAATTTGAGGGTGTTCAAGGGTGTAAACTACGCCCCGTATATGTTGATTCTACAAACTACACCTGCAGGATTAAGTTCATAGATATACATGTGACGCTTTTGATCATTAAATCCAAATTCTTACTCATCGATGAACAATTCTTGAGATCTTATTTTGGAATAGTGAAATTGATTATCTCTTTTCATCTATACACGTTTTGTACTTTATATGGGCATATATCTCGTTTTCAAATGGGATTCCAACCTTTACTATCCTTCTGAACGGAATAGACAAGCTGTGAACATGCCTAGCATAGTTCATCAGCGATTTATCGACGTGATAGCCGCATTGGATTAATGACTGACAAAGATGTGGCCATTGAAAAGGGACAGAACTCCGAAACAAAAAAGAATTTACGATGTTGCCCGGAACTTCATAACAAGCTTGAAAATGGTGTTATTCTCTAAAGTATACTATTACTAAGTAAAAAAAGGGATTCCTGATCTCTGAAGCGAGTCTATCGATTTTGTCCTTAAATTGAAAACTTACTGTATTTTCACCTCCGATTCTCTGGTCCATTTTCATTTCGCTAAATTGAAGGTCAGATGGGTCTCCTTGTAACGTGATTTCCCTACGTGTATCGCCCTCACTTGTACTAATAGTCAGAACTTTATCCTCGCTTGCTAAGGCAAGAAGGCCTTCCATTGACCATGCACCACACACAATTTTCTTTTTATGTTTACCCAGAATGGGTATACGTCTGCAAGATAACGTAATGATCAAATTTGACCATGGTAGCCACGAAAATTGGAGTATCAGAATCCAGGACTTTTCTAAGACTTTTTCGGGATTGAAACATTGCGCTTTGAGGATAGTTTTTTCATGTGATTCTGTTGCGGGTAAAGAAGTCAACAAGATTGGGTTTCATGAGAGTCGTTGTTACTTATTACTTTGTTTTCAATTGCTTTCAGGGAAGGAACTCTTCAAATCTTTCAATATCTTTTTGATTCTCGTGTGAACCATAATTTATAAGTAGTTGATCCCTTGTTGAATCAATATTCCCACAGTAGCCAGGGTGGTCTCTAACAGTAGTATTGGCAAATTTCAACATACCCTATAGACTAGCTCCAAATAGATTATAAAACAAATCTGTAAGATGTCATAGCCTTCTATCTCAATCAGAAAGCGTACCTTTAAGTTCAGCTTCTGTATAATTTCCCGAGTATTTAGCAGACTTGTAATAGAAATAATAATGGCAAGTATGCCAAGAACCCACGTTATTGGATGAGGAAAGAGAACTGAGTTGCTGAGCTTACAGGGACCATTTCATTATTTTTACGAATAACACATGTCATACTTGGCATTCATATGATCATATAGGGCCAAATTTCCTTTTTGTGTACCGACTGCTAGCATGCAGTTTTTCTTTGCCCAAATCATACAAGTTAAACTATCCCTGAGTCCAGCATCAACTTGAGACTTTTTCCCAGTTGCTGCATCCCATAAAATTATGGCAGATGATCCGGTCGAAATAGCAGCGAACAGATCTCCATCTGCGTCCCATCCGAACCCAGTACATAAACCTGAGAGTTGAATACGCTCCTGGATTTCACCTTGACGATTGAAAATTGAAACCATAGAATCGCAACCGGTTGTAGCTAAATATGTACCATTCCCAGGACGCCACGATATAAAGACGCTGCCAGGACCATGCGGCTGGTTCAGTCGGTACAAAACCTACACAGAGATAACGTTGATCGCGTCAACATCTGGCGTACTTAATATGAATGGACATAGTGTCTGGTGTTTATGACGCGATCAATAGGTTTTGTTTTCTGAATAGCAAAGGAAAACCTGATAAGATATAGTTTTCTATTAAAACTTGTCTGCAGATTTCAAAATTTGATGATTGCAAAAAATGAAGTTATGTACGGATATTGTGACGCAATTGACATTGTAGAATAAATCTTCTTGATCCGGGATGCGTGGCATGATTTTATGGTGAAATCAGTTTGTACTATTCATAAGTTATAGCTGTGAATAACCATGGCACATAATATCTGGTTATAACTTATTATAACCTACCTTATCTGAAGCCATCCTTGGAAAATGTTAAACAATTCAAACTGTTTACTAACAAGTAATATAGCACGGAGTAATCATAAATATTTATATCAGCCTGAATCTATAGCACTCGTATTGATTTATTTGAGATATTTTCAAACTAAATGTCACTACAATCTCCATGTTGTTTATTACGCACAACTACCAGTTTGTTCGTCTTTGCTTACTCTTTCTACACTTTTTTACACTTTTCTTACACTTTTTACACTCGCCCAATAGGAAGCGTGAATGTATGGTGAAAAGTGTAAAAAGTGTAGCTAAAACGAACAAACCTAGTGACTATAGGTTCGTTCGTCTTAGCTACACCTCTTATACTTTTACTAGATTTTACACTTTTCACTAGAAATTTACACCTTCTATTGGGCGAGTGTAAAAAGTGTAAGAAAAGTGTAGAGAGCGTAAGCTAAGACGAACAAACCTTACAGTACAATCTGGCTACATTCCTAATCGGAGATAAGCCATTGAAAAAAGGAGTTAAAAAAAAAAAAATTCAATACGATTAAATGCACTCGTCTGGCTACATTCTTAATCGGAGTTAAGCCATAGAAAAAGGAGTTAAAAAAAAAAAATTAAATGCACTCGCAATTCAGAAATGAGGGCCGGTCTACACAGGAGCGTAAAGATGTATGCAGATGCTACGGACCAATGAGGGTGCTTTCGGTGATGTAGAGCAAGATCGCTGGAACACGGAAAGGCTGGATTTTCATGCGCAGTAAATTGCTGCTCCACAAAACTTTTGTTGTAACGTTATTCGTTATTGATCACGTGGTTGCGGGTAACCACGTGATTAACAACTCATAGCGTTACAGCAAAATTTTGCTGTAGCAGCAATTCACTGCGCGTGAAAATCTAGCCAAGACGGAATGGAACACAGACGAATTCTGGTGACTTTCGTTATTCCGTTCCGTGTATCGCAAGGTATATTGCTTCCTCCTTGTTCCCATGGAGCAAAAATGTGTTCTTCACCACGGAACGAACTAGTGTTTTGGAAAGAGCATAATTCGTGATCTTTCGGAAAAAATCATAATTAGCAGGTTCAGTAATGTATGATATCAAAAATTTGTGTAGATATGACATTCCGTTCTGGAATTTCAAATCATGGGACAGATTCGAAAACAGATGCATATGAGGTTTGTTCGTCTTAGCTTACACAGGAGGTGTAAATTTCTAGTGGAAAGTGTAAAATCTGGTAAAAGTGTAAAAGGTGTAGCTAAGACGAACAAACCTATTGTTGGAACGCGCTGTTATTGGTTGCCCGCTTCCTACCGTAGAAACCTTACCTCAACATTCGTTATTCTTGTCGAGTACGTGGTTGAATAATCGCAAAAGCCGATAAGCAATCACAAGTGTTTGATTTATGATGATGCAATTGCTTATAGTTTTGAGGAAAAAAATCGATCGATTCCGCAAAAGCCAGTAAAAGACAGGAACACAATCAGCCGGTGGCGGATTATTGTAACTTTCGTGTAACTCGATCGTCAATCGACTCTACCGGGCGATTATGTGGAAATTACAGGTTCCAAGCGCGCAGGTGCTGATTTATTCGAATATCATTGGCCGGCAGAATCGCGCTAGCAACTCTACCAACTTTTCAGTAACATCCCTAGTTCTGTCGTCTGCTAGATTCACACAAACATAACCTATTCCTGCCACGGTCTGACGCCATTTATATTTGACAACAATCGGAAACAACTAGCAGACGGACTCTAGGGATATTCGTGGCACGTCTGAAATTGGCGTCCCTCGTAATATTCGAATAAATCAGCGCCTGCGCGCTTGGAGCCTGTAATTTCCACATAATCGCACGGTATATCTGAATGCACCCTTGAGATTGCATCGCATGCATGAGTACAGTGCGTGCTCTTATGGGTCGGTTGAAGCTCAAATTGAAGGACAGCGATAGTTCGGAAGGGCGATGCTTTTCTTCTCGCACAGCCTGTGGAGTGGAGAGCTGAAACGCGTCATTCATTGACGCGTAAAGGCCATGCCACGGTGGAACGCGTGCGCAAACGCGAACGCAAACGCAGGAGCAGCGCAGCGGTGCTCCTTATTGGTGGTTGACGCGACTTGTCCAACTTTAGACCAATGAAATTTTGTTGTCCAATAAAATTGCACATGATTTCGGACAAATATCTAGGGATCAAGCGCAAGCCATTTAAGAACTAGTTCGAATTTCGCTTTTGCGTAGTATCCCTAGGTATTTGTCCAAGATCATGCGCAACTTTATTGGACAATGAAATTTCATTGGTCTAAAGTTGGACAATCATGTCAACCACCAATCGGGAGCGCCGGTGCGCTTCTCTGCGTCTGCGTTCGCGTTTGCGCACGCGTTCCACCGTGGCATGGCCTGAATGAGTTCGCATGTGCTTTCACTATTCTTCAAGACTCAATATTGTTAGGAATTTTGGAAATCTCAAATCTGTGTGTTTTTGGCTTTTGTTTTTTTCTTGATGCATATTAGATCCAGATTGCTTGTATTACATTTGAGTCGGTCAGAAGGAAGAATTGAAGCGCCTTGTCTCCGCTGAGTTTTCGCGCGCATCTCAGTATCGTACTATCGTGGTAATAGTTTCTCGTGATTGGCTGGATGCGTTTGAGCGCGAAGTTCAAATCGGTTAAAATATCTCAACTCTTACAGGCGTGTATTCGTATGCATACGCGGTCCATTTTAAGTCCAGCCTTTATAGCGTATGCAATATATTACTGGTGTACTGCTTACTGTATAGCCACTAAACTATAATTATAGCTCAGTGAGTGAAGCCATCTCTGACCTCCGATCTCCTCTGTCAAGTACGGCGGTTACAATGAAACTGTGTTATTTGAACCAAATTCAGCACGAACAGATCTGTATCTGGAATAGTTATTGAGCAATTTTACGCCAACATTTTAGTCAGATCAACCCTATTTTCTGAAATCCTGCAAGCTATACGCGTTTCCGATTTCCATAAAAATGATTGAAAAGGTATATATTTATATATGGGCGATTCCATGTAACATTATATCATTTTTGTCATAAAGCCACTAGTCTACGAGATTTGGTTACTTGAAGAATTATTACGAATGGACAAAATTCCAAAAACTTCAATTAGCCATAAAAAATGGAAACAATCATCGAATGAAACTAAATTAAGTGTCCGCTCATTTTTAGTGTAGACCTTGTAGGTCCACATAAAAAATATTCAGAACAATGAAAAATGGTGAGGGTTTTGAAACGAAAATTTGACGTGGGATTTCCCATATGATATACCCTCTCCCATGATGCTCTCTCTCTTCCCTATGCCGTACAAAAACACGAAGAGCCCGCGCTTGGGATCAGCAACATCGGATCTCAGGATTTCTTCCGAAAGCACCATATCTCCTATGTCTCATGCACATAGCAATGCAATCTTCTTGAATCAAATTTTGAGACACGCTGTCGTTGAACCAAAGGCTAATATAACAATACGATGTTGTTTCGTTCAGCCGTCGTCATGTTCTGCACACCTTAAAATTATTTTGACTTTGAATTTTCCACTAAGAATCTCAGATTTGCAGAGTGGGATAGTCATGTGATCTGATGGGATATCCGGAGATATATAGAATGAATACATATAGAGATTGGCAAGTAACATAGTACTTTTAAGGTGGTCCCTACTCAATTCGACTTGTTCTAAAAACATCTGGCCGAACGGTGCTATTAAACGGAATATCTCTAACCAGGCACCGGAAACGGGGAAACGGGCTCTATTGCGCAATTCTATTGGCGATTTGGAACACGTAGGTCCCAAAACATGTTCGTTTCACGCTAAAATAGAGAAATGGCGTAAGGAAGAAACTTTTTCACAGCTGCATAATAGTAAAGATTCGTCACTCTGCCATATAATCTGTGAATTCTTTCGATTACAGAAAGTGTTTGCCTCAACGAGTACACTTTTTTATTTTCGACTCAGAGGATTCATCTGTGAAGTAAAGACCCTGTAAACAAATGATTTTCTTGTAGATATAATATTCGAATTTATTATTAAACGCGTCTACATGATACAAATCAAAGGACAACACAATCTTGATATCATATTTTTACAGTATGGTAATAAATACTCGATATATAATCTTATGTGTTTATGCGTTAGTTAATAATTGTACACTTTATCCATAGTTGATGTAATTAACAATGACACTTGTCGAATCGGTACACAGGCTATCACAAAGTTGATTGCTGGCCCAAGATGATACAATAAGGTGCATTCGGAGCAGTGGCTCGACACATGATCATATTTATATCCGGCATGATCTATGGGTTTGCTAGTATTTTTTGGTCTAAGATTATCTTATTTCATTTCTGTATTATCTGTAATGTGGTTTTTTTTTTTTATCACACAAGAAGATGAGCTACAGTTTATCTTCGACATAATCTGTACTCATGATTGAAATCTGACGTTGAAACGGGGATATCTCAAGTTTAAAATTTGATGCCAATTTTTATTTGGTTTAACAAACTAGAATTATGATAGGTGATAAATTATAAGTAGGCATACGCGATATAATGATTCGTTACCAAACGTATATAAGGTATAGTATATTATCTTTGGTTTAGGTATACAGAAAAAAAAAGGTTTTGGAAGAGACACCCGGTAGTTTGATTTGCGCAATGATCATGGAATGACAACCCTAATATTATGATCCATGATACAAATACAACGAGTCACTTCTCCACATATTAAGAATATGTATCTAAGTATATTGCCATGGAATCTGAGGCCACAAAATTCTAATATCTTATTCGAATAGCCGTTCAAATTTCTCTCAAAGTTTATAATTTAATGTAGATTTGGACGAAAGTTTTACACTAGTTCGAACAATTCACTTGTATTATTTTTTAGAACGTCGATTCGAATCGAATTCAGAATTTTGCGTACAGATTACCGTCACATATTTATTCAAATATATTCATAATTTTAATATATGATTATTCATTCGTTACTGTATATAGTTTAACGCTGAAACAGCGACAATTAAGCTCGTGCAACGAAACTTTAACTTAATATAAGCAGTGTGCAGGGAGGAAAAATGAACTCCCTTAGAATAGAACAGATTCTTCTTTATGTACAAATCTTATTTCTTCTAATACTTTTAAGTCCATGCAATCAGCTGAAATATCTCGATGCCTGCTTTGTCATAGTAGTTGGCAAATTGACTTTATTAAAACTATATTCTCTTTATGGATCGTCTTTAAATGATTATATAGATAGAAAGTTAATTTTATTTCTTGGTCATTTTTTAATTATTTATTTTTTTCTTTCATAATTTTTAGAGTGAAAATATGTTAATACAATTTCAGCTGTCGTCAGATATTATTGCCCAACTTGCACGATTCGACAATAAAATATATAAGTGAATACAATAGTCTCCAGAAAATGATAATTTTATACCACTATAATTTTTACATGAAGTTGCCTCTAAACGAACTATATATATAAATATGAATCTTAACTTCAATGGTTCATCAATTAATCTCCACTTTTGTTTCCTTCGCAAGGTCTAAGACCTTGTAGAAGCCACACAGAGTTCAATATAAGTGTATAGCAGCCTAAAGGGCTCAGATCGATTTTGTATTGAAGTTTTGCTCAGATCCCTGCCAACCGTATCTTAAAATAACATTGCAAACTATAAATATACAAATTCGTATTATGCCATGATCCTTCCGCTAATTGTTTTCGATATAAATTAGGTTTTGAAAAAATTACAGGCTATATATGGCGGGCTAAAATGATACAAGTAGAAAATGATTTGAAACTATTTGCCTGAAAGAGATTTCAGTTGATATTAATTAATATGGCACAAATGGTAAGCTTAATAATCATTGAATTAAAATATGCTGAGCGGGCTCTATGTTCTAATGAATTCCATAAAATACTCTATTATCTGAACGAACACCACACTGCTTTTCAGAATTATTATGTAGCATATTTGGGTATAAACGCATTTTCTTAAACCTGTTAGTCAAACCAAACGCTAAACTCAAACTGGTCTCTGAACTGTTTCCAGACAAAGATCTTTCCAAAAAATTCAAACAATCTTCTATTTTCTCATACAGGTTTCGTCTGTCTGTACGATAATGAATAATTCCGTTCAATTGTTGCTCTCACTGTCTTCCAGCAATGTTTTATTACCTCTCTTGTCTCACATCTGTTTCAACACAGTTTTGACCCGGGAAAAATTGGATTGGATCTAATCAGATCAAACGAGATCAATTTACACATAACTTATTGGATCTGATCTTGTGCAACTAGATCTAATTGGAAATGAACAGCTATATAAATATTGACTAATATAATCAGTCTAATGCCAAATCAGAGTCTATATATAATCATATCTAATATTATATTTGGCTGACTCAGTGTTACATCCAACCATACATGATCAGACATGATCAGATATAATCCAGATATGAATTGATTTTTTCAGTTTTTCCTGGGAAGAGACCATTTATTAGCATATTTTAATCCGCTATTCAAATTTTCTTGAAAGTAAAAATGATGAAGTGAATTCGACAAGCAGACTGTCATTGTTTTTCTTTTATACCTTCCGAAAGCATAGTTATCCAGAGAATTATCATTACTTCAACCATTTGTATATTAATCACCTGCAATGATTGTCAGTGATGTATGTTACCGATTCAATGACTCGATTTTCAAGGTTCAAACAGGTTTTTGAAATTCGAACTGAACTATGCTTGTAAGGATTTGTGTCGTGACTATTCACTTTTGAAAAAATGAAAAATATCTTCACTCGATGTCAAATAAAAACTACTGATTGTTATTCATAAGTATTAACAATTTGATTTTCATGGAACTCATAGGATTTCAAAACGGAGCAATGTTAGCATAAAAACCGTGAATTTTCAACCAGAGATGAAAGCAACGTTTTTTCGAGTATAATTATCGTACGCTTCATCGACTGGTTGTTATTTATTATCTAGATTGAAGCATGGCATGATGTAGGTATAATGTATAGTATAATTGTCGAATAGAAGTAAATGTCACCAGGATGCAACATATAAAGTGATACAAATATGATAATCGATATATAAAACGAAGTTTTTTCAGATGTAGCGGAGGTAAATCAATGCTTGAAAAGTCTGCTTAAGCAAAGTATAGTTTTGGTCGCTATTCACTATGGAATTATTATTTAGGTGATAAATGTGAATAATGATTTAAAAAGTGGTATTGAACAGGTTTTTTCGCTGCGCATAATAAGTGTATGCAACATGAGATGTCTGTCGCTTCATCTGTAAAAAATCCGAATGCGATAGTATGTAGCAAATATTTCCATTCATATTTTCATTCGAGAAAAAGATACAAGAAAAAATTACCTAAAAATGATATCTATGTAATTTAAATTAGGTGAAACACTAAAAATAGATAAAAGATATTAATGTATAGTGATTATAAAATTATTGGGATACAAGCATAATTTCTTATGGCCAGTTTCACTAACGCCGAATAACTTCTTATTCATAGAATGACTCTATTTGTCGAATAAAAGTTGCAAATACAATGTAAAATAGTCTTTTGTTTTCAATGAATAAGAGTTTAATCTATGAATAAAGTTATTCATCGTTGGTGAAACTGGCCATTAGATTAGATGAAATAAAACATAACAGTACGCGATGGAAACATGAGAATATTTTTTCGTTACTTAAATTTTTAGGATCCTAATAAAAGAAAACAAAAAACACTTCAAATACTCAAAACCACAAAAACCCTGTTGCCTTTTGTATGTAAGGCTCTTATGATTTGACCCAGGATCGAACTCTTAATAGTAGACTTTCGCACAGTGCAAAGGCAGATCAATAATTATACTGTTTTACTATTACTGTTTGAGTAAAAAATATCGCTCATTTACACTTTGATAATAAGAGCAATCAAGTCTCTGTGAAAATTAGATAAAAAAAAAGATTTAATTATGTTTATAAACTATGCGTATGAAATGTTGATCTGCAATTATATTGTACTGGGAATAAAGTATGAAAAAATATTGTTTTTCACCATTATAATCCGTTGAGTCTTTGAATCACATAAAAATTCTAATTCATCTTTGGATTAGCGACAGATGCATATGAAAATATTGGCACCCAGTATTTCACCGTCAATGCAAAATATTCACTATCATATTTGTATGAGTATATTAATATGCGAATATATTTCCTGAAAAATTTAGCGTCTATAGCACACAATAAGCTGATCAAGATCTATTCATAGGGTGTCCAAAAAAATTGGTGTATACAAGTCCAGGAATTTTTTACGTTTTTCTTAGGCTCGATGTCCGTGAAAAGCTAATTGAATTCTTCTTGGATGGTTTATTGATTTCTCTTTTGCTTCACATCTCTTCAAACCAAGAACCGAGCATTTTCAAGTGCATATGAGGACCAAGTCGAGTTATAGCTATGACGGATACAATCGAATTTTGTCACAATTAATTTATGAAAAATTTGAGAAACTGCTAGAACATAGGTAGACGTCCCGCACGGCTTTATACTATTTCAAGAAGTCATGGCGTTTTAGGAACTTTGAAATGAGTGGACACCCTGATTTTAGTTGCTTGATTGGTATGTTTATTAAGGTGTGTAGAAAAAAAAAATCAACATCTGATTTCCTTCGCTCTCATCACTCTAAACGCTAGCTTTTGACATAAAACAAATCCTGTAAGAGGACATTTTTTTACAGTTATCCGGCTTTCTGAAGCCTACACAGTTCCTGTCATCCGATCCTTTTGAAACTCACTGAGAAGGGACTTTTAGTCGAAAGACTGATATTCCCTTAATATACAGGGTGAATATTTCCCGGGGTCTGATCTGGGAGGAGCTTCGACGTACCGAAGCTGCAGATCTGGAATAAGAGACCCAAGAAATCCGTTCTGAGTGAGTTCCAATGAAGTTGGATGTAAGGAAAAGTGCAGACTGCGAAAAGATGAATACACAGAGAAAAACGCCTTGCATCAAGACTCAGAGCATTAAACAAAGAAATAAATGTCAATTTTCTGCGGAACACCTTAATGTGCATGTTATTTTGTCATCTTTGATTATCATTAGTAGCTTCACTATTTCTGACGCGATTTTACAACGAATATAGTAATAAAAGTTATATATATTCGGATGACTGGTGGTTCAATGTAAATAAATTCTAATTTGAACTAAAATATCATTCTCATAAGCCTGTTTAAAGTGAATTAATCATCACTCGAGGGCTTCTAATGACAAAGCGATAACCGATCGTCGTAAGAGTTGAAATAGTAGTATCTCGGAGATATGGACCAAAATTGAGCACACGTCGAAAATGATTGAAAATCATTTCTCCGAGGCATCGCTCTTTTAATCCAACTCTTTCATTAGAACCCGTTGAATTGGCTAAAACTGTAACTAGTCTGAATGTTTTTGGTTTGTAGCTGAGAAGACCTACACTGTATCCTCCGATGTTCAACCAACTTGCATTCCGCTATTTAACGAATGTCCGATAGAGATGATAAAAACATATAAAAATGGATCCAAACGGACTGAGGAAACTGATTGGAAAGAGTCCATCTCTATCAGTTTTTATAGACATTTGACAGCAGGGGTTTGCCCGATTGAAAAGTGGAGCTCGTAGTGTAACTAGATTCTAGTTTCATATATTGACTTCAGTTCCACTTGACTAGAATGGGATGTTAACTATATGTTTAGAAGAATCTTTGACAGTCCCTCTCTGAGTAAATCATCTTTAGATTCCACGTATTAACTCTAGTGGCGAATATATTATAATCAAAAATCCCACATGAGCATAGTCGGTGATCAAGTATTTCAGCATTGATGTAAAAAACGAAAAACTGAGAAAAAAATAAACGTACACCATAGGATACTAATCCAATGAGTAAAAATTACTTGAGTCTATGTAACTTCGATAAAAGACAAACACAGTGATCAATGATCATTTACCACACTCCTCTACTACTCTCTACAGATTCATATACAGTAGCATATAATTATTTATGTCTTTAATTTTAGTCACATTATCATTTTAAACATTATCATTGAGAAAATAATTATTTTTCATATGGCAAGCAAAAAGTTTACCTTATTCCGTAATTACCTCTTAAATATCTTTCTCTTTTTTTTTTTATTTTTATTTTTATCTCATCTATGGCCCACTTATCTTACCAGATGTATAGTATCTAATTTAGACACAAATCTCCGAGTTTCGTATTTTTTTTTTTTACTTCTTCTCTAAATTTTAATAAATGGAACGTTAAGAAATTAACAACAACCTCTTTCGAAGAGGAAAATATATTAAAACCTTTACTTTTTTAAATTGTAATATACTAATATTGTTAGTTATTGTATTATGTCTTGCACTGAGCATATGGGGACATTGAGAGCCTTCGGTTCCTGTTTACTATAATATATATAGTTTGTATGTTTAATGTTTATCGCAGAAAAATTGAGGGTCAATTAATTAACACACGTATCGAATGAATTATAAAACAAGTACAACGTACAGCTCACACATTTTCGAATACTCATTGTCAATCATTGTCAGTAAAATATTGAACAGTCAGGTGTCTAAAATTTCGATTCACATTATTTTACGATACTCAGAACGTGAGAATTAGTCGAAGTGTCAGCTGTATTTGATAGTATTGATTTACATTGAAGTGTGCAAATAGAATTCATATAATAAACAAGTAGTAATTGATAAATAGAATTATTTAATACCATGGGTATATATTTGGGGTCGGGTCTTGATATTTTCGACTAAAAGGGGGCTAATCTTCATAAGTTTCAAAGTTATGAATTATTTTTCATCGTAGAAACTTTCATTTCGGAAAACATAAAAACCTTTGTAACACAAGTGATGCGGAAAAGAGGTGAATAGAGAGGTAGTTGTATCCGTTACTATTACCGGGTGATAGTTTTGAAAAATAATTTATAGTCTGAAATAAATTTTACTATTATGGACACTTGTATAATAATAATTTATAAATTTTGTTATAATGCACAATTTCATTTTTTACGACAAAAATATTGAGAAATTGTTTGTAACAAGTTATTGGCATATTTGCACACCTCACATATATGTGGTGTATATGTAAATCAATGTTTCGAATGAAATATTTTTCTGTCCGGCAAGTTCCTTAGGCTCTAGAAATACATTTGTTCGCACATCAAGATCCACAATCACAATTTTCACACTAAACTCTGAAAAATGCATCTCGAGTACTTGAGTCGTTCAACAGTTTCACGTTATTAAACGTGGACTATGTAGACCTTCGACTTGAGTGTCTATAGGTGGACAATGCTGGGTATCTGGCGGACCCCAGTCGTGTAAATTCCCACTATTTGCCAATCTATGCGTGAGTCGGTGAGCTATTGAAAATCCCCCACTGCCTTCAAGTTGTGTCAAAACAATAATGACTTGTCTAAAAAAGTAGTTAACTTTCTTTATAAAGTTCAATCATTTATCTAATTCTCTATTATAGTCTATCAATGGCAAAATATTGTCTTACATTGTTTCAACAGCTATTTTACTCACCTATGCAACGGAGGTACGCTGTCCGCTGTTCTAAGCTGCCCTCTGGTAGAAACGACGTTGTAGCTTTCATGACAATCACATTTTACATGTATCCATTTATT
Source organism: Tenthredo scrophulariae (assembly GCA_963978835.1). NCBI lineage: Eukaryota > Metazoa > Arthropoda > Insecta > Hymenoptera > Tenthredinidae > Tenthredo > Tenthredo scrophulariae. The sequence continues at coordinate 9,234,067 of OZ022233.1, read as the reverse complement.
CACGTGACGATTTTCTACCATGACGACTAAGCCTGCCCATCCTTTGGTCAAGTAATACGCTGTCATACCTTCCCTACCCTGCGGAATTCGGTCGAGTGTCAATTCAGTAAATATCACTTTTTATCATCTTAAATTAAATACAGATACTCTTTGATATACTTTCTCTTCAATGCCTTGACTCAAAGGGATGGATTGATGACTTTTATTCATACCACTCAATAAAGAAGAATTTCCTGTTTATGCTACCCAAGTTTCATACATGCGAAAGTAGGTAATAATATGATCGGAATTGCGAAATCGATGAAAGCTTACTTCGTGCCGCTGTCCTTTGGCCAAAGTTAGACTGATTATAGCATCAGCCAATACGAAAGCTGGCGGTGAAATTTGCTCGACTAAAAGTTTCTTTGAACTATGAATCGCGAGGACATACTCCGGATAGCTTGATGTATCTTCCATGCCCGTGTGCCAGTGATTAAAAGCAAGGCACACCATGATGTAAAGATCTCTTTCCAACATTTTATGACATCCAACAAAACCACGAACTTGACGTTTACTGTGCTCTACTAATCGACCAACTTCTGGTGCTGCTGGTGATCTGGTTCGAAAAACTACCACGCACAAGTCCAATTGAGAACGTTGTGACTTCTCCGAATTCCTAGTTTCAATAAAATATTTTTGTTTACAGTTAGGTAAATTTCCAACTAATGCCCTTCAGGCTCCTAATTTTATTGGGTAGTGTAGCCCAGGCTTCTTTCTCACCTCTGTCCTTCTTGGAATAAGGTGAATTCAGTTTCAGTTGGTTCTAGCACAGTTAACAAGACGCATGACAAATGCCTCAATGATGACAAAGGCGGGAGTGTACCCCTCAGACGCACTTCGCTCCACCCAACTCTAGTTTTGCAGATATCAATGCAATCAAAGTATTTTAGGACGTCGTCAAACGATATCCAAAAAACACCGTCCGATGCACCATGAGGCATAAGCATCTCACGTAGCTGTGCTGTCCAGATTGGACTGTCGTCCGACCAATCTCCTTTCCAACTATAGTGGCCCCAAGGATTACGCAGTCGTAGCAATCTTATGCCCTGAAGGACAAATTTTAACATCAACTGCAACGGTACTTGATATATGATTCAATAGTTGCAGTAAATTCAGAGTAAATTCTTAATTGTAGAAGGCAAACCTTTAATAGTTAACTGAATGGTGATATGGGGTGTGATTTGAAAATTATTTGTTCAGTCAGGCTCTGTCAGCCAGAAAAATCAAGAACAATAGATAAGAAGAAGTTTTGTCACATTATAAATGTGCGGAATGAGTATGCCACTTAAAATTATTCGAAGTCAAGTAATGTAGCTCGTTTGCAAGAAAGCACTAAAAAAGAACACGGCTTTATGATAATAGGCATGTTTATGTATGATTAATTAAGGAAGGGAATTCAAGGTTTACGGTTCCTTGAAGCTACGTTCCTTTTCTATTGATTCTACAAAACTCATTTCAATGAACATTGCCTAATGAGGAATCTCCTAATTTCAATTGTGGCATCGCAGTATAGTCAACAATACTGACTTGAGTCTTGTATTGATTACAAGGTACTTAAAAAATTGATGGGATCAATTTTATTCAGAAGGGTACCTTTGTGGAAAGGATACCTTCAAGATGAGGGTTCATCATCTATTCAAAAGTTCACCCTCATTTAGAGCTCAACTCTCAAGTTTAGGGTGTATCTTCATTATTCGATACCCATCTTTTCATGAGTTTTATAAACGACAATATTTCTCGAGGCATAGAAGAATGGATCTCGATATTTTCACATATACATGAGTATAATCAATTTTATTATCGTTTAAACTTACTTGAACATCTCTTACATCCAAAACTGAATATGCGTGTCTGAAACAGAAATGCATACATAATAAATGAAGTTCTCACTTCAAGTCAATATCTAATTGACGTATGTAATAGACTAATACAACTGTACCTTGGACGAAGGCCTTTCCGCTGATATTCTTCTTCATCAACTTTCATATTGCCACCTCCGCAACTAGCACCCATCAAGAACATGGCTTGCCGAGAAGATAGAAGCTGTGCCCATATTAAATCTTTATCCAATTCGTCTTCACTTGGTAAAGCTGATGGCTGTAGCGGCACACTTTCACAAGGAGCACCCGTTAGGGTAGCCAGACCTTCAATGGCTCGACCGGACACCAGAGCTTCGTAACATCCATGGATTTTGGCTACTGCTTTTTCGATTAGTGGTACCCATAGTTGTTTTCTCTTCGCCTATTGTTAAACATATCGTTACCGCGTATTTAACTAAAGCACAATATTACAAGACTGGTTCAACATTCGTTCATTTAAAAGCAGACACGAACTTGCCTACTTCGCTTCAAAATTTGTAACATTATTTTCATTAGAATTTAGATCAGTGCTTCTCAAGAATTTTCCTTAGAATCACTATCACTTAGACTCTGCAGTGTGTACTTACACAGAATCTTGCATCCCTGCTGTAAATAATCGATACAAACTGATAGGATTCTATAGATCTGGATAAATCCAGATTTAAAACATGTTTTGTACTAAAAAATTGAAAAATAGTAACATAAACGTTTGCGATATTGAGTCACTTTGCAGCATTGAAAACTCATTTGTTTATCAGACAGAGGTTTCATTTCTGAACAGTTAACGGCCAACGCACACTACGCGGAAGCGAAGCGCGGCGAACGGAAGAAAACGGTGGTGCATCGTATTTTATAATGAAAATCATCAATCTGACTATATGCTGTGAAAATGATGTCCACTGAACTAGTGAAATTCGCATACTTGGGAGTAGACAAGATGTCCTCTTTTATCACAGGGAAGTAGGTCGTCGACGAGTACAGTCGTCCATTTCCCGTCCTTGCACAACCTGACTTGGTAAGCTCCTTCGGGACAGGTTTCTTTCATAACTAGTACTCTTCTGACGAGTTCATCGCTTTCTGCCAATACTGCCAATGCCGATAGAAGCCAACAATTTCCCAAAACACCTTGTGAGATATCAGAAGGTAACGGTGTTCTAAAAACGGCCCATGGCAATTTGGAATCCACACTGGAGTCGACGTTTATTTGATGAGGTCTTCTCCACTGAACCACGTGGTTGTCCTTCGTTTCCGCGGGATTGTAGTACAAAGATTTTGGAGCCGGGGGGAAAGAGTCATCAACGAATGGTTCATTTGTCTGTAATCAGAAATTTATCGGTAAATTAATTATCACGAATATCACGAGAATCATCACAGTAAATTTGATTCACCTCTTTACAGTATCGAACGATTCGTTCCCACTTTTCTAAGGCTTCTCTCTCTTCTATTTGGCGTAAATTTTCCATGACAACACTCTCCTGTCTTTGAATTCTGAGGGTACTAGTTCCAGGTTCTCCGAGCCTAAGTCTGTCGCCAGGGATTTGAGATAGAGTCTTGGAGCTTTGGCACATTTCGCAGCTTCCGTTCGTACTTTTGTTTTCATAGGTGCACAACTTGCATTGCCACTGAAACAATCAATCATTTTAAATACCCAATCCGCAATACAGTTATTAAGGAATTGAAGATAGTACTGCTAATTATGGTCATTAATATGGTCATATACCAGAGATACTCCATAAGCTCATAATTGGAGAATCCCTAATATTTATTCACCTGCGCATGAGTGGCTTCTTTGGTTCTAGATTGCCTCTTCTCTCCAACCCCTGATCCGTTTCGGCGCACAGAATTTCTATGCCTAGGTGTAACTGCCTTTGAACTTGCGGGGAGCGGACAGGTAAGTCTGGGACTTGGACTTCTTTGTCCGGAAACTCTGTTGTCTCTGGGTACTTCGAGGAAGTCAGCGAATGTCTTGCAAGCATTACAGCTTTGCGCAGTTAATGGGTTCCTCAGAGTACACGAAGGGCAAACCCAGCTTTCCCCTTTCCTCAAAGTTGGGTCATCAAGATGACTGACGCTCTTTAGTTTGGACCCGGCGCAAGCTTCGCACGTTGTTCTCGCCGCGGCATTCAGTAATGTACATTTTTTACAAGACCAGGTGGGCGAAGGCAATTCTATTAGATCATCAAGATCGGATTCGGCTGTTGCCAGAGTAGCTGATTTTGGTGGGGTATATCTCACACTATCCCGCGAGACAATTATCGGCGAAGAAGCTTGAGATCTGCAGCTCGCACCGTCTTTAGTGACAGTAATCAAACTCGGTTGTGCCAACGACGGAGGTGATCTCAAAGACGAACAGATATCACATCCGGTTGACCAAAGAGGATTATAGGCATAGGAACATTTTCGGCAAGTCCACATGCGCTTCAGAGGTCCGGCTTCAGCCGGTTCACCAATAGGGCTTGTTGAATCACCGAGTGTTTTTGAGGCGCCGACACTTGATTTGCTGTTCTGTTTTCTTGGCAACGGAGGCGGCGTGTCCGGATCAGAAATCCCTATATATGAATATTTAGGTTTAGAATTAAAGCCAACAGAATGCGGTGGTACAGCCGGAGGTTCTTCTTCGTTCAAACTACGGCGGTTCGCAACTTTTCGATGGATTATATTAGTCACGGAATCAACCTCCGAAAATGATCGCCTGTAGGTTGGAGGACCGGCCGAGGAAAGTGCCCTTGGTTCCCAAGCCGGAACACTGATTACAACGCCGCTACAAGGCGCAGGACTTCTCGGTGCTTCACAAGCTTCACACTGTTCTAATCCAGGCGCATTGTCTAGCGTACAATTGTCGCAGCTCCAGAGAGCGTCGTCTTGTTGTAGTTCAGAGACTATTAGACTAGTTGGCCTCTGAATTCCAGCTTCGGTTAACTTTTGAACAACTGAACCGTTCGACAAGGAACGACTGACCTTAGATTTTACACGTTCGTACACCGAAGGACTGTGACGTTTTGGTGAACGCTGAGAACTATCCACATTTTCTGTATAGGCAAGTGATGGTGGATCCATAGTCTCAACAGGAGGTAAGGTCCAACTTTCACGGTTGGACCTCGTTCTGTCGCTACGACCAAGGCTGGTCAGCTGAGCCATGTCTGAGGATGGAAGATTGTTGAAAATAATATAGCCGATAAAGTGAAATTTCTCTAACAAGATTCAAGAGACCTATGATGGGTGTATCTCTTGTCTCTTATAACTTGATTGTTCAATTAATTATTGTATACTTTTAATGATAGGCTTTGATTCTTTGTCAATATACTGCAATTCAGAAAGGAAACCATATCCAATTAAAAGTTTTGCACAGTGAAGCGAAAGCATTCTGGATATGATTCCTTCTTGCGACTAGCTTTCTTTCGTACATATTCTGTATGCACTTTATAATAATGTATGTAACTATGTGATTTTGTAGGAACGGGTTGACGTGATAAATTGAATGCGAAAGAATGATGAATTTTTATTCTTGTGTGATGTCGTTCACACTTCCTTAACTCTATTGTTAATGAGGCATGTCTCTGAGGCTGGTATTCATAGTCAGGTTTTGAGACCGGACTTCGTCAAGACGGTGTTAAGACGGGCTCAGACACGTCCTAATGGCGAAGCGCCGATCTTGAGACGGTCTAGAACCAGACCGGTCTAAAGACCTGACTTTGAATATCGGCCTAGCTATTCTCGAGGAAAGAACCCTATCTGCCGATGGGATACCAAAACCAGTCATTTTCGAAACAAAAACAATAAACGGATTGCTTTAAAATGAATATCGTGTGGAAAGAAAGGACAAAGACAAGAATACCAGAAAGTAGTTCATCACTAGAATTTGAACAGGGATCCGGCTGAGCGTTCATAACAGATGAGAACTTCGTCTTTGTTTATTGTTAACACCCTGTGAAAAATCTAGAGAAGACATACCCAGTGTTTTACATGTAAATAATTTAGCTATAATATCAATGTGGCTTCTCACCTTGATTGGTTTTATCTGAATTGACGGAAGCCGGAGTTGTACTAGAGGCAACATTTAAAACATGAGGATCCAGTCCCGTGGCCAGAGTTGCCGCTGTATCGGCGATATCTTTGGGCTGAAGATCTTTGAGTTTGTTAATTGCAGGTCTTCTTGCTTTCCGTGTCCAAATATGACTCTCTTGTTTAGATATAGGCAAGGATATTGTACCGCAAGCAATACAATTGCGAGAAGAACTCTGGCTGTTTAGTTGTAAACATCGAATGCAAGTCCAATAAATTGACAATGAAGGTAGGGATAAACTAGGTTTTAAAGTTTCCGAGAAATTTTCTCTATTGCCAGACCAAGAGTTGTGCCGAATTGATTTACCTACACTTTCTGGCCCGGGATTATTCCTGGCAACAAATAGTTCATAGGTTGTTAGAAACTTGGATGTCTTATCTATGATTATTTATAATGTCTGATAATCCCTAAGCACATTAAGTCAACCAGCTGTGTTATCTAACTCTTAGGTACTCTACTGATAAGATATATCAACTTCATTAGGTCTCATTTGCTAAGGTGATAGTCATTTTTTCACGTTTCATTGAACATAGAAATAAGGTATCAGAGTTGAGAGTAAGTCGTCAATCTTTTATGTCGTACATCAATACGCGTTCTTCGGTTGTTTACACGTCGTCGTAACGAGTTGTGTGCAGCTAGTTCGTAGCGCGGGTAAGAATGTCAAATTGACGCGAAGGTAAGATCGGATATAAGTATAATGCATATAGAAATTAATGTAGATATGCATTGCTTACCTAGATACTGATGTGGCGGTAGTTTTTGTGGAGAATGACAACGCTCTTGGAATGAATACGCAACTGGTTTTAGGGCTATTTTTCAACTGATTCGTAAAATTGAGTCGTGGCGGCGGTGTTGGAGGGGTAGAGTCCGCTGAACAAGAATTACTTTTGGGATGGACATTTGTACTAGGGGATGATTGGATATTTGTTTTATTATCGTTTTCCCTACGAGGCTGCCCGCACCTGGCGCAACTCACGCTTTCGGTTGGATTTATCAGAGAACACTTTGAACAATGCCACTGTAGCACCGAAGCAATTGACCCCATTCTCCATTCGTATTCATGGCTCTTCACTGTAATAAGTTCTTAATCTGACAATTTTTCAACAATCAAATGTCGAAATATTCGTCCTAAAGAACCAGAGCTCCTTATCCTTTGTCATATGTTTTTGAGCGGCCATTTTTCAAATCGTAGGCACCCCGAGTTCGCTTGTCAGACACTGTATTTTCAACAAGTTATCATCAAATATCCTAAGAACTTCAATATTACGCGGTATACCACTCATGTTTTTACACAAATTTGAACATTTCCACGGCTTAGCAACAACGTTTTATTTCCTGCATAACAGAGTTTCGATTTTTTGGCGTTTCTTTGCTCTGCCCGCGGTGTTGACTGCTGTGGAACCTGCGCGCAGGGCTGTATAGATATAATAATATCACAACATCCATACGATACAACAAACCTTTCAGATCTGAGGGGACTGGGCACAAGAAAGTTTACCATATAAAAGTTTTTATTTACACTGGATGATCTTTAAGGGAAAAATATCAAAGCTTATTAGCTTTCGAAGACTTTTTAGCTAGATATAAAGCTTTGAAAAAATATCTTTATGCCATTTGTCGTACTATGAAAATGATTGAAAGTTGAAAAAGGTAAATTTGTGTCATGAATTATCACTATGTTCTACATCATTGCATATTTGTCATATTCGAATAGTGAATGTGGGTCTTTAGATGTTTGATACGTCAGTAAGTGACGTCGTACGTGACGTGCGAACAGAAGATACCGTGCTGCCACCTTGGATTTGAAAATTATCGTTACTTTATGAACGTACGCAGTTCTGGGTCGTTGTCGAGTCCCTGTGGCGCAGAGGATAGCGCGTTGGACTTCTAATCCAAAGGTCGTGGGTTCGATCCCCACCAGGGATGCTACATTCTTTTTATTATTTTAAACCATCAATTCGGGACCTACTAATCTTTTCCCCGATCCCAAATCATGAAGAACTAATATAAAACTAAGGGGGAATAAATTGATGCTATTAAAATCGTAACCAAAGATAATAAGCGGGAATAACTTGAAAATTGAATTCTTTCTAATTATATTTAACACCAACTTACGAAAATCGCGTTCATCCGAAAAGACATTGGATTTCATATATGTATATTGTAATATCGTATAAAATAAAATAATCTTAGAAAATAAAAAAATGTATGCAAAATATTAAATTATAAGATCAATAAAGAAGTATGATTCTTTCATTTCTTTGTATTTTCATTTCTTTTCAGAAATCAGAATTCAGAACATCAGAAATGCAATTATAATGCAGTACTGATCAACAGAATTACTTTTGGTCATTATAACATCTCCAAAATAATTCTTGACTTCACGGCTTGGAACTGTGTAATCATATTCACCAAAGCAAACATTATTGAAGATGTACGATATTTTTGACAAAATTTATTGAATTGACTCGAAATTTGATCCAGAAGCTAGTTTCAACATTAAACAACTATATTCTGTCAATTATACGGAAACTGATATTATAGTGCAGAAGATAGTGTTCTTAATCTCTGATTCATGAATTTTTGTCATCCAATACCGATCCAAATGATCTCTCCTCTTGGTATTTATTGAATCAAGTATTAGATACAGATAGATATATTCATCAGCTTTAATGACATTAGGTAGCTGAGGTCCCTCTACAACGGTATCTTCTTGTCCTATAAAAATGTACATTATTCAGAGATTTTGAAAACTATTACACAACTATAAAGTTGACCTCATGATTAGATGATATTTTCTAGCTTATGTTCATGAATGGTATGAAGGCATGGGATGACGATGAAATGTAGCTAGTTGTGACTAAAACCTCACGAGGGTGAAATCTTGATCGAATATCTCAATATTGCATACTCTGAACAGATGATATGTATGGGATACTTTTTAGTTACTCAAATATCAGACAAAATATGCAGACAAAAAAGGACAATGATGGAAATGAATGTCCAGGGTGAAGTTCGGTTAACACTGAGAAAATACGTATCCATAATCCAGTACATCAAGAAATAAGAAACTTATATTTCAGAAGAAGTGAACTTGAACTGTCTGCCAATAATAAATATTTTGAAATCACTATACATGTTTTCTAACATATATGTACCGATATCCCCGGCTCTGAATTTTTGACAACAATTATAGAGTAATATCTGGACGTGGCAAGCTCTACAGTTTCAGAAACTGTATTGCACGATGCTCTACGATTTTTTTACGAAGAGCTATGGAATTTTAAGCCCACGCCTCTCGATTTAATGGCCCGATGGTAAACAGGTATAATTTATTAATATTCTAGAGTAGACTGGGGCTCACTTTCACAGTATTTTCATTCCGAATTTTATGAAACAAGTATTCTTCGTCGCAGACTGAATAGGGCTTATCACAGAGTATAAATAATAATTAATAACGTCGGCATTGTCACAGGTAGAGGTACGGTGGGGGTTATCCATATATTTGCGCATGCGCGATGATACGAATATGATGTTACTGAACAGATGTCGAATGTATTACGCTAGCCGTTTTAGCAGGAGACAATAATTTCTTAGTTTTTGGTTGAAATAAAAATGTTCACACTTACTATAGCTGTTATTTTTTTGATATTCCCCAAAAAGAACCCGAATCATTTACCCGAGCAAGCTCTTGTTCTTGTAAAAAAGCCGTCATATCTTCCGAACCACTGAATATTTTTTGACAAAATTCGTAGCGGCGTAAGACCCACTCCACCTAACATTGCTCCAAAAAGTTGAACGAAATTGAGCCGGTGGTTCCTGAGATATCGACTGTCAAAGTTGATCGAAAACACAATCTTCTTCTTCTTCTTCTTCTTCTTCTTCGTCGCAGAACGTTCTTCTTGGGACCACGATATCTGTCGAACCGTTGCACTTATGAACTTGCAATTTGGAGGGGAGGTTCTTGCCACCGAAATCTCGCCCCTTATTGTTTTTTTTAGCAACATTTGATCACGCATGCCGAAGTTATCAACAAAATAATTATTTTATATATGCACATAGATATATCTATGTATACATATATATGTCTCGCGGCCACGGTATGCACATAGATACATATGTGTCTCGGGACCACGATTCCGATATTATTATTAATAATAATATATTATTTTATATTATTTTTGCCTTCTGATCGTTAGCCTTCAATATAACCGAGTTTGCTTGCCAACGACACAAATCTACCTACCAACTACTATATTGATAACTCGAAAACTGTTTTCAGATGATTTTAGCCGTGTCTAGTTGTAAAAAGTATCAAAAAATGACTGTACTGATTATGAGTAAGCTTTCTTCATAAGATGATTCTCATGATCATTCTACTATATCTGATTGAGTTCTTTCATATACGGATGCTATTCTATTGATTGCTTAACCAAGTATCGACGATTCAGTTAAATTCGATAATGGGATGATCGAAATTCGCGTTCAGTTTAGCGCTGTGATATCCAGATCCGGTTGTATGCATATAAGAATCCGGTGTCGTGTATCTTGAATGTATCAATATACTACAAGGATGATGTATTCATTGAATTTCATGAATGACACAGTTATGATACTGTAAACGTTATTTTTTTCACACACATATGTATGTATATTCGTTTGAGTTGAGCTTGAAAAATATTATAGAACACATGATGGTCTGTTTTGATATTGGGCCTAGTTATTTTACGTACGAGTTTCATAACCAGACAATCGAAGAACATTTTCCGTATTCTGTGTTTGTACTACATCTTAATATGTGGCGCCGTTTGAATAGAATGAGATCACGGGTAGCATAAACTATGATTGGTACAAGCTGTCGCATGATTCTCAGAAGGAGATTTCTTGTTCTTATAAAATATCTCGTGCGTTTTGCGCGAACCCGAAAATACATCATTTCATTTTATGACAAATGACTGAGAGTTGATCTCTATATCGCACACCTAGATCTAAACTAGGACAAGTCAAAAATCTAATTTTTCAGTATGAGGAAAAAACGTTTTGCTCCAATTATGCCTTTGGATGATTATTTAATTAATTATTTATTATCAACAGTGAATATAATTATATAATATGATCAATAATATTTATTACTAATTATTATTATCGATATTATTATGATTATATTATTATATAATTATCATTATATATTTATTAATTCAGCAAAACCAAGTTAGCGCAATCTGTCATCATGATGATGAACATCAAGCTGAATCTGTTCTTGTGGTTAGTGGCGTATGGTATCGGGGTATACAAAAATAATAATAATTCAAAAATCAGGTTTTTCGATTTGTCCTAGTCAGTTTATATCTAGGTGTGCGATATGTATAATACATTGAAGTCATTTTAGCGCTGACCCGTTTGTACTATATACAAAAAGTAATGAAATACCCGGCAAAAACATTGTAAATGTCGAAAGTTACCGCCAAGTACAAAAATGGTTTCACCAGCCAAAAACTCAGAAGCATCATACTCTTTACCAGCGACAGATTAAAAACATCATTTCTTTACACAAAATAATACAAAAACCTTGTACGTGAAATCAGGCAACAAAGCCAAGCACTCTCGCAGTTATTTTCATTTTTCAAATTATGTTTCCCGAATGCTAGTATGATGGAAATCAATGGAAACCAATAGAAAGTCATTGTTCACCTTTGACGAAGTAGCATATTGGCGATGGAAAATATTGCTTAAGGAAGTTATCTCGTATGATGATATAAACTTGGCGGGCATAGATTGTTCTGAAAATTATCAATTACGGAAATGTGAAGTACGATCAACAATGAGAGTGTCCTCAAATGTAGAATATACATACAGTATATTCGCGACTGTCTTACGAAAAAACTGATGCGTATCGATGTATATTCACTGTGCGTAGAACAGAAAGGAAGACGTTCAATAAGCATTACCTTAGTGTACCGATAATGGGTACGTTCAGGATGTTTTACGGCTGTGGCATGTTTGTATCATGGCGTTATAACCATAGGCGAACGTTAGTAAATGATAGATGCACAATGAAATCGAGCCCTTTTCAAGACTTGAATTCAAATTTAAATTTCCAAAACTAACGGTTATGGACTTATTAGTTCTCGCTATGAACACTTCATAGGTATGTTGAACTCAACATTAATTTCAACGAATTATTCATCCGTTTCTAACATTCATTTCTGCACTACCTTTTGTCAAAAACACGGTCTTCATTAAGCTTTCCAAGCACTTGTGCGTTAGGATAGTTTTCTCATCTCTCAATGTGAGAAAAAAAAAAAAAAAAATAAGATGAAGTACACAGGCACATAGAGGAACTTTATGACGGGTGTGAAATTGCTGTATGACCCAAAGACGAGGTCCTTTCGCACCTTGTCAGACAAATGACTATTATTTACTTAGTTTCATTTTACAATGATGAATATTATCAATGCAAACGATGTTCAAATAGTCTTTCATCATGCTCTCAACAGTTTTGTGGGTGTGATCGTCGCAGAGTGACTAAAATGAATGAATCAAAAAAAGAATGCAATTGATAATTTTCAGAACAATCTATGCCCGCCAAGTTTATATCATCATACGAGATAACTTCCTTAAGCAATATTTTCCATCGCCAATATGCTACTTCGTCAAAGGTGAACAATGACTTTCTATTGGTTTCCATTGATTTCCATCATACTAGCATTCGGGAAACATAATTTGAAAAATGAAAATAACTGCGAGAGTGCTTGGCTTTGTTGCCTGATTTCACGTACAAGGTTTTTGTATTATTTTGTGTAAAGAAATGATGTTTTTAATCTGTCGCTGGTAAAGAGTATGATGCTTCTGAGTTTTTGGCTGGTGAAACCATTTTTGTACTTGGCGGTAACTTTCGACATTTACAATGTTTTTGCCGGGTATACATATCCTCCTTCAATTGGGGATCTCATCCGACTGCGATGCGGACTTTTTATAAATCATTAATAAGACCTAACCTAGAATGGGGGTATAGTGTATTTTCGAATGCCAAAAAGAAGCAAAAATTAGAAGTCGTCCAGAACAATGCTTTAAGAATACTTTCGGGATATTTTTAATCTACCCCAATCAACTCCTTGCTACAAATAAATGGAATAGTTCCTTTGAGTATAAGAAGGGGCTATCTCATGACGAAAAATCTAATAAAGAATTACAGTACTGGAAGTAGGAACTTAGGGATTACATTAAGGAAATTAGAAGAATACAGAGCAGTAGGAGAGAGTAAGAGTAAGAGTAAGAGTAAGAGTAAGAGTAAGAGTAAGCTTTATTTGGCGCTCTGGGACAGGTCCCCTCAAGCGCATTACCGATACAGCACAAAGAAAAATCATACAGGTAATTAAGTAGTAATAGTAGCGGCAATAATTACCATAAGTATAAAGAAAAGAAAAAGAGTAAAATTAGATAAGATAATATAAAAGGTTAGATAAAAGAATGTGAGTGAGAACGTGAGTTTAGTTTAGTCTGTAGACAAGTTCAAAGGAGTACCCCCATTTGGTGACGTGGCTATAGGGAAAACTGCAGAAAAAACCTATGCCGGGTACAGCAAAAAAGAGCAAGAAAAAGTGAAAGTAAAGGACCTCAGCTCGCTTCTGAGCATGAGCCAATATATGCCTGTTCGAAAAGATGGGTGAAGAGTTTGGCTTTGAATGACTTGAGACTCTTCATGTTCCGAAGTTCCGTGGGCAGTGAATTCCAGAATTGTGGTGCTGTTGATCTAAAGGACTTCTTTAACAGTTCGGTTCTACAGATTGGCACAATAAGATGGTCAGTTTGTGCTCTTGTGTCGCGTGATAACGTCCTATCCCTGAAGACAAAATACTGCGATAGGCAGTGAGGTGTTGCAGTCCTGAGTATGTTGTAAATCATACACCCGAGGAAATATTTGCGTCTATCGTTGATCTTGAGCCATCCAAGCTTTTTGTAGTAAGGTGTGATATGTTCATCCCTTCTCAGATCGAAGATGAATCTCACACACGCGTTTAGGGCTCTTCCAGGAGAAGATTCAGCTCGCCCGTCAGGTCCAGGTAAAGGAGGCAACAGTAGTCAATATGTGGGAACACTAGTGTGGTTATGAGAAGAACCCCGAGACAGAGAGAGAGACGGGAGGGGATAGAATATTCATAGAAACCTGCTGGATTAATATACAGAAGATTATAGAATATATTAGGATTTCTGATAGAATGGCAACTTTCTCCATCCCTTACTTTGCTTTATTCCTGAGTAATTTTTGTATCAGTGATAAGGGAAAGGAATGACAAAAAAAATGAGAATCCGGATAGAAGGTTCTATGAAATAGTACAGGAATATTATAAAAATTATAATTGTATATTTACAGACGGTTCCAAAGATTTAAATAACAATAATGCGGGCTACAGTATCTAGTCTAAGGACTATTAACTTAAGCATAAGAGGAAGAGTAAACTGTAAACTCAGTATCTTTCCTATAGAAGTCATTGCAATCTCGGAAGCACTGACCATAATTATCAAAAGAAATAGGCAGGAAAATCACTTAATATGTATGGACTCTCTGAGTGTGATAAAGAATTGAAAAAAAGGGTTAAATAGCAGAATGAACTACATCATAAAAGACATAAGGCAAAAAATGTATTATTCGATTACACAGGGAAAAGCGTTTCTTTGCTGTGGATACCAGGACACTCAGGCATTGTAGTTAATGAAAATGCGTATATACCATAGCTAAATTCGGAGGAAATTTAGATTTCTCAAAACTAATTAAATTAGATATTTCAGATGTGTTTCCAGATTTCAAACAAAATATGATTGATATCTCTTACAAGGAAATGGAAATGTATGGAGATGAGAATTACCGTAAGGGAAGGTTGTTTTATGATAATTCCCCTATTTAAGCTTGATTCCATGGTACGACTTAGAAGATATGACCAGAAAACAAATAATAATATCAAACAGAATTATGACTGGACACATGAATCTAAACGAACATTTGTACAAGATTAAATTATTTACGAGTATAGTTACTGCGAATGCGGTTTGGGGGAGGAGAATCTAAACCATATACTATGGGTTTGTCCTATTTGGGAAAATAGGGAAAGGGAGTTGCTGGTGGAGTATTCGGCTGGGAAGGGAGTTTAGAAAGTTGTTAAATTTAGTACAAATTTTATTTTACACCCGTAAATACGAAGAAGAGATATTGATTTTATGCTGAGTAACATGATAGTAATATGATGGAGATTGAAATTCCAAAAATTTAAATAAGTAGAAAGGCTTGATAGTGGTCTCACAGGTTAAGGGGGAGAAGGTTCTCTTAAGTATTCAGTTTATCAAAAGTGGTTTATGAGGAAGAAAGAGAAGGGAAAAAGAAAGGATATATGGATAAATAAAATTCGTTAAACATTGCTTTGAAGTTCTTCTCATTCATTGATGGTCTTGGGCATGGAGGTTTGAATTAGAGGCTCCTAGATTATAGAAATATAATCAATCGATTGTGAAGCTTTCAGGAATCCTTGCATCGAGGATTTATCGGGATGGATCGTATCATCAACTCATACCTGGAATTCGTTACTCCTTTGAACACTAATACAGTGGGTCATCAGGAATGAAGATATATGAAAGTCAATTAAGTAAAAGTGCTTAAAGAGGGATTTATATTATAAAACATTAAAACAAATAAAACTATTAAAATAAATACGAAATAAAAGAAAACCTGATATCAAGGAAATTAAAGGATACGCAGGAAGAAGAATAAAGAGAAAGAAAGAAAAAAAATATATAAATCACTAAACAAATTATAACATTAACACAGTAAAAGGAAAGTGAAAATATAAAGTTTTTAACAAATATATAAAATTTAACATAGTTAAATATAAAGTTACGAATTAATAAGGATTAGACTACATGCCCTCTGAGCGATAAGTCATAAGAGGAAGAGACTGAGAGACTAGCTGTCATTCATGTGTCTGTAGAAGATTTCAGAACCTTTGTGAGTATGATGTTGAATTTATGTTATTTAAATTGTAAACCATCAGCGTTGACGAATGAAATACAGTCCAAAATTGACACAAACGCAATATGTGATTTTGTTAGTTTTTTTTTTTTCACATATTGGAATACACCACCCAATTTTTCAGTCAATTTTCAGGAATGTTACAATGCTTCGCAATTGTGAGAAATGTATGATTTTCAACCATCGCTGATACATCTCTGAAAGATATTTGACCTATTACATTTCGTTGGTCACTGAAAGGCTTTAGAAATCTAGTGGTAAAATGTTGGTTCACATAATTGATAATTAGGTATGGAACGTAATATTGAATAGTTTACTGAAACGTATCTGAGACGTGATCAAGAAACATAAAATGTAAAGTTGATCAAAAGCTTCTCTCGTACCGTTGAACGGTGTATACATGAAATTTTGAGGACCGATTCGAATTACACATGAGCGATTCTGTGGAAAGTAACGCGCCTGCAAGGTAGGCAAACGGGAAACGCCTGCATTGAGCAGCTCAAACATCGACGATTGGGTTTTATTTATTATGCGGGAAATAAAACGCATTTAGCATAAAGCACGTTACTTTCCACAGAATCGCTTTGTATAAGCAATATTCATTAGACGTCGGAAAAAGATTTTAAAAAAGAATTTGGAATTTGGAATTTTTAAACGAAGTAGAAATATCATTTTTTCGGTGTAAAAATAGAACCAAATTTTTGTTCAAAAATTCACCCTATCATCTGAAGGAGACACGGCCCCTACACAGACGATAAAACTATTTGATTCCCCCCCCCCCCCCCCCCCCCCCGACTCTCTGTTTTTCCTATATCATGTAATAACCATGGCATCAGCCGATGAAGGGGATGTTACGTATGACACATACGTTATTTTATTTTTTCATTCTTCAGTTGTTAATAATTTTATATTTGCGATGACTGACTAGAGCACAAACATTTTACCCCTACAATAGAAATAGATAACTACGAGTTTCAATAATCTTCTGCATGCTATCGGAAAATTAATCACAAAACCTGGTTTCCTCATTTCCTCATTTTCACAAATTCCCGTCGCTTTGGGTTCTTCAGGTATCTTTTACGTTTTTTCGAAACTGATAGACGAAAAACTAAAATATTTATTGGCTACCTACTGAAGTAATGTCACGCTTTTCACCCCGGAAACAAACCAGGCTTTCCATATAGGGTAATGCAAGAATAGAAATTGTCGGTTTTTAAGTTCACTCCAGACTATAGCTAATCCGTTATGAGATAATTGTAAGCGCCCACTCTATCGACATATACGAGTAGACTGGTAAAGGACGTTGCGATTTGTCCTTTATCCAAAAACTTGTATTGAAATCTCGGTGGCAGCTCGCAATACATCCACAAAAATGAGAAATTCGTTCGATTGACTCTCCAAAGATCGTAACATGGATCGCATTACTTTCTTAAACATTAGATATGTCTGTCATATTTTCAGATAGGTATTTCAACATTTTTTCGAATGTGCTTAGTGATGTAAATAGAGAGATGTCAAAACAACAACCTAACAATATAGGTAATAATCCCAACTGACAATGAAATTTTTGTCTGAAAGCGACTTCAGGCGAGTTTTTCATGAAAAACTAGCTGAAAAATTGAATCTCGTGAATCTCTCTCCTGGGGTGCGATTGCCGATCTTTTCGTCATAGCTATGGCCTGGCGGAAGCAACCGTCTTTTCTACCGCCCACCAGCGATCAGGCGTTAGCGCTGATATTTTTGATGTAAAAGTAACGCCGGGCGGTAGCTATGGCCCGCGGGGTCGACTAAGGTCAAGAAAAGGCGTCAGCTACTGCCAGACCATAGCTATGGCCAAAAGATCCGGAATCGCACCCCTGTTCTCCTGAAGTAGAGCGGTTATGCGTAGGAAGTTCTCCCAAGAGGTTCCCAATTCCCAAAGGTCTTTTCGCCGATCGGATCCCGGTTTGTAGTCCATGTGAACTAGCGGGAGTTGGCTGTAGATTTCTCTTGAGGGCTCGATCGTTATCTTCGACTTTTATCCTACGTTAAGACAGCGACACAAACTTTCCGTGTCCCGTGTTCCGCCTCACCTACAGTGGTCACGATTGCTCACACATAGCTGTGATTGGTCGGCGTTGTGTGTGAGTGACTGTACACTGTTCACGATCTCCGTAGGTGAGCCGATACGAAAAGTTTGTGCTCCAGGCTTTAAGACGTTGCAGAACACTAGAAGACCGTTCGAGCAATGATTGATATTTCCGCTTGGTATTTTGGAAAATTTCTAAGGAATTAGCACGTATTCCTAGAAATTGCAGAAAAAAATGGTAAAATTGTTGAACTGTGAAGTCGTCAAGGCTAGCAACAATTTCCATGCTATACAGGGCGACCCAGTATTCGGGTTGAGGAATTTACAGGGTAAATCTTGATCAAAAACGGGATCGAAATTTCCTTAGCCGTTTTTTCCGGAAATGCTTGAATTTCTCGTTATAATTATTTTAATTCCAGTCAATGACACACGATTTAGGAACGGGCGCTCGTTGGTGTGCTTGCCGCTTGGTTGTGTGTACTTTTTTTTCGCGGCGACAATAGGGCGAGAGACGCGCACACAACCGAGCGGTAATCACATCGACAAACGGCCGTTCATAAGCCGCGCGTCATTGGCTAGATTTAAAATAATTATAACGAGAAATTTAAGCATTTTCGGAAGAAACGGCTAGGGAAATTTCCATTCCGTTTTTGATCAAGATTTACCCTGTAAATTCCTCGACACGAATTTCCGGTCACCCTGTATAGCATTGATTATTTAGAAAAATTGTTATTATTCATTCCCGTGCGAATACAGCTTTCCCGCTGATTTTCTGTAACAATGTGTGTAAAGTACTGCTATTGAAATGATGAACTAAAGACGCAATTTTTATAGGTCGCGGAATACAATAACACACTGCCTAGTGGCGACGTCACCGTCATACTATAATACGTATGCTGACAATGAGATCCGGAATATCAAAGGAATTCACTACTCACAACATTTGCCAAATTATTGAGTAGTGCATTATACATTCACTGCCATTTCAAATGATATGTACATTCACTAAAGAGTGATATCGCGTACAGCATATAATATGATTACCAGCAGGACGTAGTTTTAAACACTACATCGACCACATCTCAGAATGATCAACATAACAGCTTCCAATTCGGTATATTAGTGAAAACTGACTAATTTCTATCCTTATCCTTAGCCCAATTCATTCCAAAACACCGCTATAGTTTCTATCGCCGAAAATGAGAGTTGCGGAATTCTCACGATCAGCTGAAGTTTACGATAGATCTTGAAAGATGGAATTACCGTTGCTGTATGCTCATGCAATTGCGTAAAATAATATAAACGATAACAAATAAAATTGGAAAACAAGACAATTGTGTTGATTGTAAAATATAACCGTTCCAATACATATCGAAGAATATTAATTCGAGATGGCGATGCCGCGCGTAAAGTTGGAAAATCACATTATTGAAGAATCATGTTCCCAAATGACCCAGGGGCTCGATTCCATAACTTTATCACTGCTATCACTGGCGATAAATGGATAGATCTATCTATTGACTGGCAATAAATGGATAGATCTATCTATTTATTGCCAGTGATAGCAGTGGTAAAGTTATGGAATCGAGCCCCAGAAATTCATGGGTGACAAGAGAATTGAATGAAGAAAAAAAAAGCGAGAAATTGTAAGTCGGTTTTATAGCGCTCCGGTAATTTCTTCAAGTGTACTATGATTTGCAGGCATATTGCAACGCATATTGCCTGCAGAGTCGCGTACGGCTGGTTGCCAAACCTCCGGCGTTTCTTCACACTGTTCAACCATGCTGTCACTCATTGTTGGCGAATGATCCATGACCAGATGACCTAGTTTGAAAGTGATTGGAATCTTATTGAGTTAGTGTACGAAGTAAGATCTCATATCCCCAACGGAGTAGTGGTTCGGTGGTTAGACCGTAATACAAATTATATGCTACACTGCATACAGAATAATTAATTAATCCTTGCTTCTTTCCGTGCCTGACGTTGTGGTATCGAAGGTGGTTCGCACACAACTGCAGTGACAAGAGTCAAATGAATGAATTTCGAGACATACATTTAACATTCATTCGAGAAGTAGAAGGCAACGGACAGAATTGTCAGTTTTTGTTCAGTTTCGGATTCGAATATGTAGACATATCAACCATATGCGTTTCGTTACGTGCTGTAATCTATGTGTTCACCACCAAGCATTGCGATGGTGAAGGGAATGATTATTTTCCTTCATTTACACAAAATATCCTAGCTCTGAGAGCAGCGCTCGGAAGAAAACGTCTTCGTCATTCCACCCCAATATTAGAATACACATCGAAACTCTCTGAAAAATAGTTACTGACAGATATTAATGCATGACCTTCAGCTCGTCGACAGCATTTGTCATGTAAAAGACACACTCTTTTTGCCTATACAGCAATGGACAAGAAATAGGGTGTCTTTCGCCTCACTTTAATATGCATACTTGGTTTTGCAACGATATCTCAAGTTTCACTGAACCCATTGCGCTCAGGTTGTCCTACAATAATCTAGTCAGAATATTGGACGGTATCTTTGATTCGAATTTGGTGGTTGTAAGAATTTGAAATCATGAGACAGATAGATGCACACACGCAAGCACACTGCCCACAATGAGCTTATTCAAGTACACTTCTACTATAAACTTTGAAGTTTCAAGACACGGCTCTTGACACAATTGGCCAAATTTTTGTGTGCAGCTAGCCAAGTTTCGTTTAAAGTGAAACGCTAGATGGTTTCAACTTCTCAGAAAACCAGTGGCTCCAAGTTCAGCAGCATCTTTTCTAGTAAGCAATCGGGTTACCTGCAGCAATCACGCAGAGTTCTATAGATAATCGTAAAATAAAGATCACTATACGTCCTCTCACGATAAGCTAGAATTTTTGCACACATACTTATACATGTGGGGCATTCCAAGTCAAATCACGAAATCATCGGCCGGAACTCTTTCAATTTTGACCACGAATTTTCTCTTGGGTCCTTTCAAGCCCAAAATGGAACCTGAATTTTGGTCGAATTTTTTCTTCATCTACTTACGGTTTCGCACCCTCTAATATCGGTATATCAATCGGAAACAGGCAAAAACACCTTTTTTAAATTAATGACATTTTTTTCACAAGATCTAGGACTCAAGACATAAGTATTATTATGTATATAATATATATATATATATATTAGAGGGCGCGGGACCACAAGTAAATACCGAAAAAATTGAGGCTCCATTTTGGGCCTGGAAAGACAAAAAAAAATTCGTGGTCAAATGGAAAAGGGGTCCGGCCGATAACCCCGTGATATGACTTGGAATGCCCCATATTATACACTGATACACATTTTCCGTACCATTCTTGGAAACCTTGGCAAACTGCCACTTCTCGCTCGATTCCACGAGATTTTTGGCTGGGTCACATCTCGAAAATTGCGACTGCGTTGGTCTTAACAGAGATGTTCCAAGATAATTGTCATTCAACAAAAGAAAAAGTCCCTTTTTCAATCGATAGGTTCTGAGATGGTGGAAACAAATCGCTCATTCGTAAAAGATTGTTATAAAATCTACAATTTCCTGCTAGATAGGTAACTTCAGACATAATTGTGATTCTTCCGTTCTTGTATTGGAATGCATAGATTTTCATCTGTACTCATGGAAAATAACGGTTTTCGATCGTTTTTCATCAACCTTGCTCTGCTGTGGGTATAGGCTTTGGTATATTCAGTTTAATTAAGAGCTCATACCAAGATTAAATAGTTCTATCCAAGAATAAAATAATTTGCAGAACGTTTAACGTAAATATATTATCACCACATCCTCTGTCCCTTCGGAATCCTGACTGGAATTCCATAACTACACCAGTCGTTTCCGCCCACGACATAGGTCCGTCTCGCAAAGTTTCCGTGAATATTTATGTCGCATTATTCGTCAGTATAGCAGAAAATAGGAAAAGAATAGAATATCCTGAAATTAAATCCAACCACAAGCATGGGGTTAAGAGTCCTTGCATTAGAACCTTGGCCAAGTTTCTTTGAAGACTGATTTCTTGATCTGTTAACATTTCGACCATGAAACGAGCAGACAAACATCGTGGCATATGTGAAAATAAACTAGTCAAGAAAGAGGTGACAGAAGAAGTTTTTCAAGTGTATGTATGTATTATATACATAGACTACATGCTCTATGAGCGATAAGTCAGTGAAGGAAGAGAGAGAGAGATGTATTATATACACATGCAGAGTCACTGGATTCGCCTAGCAAAGTTCCCTTTGTGAGTGGCCCCAAAAGTATATCTTTGATATTTTAGTCTAAGTATCTACCCGTCGCTTAATTATGTAACCACAAATCCATCGACGGTTTCTTCTTTCGCCAGACAGGGTCACCCACCCTCTCTTACACATAATATGAATATGCTTCGAAAATGAGAACATGTTCAAGAAGTGGAACAAGTGGGAGAATCTATTTTACAAAATCGATCTGATAAAGCCTTGACAGTTCGTGGCACTTTGAAATGACATGTGGCCATTCCAATATCTCATGAGCTCGTCAAAACAAAATTATTTTTCGCATCAGAAAAATTTGATTCGATGAAAATTAGAAATTTATTTCAAACAGGGGTGTCCTACTAAGTGTCATCCAGCGAATCATCGTTAAAAACATCGGCCCTTTTCAGAGCCACCAAAATATTGCAAAAGACCCATCAGTCACATAGCACAAGCCGAGTGAAATAGAATCAAACCCAATTCCAGCACAGGTGTGTTGAACGAATCATGTACTAGAATTTTCAGAACGGGTATATTTGTATAAGAATAAGAGAAACATGAACGAGCACGAAAACATGGCTTCGAGAAAACATGACCAGTAGACAGATAAGGAAGGGCTAAGATGGTTAAATAACTACTTTCGGAGAATGGATCGCCCGGGTAAATAGAGAGGCATCAAATGAAATTTAACTCCATTATACGCAACACAACGAGCTCACGGGAGTAGCGCGGACGTGGATCGGCGCGCGCGGCGACACGCGACAAGATGTTTTATTTTTTTTTCTCCGGCTCAAGTATTCTGCCCATACATTTTTTTTAGGATCAAAGGGAAAGGATCCAGGTATCCCAAAAAAGCATCTCAATGAATTTCTGTGAGTTCCGCAGAAATGGCAGCGAAATTTAAACAAACCGACGAAAAAAATTGAAAGAATTTTTTTTTTTGAACGAAATTTTGTCTATGACAGCGCATTCTTTTGCGAACAAAACGATTCGAGGATCAGTCCGCTCCGATGAATACTTTCGGAGATATGAATTTTCAAACATAGCGGTGCAACAGCGGTTTACAAAAATTCACATAGCTCGAATTCCGCCATTTTTGAAAAATTTTCAAAATCCTGGAAGTTGTATTTCTTTTTTTCATAGTGCTGAAGATATTTTGAATGGCGCAAAGATCCGTGACTTGACGGTTTTTTTTTTGAGTGAGGTGACGTGGATCCGTTCATAATATACTAGAGTAAAAAAATGTAAGCGATACTGGCGCAAGCTATGGATAATTCAAGCACTTTACGGCGATATTTTATAATTTTGGAGTATCAAATACGCGGGAAAATTTGAATTTCTTTTTCAAACAGTTGAAAACTTCACAACGAGCAGCCGGAGCTGTGTTATAAATTGTAGAAATACAAGCAACAAAAAAGTGTAAATTTTATAAATTCCCAGTAGCCAAATGGAAAATTAACCAAAGAAATAAATGGATAGCTGCAGTGAGAAGGGAAAAGTAAATACTACCCTAACCTTATTTTTGTAACAACGGTAATACTGGAAATAGTCGACATCAGAAAATTTAAAGGTTTTAAATGAACAATTATTATTTTAAAAAGATAATTAAAAAATTTGCATTTCGAGGTGCTCGACATTTTTTATGTATTTGTTATCACTTGTTTTACAAATCCATATACTTTTATTAAAATCAAGAAATATATGTTCTGTAACTACGAATTCTATTAAAAATTATACTGTCAATATAAATTTACGCAAATATCGCCCGTTAATTCATGCATTAGTTGGCGCTGCTGTCACGCACGGAGCGAATACCCATGTAGTATAGATACGTAGGGCAATCTCTAATCAAGATTTATCACTTACGACTCCTCTCACGTGCATGCAGACTCAAATCAGTAGTTTATTTTTGTCGGTGAATTCAGTCACTGGTGCTGTTCGCAATTCGTCAGTTGTTAACTTCAACGGACCACCCGTGACGCCATAATGAAATATGATATTATCTAGGGAATACTTCCGCACAGCGAATTCGTTGACATTAAAATGCGATATCTTACCAAACAAACATGAAATACGTAATATAAAAATGAGACCATGACTGACTGTCTACGTCATACAAAAAATGGATACATCATCTCTGAGAATTGAAATGTCATCTCCTATTCAAACCTATCTAGGGTTTACATTGAGAAAAACTTTAATTTGATGTCCCAGTTAGGTGGATTTGCCAGGAACAGTTTGTTTTCCAGTTTTCGAAAAATCTAGGCAGGTGATTTTACTTACAAGTACCAGCTCTAATGTAACCTTATACATCACAGCAATTGCTGACTTTCATTCATACCACTTATTATACTGCAAATTAACTTGACACCGGTAGTACGCCAGCGTAGGTACTGTTAGGCAAGTGCCATAGTGGTCTGCTTCCGCTCATTTCGGTGGATCTTACACCAGAAACTTTCATAAGCATCCGTACGCACGTGGGCATTGCGGATAACATTGTTAGATACCGCTTATTTCTTCGTAAAACACTCATGAGAAACTTGTGAAAGGCATTGCGATTTGTCATCGTATTTCCACCGTATCGTATGTATACTATACTATATAGTTACAAATTGTATGAATCGCGAGATTGCTTTGGCAAGTCTGCCGTGAGTCTTCTGCAGAGAACTATAAGTATATCAGTGATATTCAACGAATCGTCCACAATGTCCGCGTATGGATGCTTAGAAAACTTTCTGGTGCAAGATCCATAGAATTGAACGGGCGCAGGCCATAATCACACTGCGGATGGTACTTGTGGTTTCCACAATGCTATACTGTCCAGACCACATGTTGTTCGTTGTTGGTGGTGTGAGTTGAGAGTCTTCGTTCTAGGAAATCGAAAGAAAATTCTCACGAAATTTTAGTGAAAGAGTTGAGACATCGAAATGAAAACCAAGAGACTCGAAGTGTTTCTGTAAACTCTATTGAACGAGAGAATGACTGATTTTGTCGCATTGCAAAATGTTATCATGCCAAAAATTAAAGTCCCATCCATTCCAGAATATAATCAATTACTACGTACAGTTTTTGCCTGCGTTATAACATAACCATCTTTCTCTTGCGAGGCGAAATAATTTTGTTCGAAGCTAATTCCATTTCTTGAAATCTAAAATTTCATATGTTGAGCTAATGAGTAGCCAGTAGAGTCATTATATAATTTTGATATTCTCAAGCTCTGGAATTAATCTTGGCCAAAAATAGAAAAAATCAGACAAATTACGAAGATGTTCAAAATGTCATTTTTTTTAGATATTTTTTTATCTCGTTTATGGTCAAACTTCATTCCATATCATACTCTCTTCTCATTGTCAGCAAAGTTATTGTCGCCTTATTTGCTTCGTAGTAATATTTGATGTCAGAAAGTATCCTAGACTGTGTTATTACATGCAATGTGATAAAGTTTTCCGGGCAATCACGCGTTAATTCAGGGTTTGCCACGGCGTAACTCCGAAACTATTAGTTCTGCAAAAAAAAGTTCGATACAAATTTTTTAGCGAATTTCATGCTCTACAAGTTTTGTAATTTCTATTTTTACGGTTTGATCAACCATTAACGCGAAATTTCGTAAAAACCATCTTTACAAAATTTTGGCGCCCTGTATCTCAGTAAATATGAGTTTTACCGAACAAACGTTCTGAAGCACCGTTTACGAGATTCAAGTGTGCTGTCTTCGATATTGAAATCATTGTTGTACTTGGCGATAGTCTCTTTACATTTACAATGATTTCGCTGGGCTCATTCATTTCATTATAGTGTACAACATGTTAGGTTAGGTTATTAGTACGAAGTTAGGGGTTAAAATGTGAAATAATGGCAAAAGTAGTTCCAATTTCATTTTTACTTATTTACATATTATTTTACTGTCTGGCGTATGACTCTCTTTTCTACATTCCGTATACGAGGACTATGAGCGGAAAAAAAATGCTTACTAATGAATGAAACCAAGATAAATCATACGCCAATTTCGGTTCATGTTGTTCATTTGTTTTTAACGTTTCCATGTCCTCGGTAGTATAGTGGTAAGTATCCCCGCCTGTCACGCGGGAGACCGGGGTTCGATTCCCCGCCGGGGAGGATTTTTTTTGCAGTCAATTTTTTTGATCAATTTATTCGTCATTAAAATGAAACAATAGAAACTCAATTTTTGAAAAAATAAGAAGATTGTTTATCTACGATTTTTCACAATCGTTTGTTGAAAATACGAAAATGTAGTTAATACATATACGCATGTTAATCGTGTAATACACGTGTGCAGTTGTTTACATAGAGTACTTAAGTAACGAGATTGTATAATGCTGTAATAAATTTGAATTCTGATTCTAACTGTACGATTTTAAATTCTGTATAATTTACATGAACAGTATCACATGGGATGGTGCTTTGGTTAGCGCATGAGACTCACGTGCCGGTGTACGCGTGTTCAAATCCCCTCTGACAGAGACGAAGTAGAAAAACACATACATAGTGTGGCGAAAGTATTTTACGTCTATCTAGTCCTTGTGTTACCTGTGTGCGGACCTCTTACACATCGGGTGTCAAAACGGACTTAAAGTACTCCCAAACTTAAGCTAATACCTTGCCTATTTCATGACAAGAATATTGGATAGTTTGGTTACAGTTTTTTTATTTTATTACACCGTATATTGAGGGGGCCTTGATACTCGCTTTGATCACCTCGAAATCACGATTCGTAGTTTCTCCGATACCACATAACCGATCGGAATGAATATTTGGCGATTACTGCTTCATTTCAGCAGCAAGTGGCTAAGCATTTCGTTTTTTAAAAATTTGAATTTTTTTTTACAGATTCAGTTACCATCAGATAAGTTGTGGGATTATTCACAGATTCAATCGATTCAATACACTTTTGAAATACTTAGCCACTCGGCAATAGCAAACCACACATTTTACAAAAAAAGAAAATACCGCCAAAATCACCTTAGGGATTTTTCAGCGCAACGAGTGGCTATCCCCATAAAAATACGAATTATTCGGTGCCTGCGCGGGTGGACCGTATAGTTTCACCTGATTCTTACAGTATGAGTTTTGAAAGGAGAACCTGTGATTTTTTTGTGAATGATCAAGCTGCGCCTAATTTTATGAAGGAGTTATAGAAGCCGACACAAGTCTTTGCGTTCTTCGATTAGCTCGTTCTTTTTTTCGTCTTATTTTTGCAAATAACCGTTGTTGAGAAAATGACTAGAGGCATTAGGTATTACAGGCTCAGGTTTCGATAGCAAACGCAAATGTATTAGGCAGGCTCGCTATATCAAAGGATAAAATGCTTACGTATCAGTTGGCAATGAAGTGTCAATGTTCAGTATAATGAATTTTTCAGTAATCCGTCAAATAGAGTGACAAGGATGACTCAAATTTGTGACGTATCTACAGTTTGAACATAAGGTGTTTTGTATTGTGAATGTGAATATTTTTGTTTCATTAATATTTATGAGCTGTGATAATTAAATTTACTTTCGCACATAATTTGTTCATCCCCCCCCCCCCCCTCCAGCTTCGCTCTTCGCGCCGATCTTCATCGCGTGGGTTCTTATGTCAGCTATTTCCTAGAGTATTGCCAACATGATTAGAACATAATGTGCCCTTGGTTTCATATTCTCAGGGGGGGCAGTTTCAGCTATTGTTAGTGTACATTCAAATGAAGATAATATGACCCTTGAGAGTTGAGGGGCTTTGATATACGTTCTGATCACCTCGAAAATGCGATTCGTAATTTCTCCCAAGCCACGTAACTTTCCCGAATGAAATTTCGGGGATTATTTCTTCATTTTAGCGAAAAGTGCCTAAAAATTTTGTCTTTCAAAAATCTTGAGACATTTTTTACAGATTCAGTTATCAGTAGAGAAATCGTCGGATTATTCACAGATGCACTCGATTTATTTCACTTTTGAAATACTCAGCCACTCGGCGATGGCCAGCCACACATTTTGAGCACCATCTTACCTCATATGATAAACAAGTGACCGAAAGACTACGATTTTGCGTCGTATAGAAATAAAAAAAAAAATTAATAAAAAAATACCGACATCTTATGGAGGCCACACTTTGTAGCAACAAAAGGCCCTATAGCCCTGCGAAAAAAAAGTTCTAGCTTAGTTTACAGGGTAGCATTTGAGTCAAACTTTTCGCAAATCAGGGTTCTTCTGCCAGCGTATTGATACTGTAATGGTAACAAAGTGGCTATCAAAATATTGACTGTTGTTCAAACGGAAGTCAAATAGTTCAGTTTCTTCATGATACGTAGTGTTAATTTGCAAATAAGTCGACTGAAAGCGCGTGACTGTGTCGAGAAGATACACGGTCTATGGGATAGGTATATAACGGCTAAAATATTGTAAATATAAAAAAAATTATTTCACTGGAAATAAATCTGAAAACATATTCGCAGTTGATGTCGTAAAATTTAAAAACCATCCCGATTCCATGTAGCTAAATCGAAAAATCGTTTCAAGAGCTACACACACTGCAATCGGCGGGTTTTTATACAGTTCTTGCTTTACTGTGACTGGGAGTATCGATTAAGCAACTAAAACTGGGATTGAAACCTGGAAAAAATAGACCTAATTAGATCCAATTGGATCTAATTAGATTTGAGCAGATCTCGTTTCTGGATAGATTGATCTGATACTAGATGTGACACTAGGTCTGATTCGATCCGGTCAGATCTACCTTTTAATGTATGAGATGATTAGACCTAGACACGTCTTGGTAGATATAGATGGATCGGATGTTAGATGTGACTTGATCTCATTAGATCTACCAAGATCTTGGAGAAATTGAGTGTTCTAGCAAATTAGATCCAACTAGATTTGATGAGATTGAGCTATATCTGCTTATATCTGATATCACATACGTCCAGATTCAATGTTATATCTGGACAGATCCGGGTGAATCCAGTTAATTCTCTTTGGCTTCCAAGATCTCATTAAAACTACCAAGATTTCATTAGATTTATCAAGATGTCGTTAGATATTACATTGAATCTAGACATATGTGACATCAGATGTGAGCAGATATACCTAGTTAGATCTCATCAGATCCAGTTGGATCTACTTCGATACAACAGTTAACTTTAGTGTATCTGATGTCAGATGTGAATATATAAAACTCGATGCGAGCAGTCTAAATGTCCCAATTGAATGTATTTCATAATTATAAAGAACTGCGGATCGGATGCATCAGATTTGATTGAATCCATTTAGATATTGCAATGTCAATGGAACTGAGAAAAATGTACGCTGCATATGCTTCGAGTAAACGAAAAAAAAATTCAGAATATTTTCAAATACAGATTCGTCCTGTTGTTATAGCCGACCGGAATTTCTCGAAAGATTCGTTGATAGATGTATGCAGATCTAAATCGATTTGAATAGATCTGAACCAAAATTTAGATCTGGCTAGATTAAATGAAATTGAATTGGTTTGCCCTGGATCCATTTTTGGTCGCTGGCAAGGTAGTATCTGCAAGTGATAATTGATCACTTGATGATCATTTCCGATCGTTAGTATGCCTCCTAATCTCAAACTGACTTGGAACAAAAATCTTGAACATAGATGAACGGGTATGAAATCGTCAATAAGCAGTTTCGAGCATTAGTCACAAGGCAAATAATTGTGAATTTGCACCGGACCATGAATAAACGAAATTTGTGAATAATGAACATCAACTCTATTGATTGAAAGCAAGAATGCCCGGATTGACGTTGCGCAGCGTATCGAGCATTAGTACATGCTTTGTGCGTTTCGAATCGTTTTAACCGACCCAATTAAAAATGATCAAGACTTTACCTGCTCAGTTTCACACGAGGGAACGAAAGGTTGGAGAAACAATGGGCTATTGCAGTTAGAGCTACAATTTGCATCCACTTATTCGAGTTTATCGACTATATTCAACCTCTCGCAGCTTGGACTTTTCCCTACATAGGTATATGCGACTTTTTTGAATTACTTACTGAGGTTCTATCGGTAAAAATGATGGATGAACTATCCAATTTTCGACCTATTATTCTATCACTGCTATAACCCAGTCGACCCGATATGTAGGATATAGCTATACGTTACCTTGGTCTCGAGTGATAATGTCAGACGATCTTAGAGTAGCCTTGTAAGCTGTATTGTAGGCTTGTTCGCTTCGTACTTTCACTTAACCGCTGGAAGACCGGATGACTTCATCTGAAATACTTTCATATTAAACATTATATTATAGATCTATGAATTTCGCCTCATTTATTGCTCTTTCGTATTTCGAGTCTAATCGTTCTTCTTCGTCCTATATCTCTTGATCATTGATCGACACTTTAGCATTGTAGACAAACAGAGAAGGAAATTATTGCGAAATGTATGAGATTCCGATCAAGGGCTTCGACGTTTTATTTTGACATATTCAACTGAAATATACACTTAGTCCCTATAGTCATATTGTGAAGACCGAACTGAAACAATTGAGGGAAGAGCAGAGAATGATTAAAACCAAAACAGAAGGAAAATTTAACTTGTTTGATACAGTATTCGGCCATAGTAGTCAAAGAAGGGAAAGTAGTGATATCCTGCACTCCTTTACGAATGAATTGACAAAATGCCATATATTTTTTCATTCAGTTAGGTAATGATCAGAAATAATCACTATTTCTTTATTTACAGTAAGTTACTCAATGAATTAGTAAAGTCGAGCTGTGCTTTTACATGTATCCATTCATTATACGAACAAAAGTTATCGAATTTTCTATATCGTCGATTGCACAAGACACGGGACAAATAACTTGAATAACATATGAACAAATTTACAAGAATTAACCTTCAACTAGGAGACACAGTCAAGAGCATATCAGATGGTTTACAGACCAACTTAAATTAGTAATCACGCAACGGTTGACGAAACTATGTATACCTATATGTGTTTAAAAAAACAAAAAAACAAAAAAAATTATGCGCATAACATTTACTCGTCGTCATGACTTACCTAATTATTATACACGTTCGTTGTTGTGTTGTGAGTACTTTCTCTACAATACACCTAGATGCTATCCTGATTTTTTTATTCACTGACTAGTTACCAATTGAATAGTCCATAGATTAGTATTCAAGTGCAGATTTGTATTCAGTATTATTATAAGTAGCCGATATGATAAAGCTGTTACGATGAAATAAAATGTTCGTATATTTGGATCACAAAGCGGTTGATATTCAAATTTGACGATCATTCAGAAGCCTTGAGACAAGTCTCCGAACGTAGTAAACAGATGTAAAAATAAATTTTGGATAGGACAATGTGTATACATTGTAAATAATAAAAAATAAAATAAAACCGGGGTATGGTACATTGTGCAACAAGTGCGCAAAGTTGGCGATTTCCGCGAGGGCGACAATCACACGAGTGCGGGAATCACTCATGCGCATTTTTTGCACATACTATTTTTCTGAATAAGGTGCCCAAAGTCCTCAAGATGACGCTTTCGCACGCTTCACTTTCCCGCACGCTCATACGAGCCACGCGGGATTTGGGCACTTTGCGAACGCTGCGTTGCGCATACAGATATCAGAGTCTGATAAAATGCGAAGCCCGAAGGGGTATTCACTGTAGGTAGAGTCACGAACCACTTCTTCAGAAATCACTTTGATATCGAAAATTTTTTACGTACTTAAAAGTAGAAGGAACACCCAAGAACCGAGTCTTCATCATTCTTTTAAAGTTTGACACGCGTCTTATCAATTTTCATCACCTATGGTGGTATAAGAAAAGTATTGGTTTCGGTAAAAAAGTGACTTTTGCCAATTTCTATGAATCCTTACGTTTTCGACCCTCTGGAATCCGAAAAACAGGTTTTCAGAAAAATGTCGGTCTGTCGGATAAATCCGCGCGATGATCTGGGAAACGGCTCCATGAAAAATTCCGAAATTTGAAGGACTTTACATTCGAATAACCGGAATGAAAAATTGCCATATCCCATTAAATTTGAACATCCGCTTCTGTCGGAAATAAATTGGCTTTCAATTTCATATATGTGTATAATTTTCTTTCACTTTTTATTTTTGATACTTCCAAATCAAAATAAAGTTTTCTCGAACTCGATCCAATTACTGTATTCTGTATTCAGTACCAACGTTATTACATTGGTTTGTAAGATGATGAAAAGTAATGCGAAAAAAAAAAACTCTCTTCGCTTTTCTGCTGGTTTTTTGCATAATTCCAACTCATTTTCCACAAGGTTATTCCTTTCGCTTCGAAAAAAATTATTGATCATGATTAAGAAGAAATAACAAACCTTATTGGTATTATGATTACAGGGAATATTTTGGTACGTATTATGATGACGTTTGATGACGTAAAACGCAAGACCTTCGACGCACTGTACTCTCGCAAAGAATAGCTCCTCACCTTTTGTATTTTGAATGACGTATCCCATTGCCTATTCGTTGCTTACCTAATATTTATATAATGACGAAATTTTGAACGTATACTCGAGGAATTGTTAACTGTAAATAAATCCATTGTCATCTAACGAGGTAGGTTTTGACCCCGCTGGATTACCTATCTGCTCTCTCCTTCACGTTGCAGGTCATTTTCGGTAACTCAATCAGCACAGTAGAACCATTTGAACACTTCTATATCAACGATTTTTACCGTTTAAAATCTCCCCTCTTATTTCGGCAGGAACCATGGGCTAACGACATTACAATGAAACATCAGCTATGGAGGCACGATGAAGTGTATTAAATTTAATGGACAGTCCCAGAGGGATCGGATAATTATAATCATTAGCAAGAATCGATGCCAAGGGTAAAATATGGTAAACAAGTATACGCTAGTAGATGGGATAATAATTGACTCAAACTTCGTGGGTACGGATGAACATTTTGCACCTTTAGAGATTCTAGGAAGTGATATCAGGATGATATATAAGCTAACTATGGTCAAGAAGGCTTGGTGGATCTGCGGAAGCATTCTCGCACTCGCACGCAGATGTATATTAACGCGAGTTGAAATATACACATGTTGCCCACGATTTTCACTTCAGCTATATATAATACGACATGCAGTAGTCATAAAATTGAAAGTAAACGAGAAGACTTTAGTGTACAAAATTCGGGGAAATTTATAGTTCTTCACAGTTTGATGAAACTGTACTTTACTTATATCAGTTCTCACACAAATAGAGGGTGTATCCAATATACTGAGAAATTCAACCACAATGTTGCAAATATCAAAGTAAAGCTACGTACAACAGGGTCCAGCAGCGCGAGGCCGAGGTAACCCATATGTCGTAGTTAACGTTGTCCAGATCGTTTAACTCCGTCGCATTACAAGTCCAGGTCCATCTCACGGTGGCCTACTTTGTCCAGGTATTCCACTTCGTAGTGTTTATGGACCTTGCTGAAAATCACATGGCACGTGACCTGAATAAGGTAAATTGCGGGTGCCATGGACTTAGTCTTGAAGCTGGACGAGAATAACGACCTGGAACCCGCCAACCGCGGCATGGGATACCTGGTCACCGCAAACCACCGCAAACGACAACGACAACGTCCGGAACACAAATCGATTCTAAAAGACCAAGACAATAAGCTTAGAAAATGGATATGAATAGTCAACTTCAATTGTTCACAACTCATAAAGTACTGATCCCTCGACATTTCAGCCAGGGAACAATATTTTCAGTTTTTCGTGAGGAATCTATCTTCGAAAGGAATGGTCAGCTTCATTTGCCTATAACTCGGAAGGTACTGATCCCTTGGCGTTTCAGTTGAGGAACATTATTTTGACTTTTTGGTGAAGAATCAATTTACCGTAGTGATAGCGGCATCACTTTATACCGGGAATCAGGAAACGTGGATCTTCGTTCTATTCCCGTACGAGGATTTCTCGGTACGAGACCCAAATTGATAACACTGTTACGAAGCTGGCCCCCTGGACTCCCGGGGACCGAGCGCTCGCTAACCATTCTGTTGACGATGGCACGAACCTGTTAAAACCAACGAGCAAATGAAGTCAAACTAATCTAGCCCAACTTGCTTCGTCAGCATCACGCGCACGAGCCCACCAAGCGACAGACTGCAGTTGCCACGTGCAAATTCATATGCAGTTAAGTTATTAGCCACGTCAACGGGTGAATGATCGCCTGCAGTAGGGACGTTACCCCATACATTTACATCATAAGTTTACGTGGCAACTGAATGCTTTTAATTAAATCAGAATTATTGCAAACAGTAGAGATGGAGAAAATGTGTTCCAGTGCCCTTGAAAATCGATTACAAAAAATTCGTCAATTTGAGCGTGAACATCGATGTAACGCCATTAGTTTGACGTCACAAGGTATATACGTTACATGTGTTGTAGGACACTGTTTTGGCTCATAACGTGCAGGCCCAAGGTCGTCATGCGCGAGTAATTGAAATCAGGCGTTTTCGCGCAACAATTGAAACACATCGTTTCGAATTTTCATTTGTTCGGAAACTATCCATGGTGAAGTTGATGTGACTAATTTTTCGCTAACCCTATCCACCACATTCATAAAAAACAAAAATAGATAAGCAGGTGAGTCCAGCTTGATGGGCCGCACCTCTCGAACCTCTCGCTCAGATTCGTTTCTAGTTCAGAAAATATGATTTTTTTGCGAGTAGAACTAAAATTCATTTTCAGAACCTTTGTTTTTGGATAATTCAAAAACTACGTGTCTGATCGAAGATAAAAAATATTATGCAACTTCCTTATAAAAGCAAGGCTTTTACATTTTGCATAGAGTAGCGAAAGACCTTCTTCCTCGTGAACACAGACTGAAATAATTAGGGGTTATGAGCTTCAGAGCGGTAGATGTCTATGTTGTCGGACGTTTTTTGGTTTTAATTTTATCTTCCAATGCATATGCCCCAAATGTATTACTTTTAAACGAGTGGCCACTGGGCTTATGAGTGAGGTAACAGATCCGCTAAATTATTTGGTAATTATTTTTAGAAAGTCGAATAGAATTATGTGGAGTAAATTCTGAGAATTTATACGTCGTGTAGAAACCACTCTCGTTCTGAATTACGGATGTTCCAATCCGCTTCTGACGCCTTTCGATGCCAATCAGTTCAGAGCACTGACGATATAGAAAACAGATGTCAGTGAAGCGCTGGTATATATTATAGAGTAACGGATAGCATGATTTTATCAAGGCTCTTCAGGACTATCGGTTTCTAAGATACAAATTATTTAGTGACAAATACGATGTGGATGCTATACCTCCGTCAAAGTCACTGGATTTTTGAGCTGCTCTAGATTTAGAGAAAATCTACTTTGAAAAGTAAATTACGTGAATCTGATTCCAGAAGGAATTTTGGTCAAAGGCCGAAGCGTCGAGGGGCTGAACAGGGATGTTCCAAACGTTGATGAAATGTCTTCTTTTGAACAAAACGGACTTCCTCTTTCAGGCTCTTCGTGTTTGATTCCAAGATTCTGAAGGGTGTTAAGGACGTTCCCAAGAAAATCACTTTTCTTACGATCATCTTGAAAATTTAAATATGTATAGTTATTAATGTTCTTTAGACGTGGAAAAAGTTTCAATAGTCCTTGCGGCACTAAATTTTGAGAGTTTGACTGTTAAAATTTACATTTTTAACATACGAACCCTACACCGACCTATGTTGAAACGGATGTTTTGTGATATAACAATGGTAATTTTCTTACGACTCTTTTGAAAAACTTAGAATCATTACTTGAGAATATGACAAATATTGTCCTGTAAAGAAAATTATAGCAAGCGGTATTCGTTTTTTTTATAAAATATGTTGAAAGTGAGCTACTTTTGATCGTTTTCGACTTTCCTCACGTAACCTAGTGACTAGAAGAGCGCGATTTGACAACGTCGCACTAAGCGGGCAGTTTAAAATACCGTAAAAGCACAGCTGATCCCAACAAATGCATGTAGTTCACAGAGGATGGAAACATATAGATCATCGTAAATGAAAAATCAATCAAATATTTATTAGTATTCAATATGAATGCTGTATTTATTTTTTCAGCAGTTCTTTTTTTCACAAATCTGCCATTTTTTAATCGTGAAGTCATTGTTATGTTGTCTTCTAAAAATCGCAAATATCAATTCAACCTCAATAAACACTCCGCAACATGGAAACGAAACGTGAACGAGTCGTGTCTTGGTCACTGTAAGAATGTAACGTTGCCAGATCCGAAAAACGACGCACTAGGATTATTTTGCTATTTCTGCGCATGTGGGACAGGGCGAAAGAGCGTACTGCGCATCAACTATTTCTTTATTGTATGCATGTTAGTTTACATGGGGGGATCTTTGTGTAGGTTGAGCACAACTGCTCCTTGGGAACGTCCTTAAAGATTGTGGGTCTATTTCCTTCAATAAATATAGTTAGCTATAACGTTGCAGTGTTTTGAAATTCAAATTCATGAGTTTTCGAGTGTCACTAGACTCACTCATTTTGTGTTCAAATAAGAAAAGATCGCCTAGGCTAGTCGAGATAAGTATGTAGCAATACGGAGTCCGGTGTCAGTTTTTACAACTTTGACATTTCGAATGCCTAATATTTTTCCGAGTAGTTTCACAAAAACAATGGTGATCATAACATTTTACGGGAATTTTTAAGTACCAATTAAAAATTTTTCAGTTCTTTTATAATCAGATGATCTTTTTCGTTATATACCTACCCTCTCTATTGCGCTTCAGATCTTACCAATAAACCAATCTACCGTGAGGTTACGTGGAAAGATCTGGCTATAAGCGCGTAGGCGCTGATTTATTTGAACATTACGAGGGCCCCCAATTTCAGACTTGCCACGAATATCCCTAGAGTCCGTCTGCTATTTGTTTTCGATTGTTGTCAAATACAAATGGTGGCAGACCGTGCCAGGAATAGGTTATGTTTGTTGTGAATCTAGCAGACGGCAGAACTAGGGATATTACTGAAAAGTTGGTGGAGTTGCTAGCGCGATTCTGCCGGCTAACGATATTCGAATAAATCAGCGCCTGCGCGCTTGGAACCAGTTTCCGTGTATAGGTTGCGGTTCGTATGAGGATAGGTGTAGATAAAAAAATGTCAAAAAATGAACAAGAATCAGGTGAGGTAAATGTATTTCTTACACCAGGCCGCACTGAACAGTCAATAGACTTCAAAAGATAATTGATAAAATTATATCGCTGATAGTAAGTGCTATAGTCACCGATAAAATTTGCAGTTCAGCAACGATTCCCACTATCAATGCCGAGTGTAAGATATAGTCGCATTTGCTGTACGGTAGTACAAATAAATCAATCTTAGAATCAGACATAATTTCTGCTGATCTGCTTTGCGCAGCATATCCAAGTGATTGAAGAATCTTAATTTCAAAATCACAGTCACTAGCGGTAGAGGCCTCATTGTGACACTAACTAATTCAAATTTCCATCTGAGATCTCATTAGTTTATAAATATAAATTATATTAAATCACGTCTTGAAAGAAACGGCCTTTGTCAGGAGTCATTCCAAATTTAAGGAAGACACATCGTGGGTTTGACACAGGAATTTTTCAGAATTTTGCCAGATTTTAGAATTATGGCCAACGATATGTTCATTTTCAAAAGTCACAAGTAAATTAGGCAATTTTTGACAAATTTGAAAAAAAAACTGACTCCCTTTTAGAGTTGGGACAACAACGTAGAACATCGTGAATCGAATTCGGTGTGGAATGCCGCATACATAAGAATCTGTTCATATATTCTAGTAAATTAATTTATGGCAGAATGTTATGAAAATGCGCAAATAAAACAAAAAAATTTCACTAAGCGGAAGAATGTAAATATATTGGATTTATTGATGCATGATTTTGAGCTAATCGGAAACTTGAAATAAAAAGTTTCGGACGGTTTAAATATAGCTGCGTAAGAAGTGTCTTCTTCAGATGTCGTAGTGCTTTTTTGAGGAAAAATCGATTCGTTTCGATTCCAATATATTAATTTTTGCTACTTTCCAGCAACAAAACTATCCAGAAAATTTTCTTGAACATTCTGTTCTAAAATATGATATACATATTGAACCAAAGACAGAGTTCACTGTGAGCCGATGATTTTTTTTCGACGAAAGTGAACTATTTTTATAAGACACTGCAGCACCTTTGAATAACGTAGGAAAAATTAAAAAAATTGACGTCATTCAAACTATAGTAGTCTTCACAAATTGAAATAAAAATATGCTCAGTATTGATTTTGCACATGCATTCGTCTATAGTCGCGTTACATCATCGTACACTTAAT
This sequence comes from Tenthredo scrophulariae, assembly GCA_963978835.1. Classification (NCBI taxonomy): domain Eukaryota; kingdom Metazoa; phylum Arthropoda; class Insecta; order Hymenoptera; family Tenthredinidae; genus Tenthredo; species Tenthredo scrophulariae. The sequence goes on along the minus strand of OZ022233.1, from coordinate 9,195,461 downwards.
TATCAGACGTTGATTGTAAGTTATGGTTTGATTCGATCAAAGGTATAAGCTGCGGTGACAATTTAATCGCACGCGTCCGGTATGCTATTTTTGTAAACAAGGGTACGGATATGCTTTACTAATTATAACTATATTTGTGAATCGCCTAAGAAATTTTCCTCTAGGCGTGAAACAAATCCAGTATCATGAAATCTCGTGCGTGGTTCACATTCGTCTAAAAATTGATCAAACTGTTTTTAGATTGGACTTTTCTGAGTCATTTAAAAACCGTAATAGTAGTTTATGCAACAAGGGCGTAAAGTAGTTTACACCTGAGTCTCATACAATATTTTCTGACCCCGTGTGCGTGAAGCTCGAACTTTGCGCATACGGGGTCAGAAAAGGAGTTTCGGTCCAGGTTATTATTTAAACATAAAAAATATATGAAAAATTGAATATCCTTAGCTAATGCTATTCCACATAGAAACAGAACTTGTAGCTAACAAATCACTCAGCTAATGGCCACATCATGCTCCAGTTATATGATCCTCAATAATCTGAGCATCATGTTCTCATGAGCATTATGAAGCTTGTTCGGACTAGAATGAACATCCGAATTTGCAGATATTGTGACGAAGAATGAGTGCCCGAAGTAGCAGAAGAGAAGTCCCATGACAACTCGACTGATGTCTGACCCGGCTGACTATGGGGGCTTTTTTGTTTTAGTGGAAGAAATTTAAAAATAAATAACGGTTTATTGAAAAAAATCTGAAAAATATGTCTTTTAAGTTGGAACAATGATATAAAAAGTCATGGATCGAAGCGTCAGACCATAGAGTGGAATACCGCATATACATGTATTATTTATATTATTCGCGATATGTTCCCTGAAAATTTGTTCAATAACAACAACAGAACTTTTTTTATCTATTGACAATTGGTTTTTCAATTCAAAATCTTCACATGAATACCTTTCACTCTTTTATCTGTCGAGCTTAGCATCACTCACCATTCGGGTTGACAGCTCATCGGCATATTATGTAATGCCAATTTAATTCGAGATTTGTTCAAATTGACTGATTGGGTAGTATGCACGAAACCAAGTATAATGCCAATGCTCGAGGTAGTCTATCATATCTACTCCAATAAGTGTCTACCGTGAGAATCAGGTGATACAGCACGTGCGAAGAGCGCAGGCGCTGAATAATTGGTATTTTATAGGAGTAGCCACTCGTTGCGCTGGAAAATCCCCAGGGTAATTCGGCCCGTGATCAGCGGTGAGACGCGTACCGACTCTAGGGAGATTTCCGTGTGTCTGCTCGCCCTATAAAAACTTAAGTAAGTCGGCGTTGCCGCGAATCGACCGTACTGTTTCACCTGATTTTCACGGTAGAGTTCACCGTGCACATCTGATGGAAGCAAACGCATCACTTCCATAGTACATGATGTATCACTATAATTATTTAATAAAAAATATTGAAAATTCTTCGGAACGGACTGTTTGGCATGCATATTCAAATTAATAAATGAAGTGAATTCTTAAATGTTCGGGAAGCTCCTATTAAACTTAATAACTGTTACTTGAAACATTTGTTCATGGAACACACTTCCGATAAAAATCTCTGCCACTTCGTTCCGAGTTGTCAAGAACTCGAAGAAACATTTGTTGACCTGTTCCTTTACCGGCAATAGAAATCTCTTCGACCTTGTGGTGGCGTTACCTTTCATTCGAATGCTGGCCTGATGTGCGGTGACAAATACGTAGCCTCCACATGTTGATTGCGTAATGTCACAAGAGTAACACGAGGGAACGGTATGACTCCTGACGTCATCGCTGCCTCTAATTGCACAGATATATTAAAACAGACGACTGCAGTCCTACTTCGTCAATTAGATTAGTTTCACGTGATTATTAATCATATCTATTCTTATAGTTATTGTTCGAAGTCAAGTTAGTTAATCTCCGGTGAAATGATTCCATTCGCCAGCATAATATGGTATGTGATAACGATATGCAGGTTATTATAAGAGGTATATGCATGTGTAACATGTAGGCAAACAGGGTTTGAAAAAAAAAAGTATTTGCACACCCTTCAGTTTTATGATAAATTTACGGAAAAATGTAACCAATATGGCCAAGTGCGATCTACTCGACAGCTCATCACAATTACTGTGGAGATTGACAATATATATAAAAAAAAAAAGTACTCAACCGATCGAAACCAAAATCTGATCAGTTTCAAGTTCGGAAAAGCCACGTCGATTGAGACCAGAATCATTCGAATCCGGTAACTCGTTATCTCTCACTTCTATGAAATTTAAAACGAAAAACTAGAATACTGAACTTTTTTTTACCCCCAATTTATTTGGAACCGATGTAGGTGGGATCTCGGTTAAAATTCGTCCATCCCCCAATAATATTGGGCACCCTAATCTACAGGGTGTCTCAGAACGTGACGCTTTCCATGCACCGGGTGTATTTCTCCCAAAGAAAAATAATTACTTTCGAGGTACAAACTAGTTTCGAATGGTTATGAACTTTCAAAGTTGCATAATACGAAATGAGATACACTACATGAGAGTGCAAGCTAAAATTTGTGAAAAACTTACGGTGAGTAACCCGGACCTAGAACCTATGTATTAAGTTATATCTCAATCCCAGATTTTTCCCCGAAGAGGGCTGATATTTTGACATGAAGAAAAATTGCTTTCACATCAATATTATCGAAAATTGAATACACCCTTTGAGCATGATTGCATAATTCCTTATTTGACACGACATATCATAAGCGAAACAACCACATTCTCACATAATATTTTTCTTCTAATTGATTGCGATGTGATACTCGCCTTATTACGAAAACCGAAATTTGTAACAACGCAAGCAACGAGTCATAGAGTTGTTTTCTCTCCAATTTCCTATCTCCGTAATCTTTGTTCCAGGTAGTGATCATTTATTTTTAGAAACACTCGTCTGCTTATGGTGTCACGAAATGAGTTCATGCACGATTTATCCTTATCATTCTCTGTCAACAATTCTTACTCAGGTATAGTTCTTATCTGTATATATGTATGTATTTATTTGCTTTGTAATTTGTTCAGTCACCCGTGTTCAGAATCCTTTCCTTGTCGGATTTTGAGACGAAAGTTCTTTTACGAAAACTCTCCAAGGCCAACGGTTCTCGAGTTTTTACAAATCGCGATTGGCCAATCAGAGCGTCTCTCTAGTCAACCGCTTTATAGTTTCAGCGCTCTGGGTCGTCCGCTCCATGGTTTTGGCCGTTCACGTCAATCGCTCCATAGTTTTATCTGTCCAGGTCATTCGCTCCATAGTTACGGTCATAGAGAGACGCTCTGATTGGTCAATTAGGATTTTTAATATTTCGAGAATAGTTGGCCTTAGAGAGTTTTCGTAAAGGAATTTTAGTCCCCGAATTCGATAAAGAATATGCCCATTCAATGTGGCCCGTGAGTTCTGGGTCACCCTGTATACGTTAAAGGCACTGGTCTGCGTTACTGCAGACTGTTATTTATTGACTACTATAAATACATGAGGGATTATTAATCAAGTGAGCGACTTTTTTCCATCAACCTCTTGGGTGTTTTCATTTTTTTTGTTGTTTTATAATTTGCCAGCTTGAAGTACTACTTTATATTGGAGCCTTCTCCGAATTTTATCAGATCTCTAAAGCGGACCATTTCGGAAATGCACTTTTTTCAATTGAGAAAATACATATCACGAAAGTCATAGATTCCCTCAACGAAGTCCAAGTACCGAACAATTCTAATTTTTTGTACACTTTTCGATACAGCCCGAGCCATAATCTTATTGACGACGTGGAGTTCATTTTCCGCCAAAAAAAGAAGAAAGATGATTTTTTTCGTTTTTTATCGGAAACCTCAGATTCCTCAGTGAAAATCGCAGAATCCTCGGAAAAAAAAACTTGCAGCGCGGCATCACTCATGTTTCATATATAAAATGATGAAATGAACGCAAATGGCACGAATCCAACAATTATCTATGTGAAATTCTTCTCGCATGAGGTTTCTGAATACACCTGCTGAATGTTGAACATACATGTATAACATGGGTTCGGCAACCTTCGGCGAGAATAATTTCACACAAATAATTCATAGACTTATGCAATTTGCGTTAATTTTGTTCTTTTGCTTGGACTTTCCGGGGGGACTATAATCTTCACAATGCCTATGCTTGGATGAAAAAAAGTCCATTCTCTAGATGGTTGGCTTGAAAAATGGGAAAAAATTCGCAGACGACTTTATCAAGTACCGTTAGAAAATGGTAAATTATAAAGTATATCCAAGATGTTTAGGGAAAAAATTAAGTCGATCAATTGACAAAGAATGTCTCATATCTGAAGTATCAGCTGTATATCTTACAATTAATCTATTCGTGACGTGATCCTCTAGACATATAAAATCGTGATAAGACTCACCAACAAGATGAGACAAACTTGTAATATTTTCTCACGCCCGTCCTCGCTATATTCGTAATATTTTATCTAATCTTTAATCCAGCGCTAAGTCACATCGCATCATTTTAAAAATGTATTATTCCATCGGTTTATCGCAGACAGTTGTCAAATGTTTTTTCCGATCACCTATACGTGTATTTTTCATGATGTACACGAACCTACATCGTATATCGCAATTAGTCTGATATTTGCACAGACGATAGGATTAATGTATTACACTCAAGTCTACAGTATCGCATCAATGGCCTAAAAGTTTTTTCAACTAACGACACCCGACATGGTTTTCCGCTTCATTTCAAGAGCACCACGTCCTTCAAAAGAGTAGGAAAATTACAAAGTGCATATCTCTGCTTTGCGATGAAGCGGACGGTCGCAAACTTCATAAAACACTACGTGCATTCTGTAGCAGCGTAGTAGGACATCGTGATTTATTTGAGGATCTCTGACGCTATTTTTTTACGTCACTGGTACGCTGTAAAGATATATTCTACTGACTTATTTTTTTTACGCATGATTACTTGTATTTTGAGACGAAAGCCGAAATTATCTGACATTTTATGGACTTCTTTTAACATAGATTCTTTGCACCGAAGAAAAAGTGGTGATCGTCGGGTACAGGTCGCATCGTTCATCGAAACTTCTTCGTATTTCGAAGAAATATTCTGAATTGATGTAATATCGGGGCACGCAAATGATATTCGTTGAATTTCGTTTCTAGATATCAGACTTTTTTTTTATATTAAGCTATTTTTTGTGGAACGTCAAGGAACAAAAGTGTATTACATGCTCGCAACGATAAAAGTCTGGACTTAACTCTCTACGCCGTGAGAATCAGGTGAAATAGCACGGTCGAAGCGCGCAGGTTCCGAATAATTCGTATTTTATAGGAGTGCCACTCGATGCGCTAGGAAATCCCTAGGGTAATTTGGTTCGTGATCAGCAATGAGACGCGTACCGACTCTAGGGAGATTCTCGTGTGTCGGCTCGCCCTGTAAAAACTCAAGTGAGTCTTAACTCACCTGATTTTCACGGTATACCTACATTGGTTCGCCTCGAAATGACATCAAAATACATACCCCCTTATTGAGGGAATTGTTTCGAAATGTCGCAAAAGAACAATCTACGAAATGGTGAGCATGAATGGTCCTCTGTCAATTTATGATCAGATAGAACGAATTCAGATGATCTTTATCAAAATCTAATCTCTGATATACCAGCGAATATTGTTTTCAATTAGATCACCAGGTATAGTTTTAGTTTATAGTCTAAAATCTATTCTGAAAATGAATCACGCGCTCTTTCGACCATACAAATGTCTCAGTATGTGAATGATTAGATTGATTGTTGTCTACATTGTATCTGAGGATTGTCATGTGCTATTTAACAAGCTTAATCGACATGACTGCTTCCGTTTGAACCATACATCCTTTTCCGCGGTGAGGTTTCGTGGACTTTTGCTTGATCGATTTTCACATTAGAGATAATGAACCGTACTAAAGAATCAGATCAATCGCGTTAAGGGGGAGTTCTAGTCGATTTGTTACCGACCTCTCTAATTTCTCGAATTTTTCCGAAGCCGGTCTATCAATCGGATTGTCATTTTGGCAGCCGATATTCGACGAAGAATGAATTTGAACTAGCTGGTGAAGATGAATTATTTCGATTTTTTTTTCTCATCGCAAAATGTGGGCGTGCCATTTATTTTGACTTATATCAAAGCCTAAACGCATCAAAAATGTGAAAACAGCCGCCTAAGCCCGATTCTATATGGAATTCTGAACACAACTATCCAAAAATGTCTTTGTTTCCGATAACGATAAAGAGCTGGGTTGTATTCCACGATTTTGTGGTAATTAGCGATTGTGAACGGCTGGGAGCGGCCATTATATTAATCCCTTGAACGCCCGTAAGATGTCCCTGCGCGCGAATTTTCAGCAGATTATAGTTTGGATCATAATCAGTCCAAAAATTATCCGAAAATATTAAAAAATGGTGGCGTTGTAGCTGTTGCCATAGAGGTTCTCCACTGTAACGCGCGTCGGTAGCGGGTACTTACAATCAAATCAGTCGAATAATCAATTTGCTTTCTATTTTGGTCAGTGCAATGTTAATCTATTGAAGTTCATTTTCTCTTACAAAAGAACCTCCCGTTTACATTACACGTGGCAACCACGAAACTACGTCCCTGTTAATAAATCAGCTTGCATACACGAACTTGATTTACATGATGTTTTTTTTTTCAACTCTTATCCTAAGCGGCTTAGTGATCATTGATAAACATGGTTTAACAAATCGCCTTTGTTAACATTATTCTGTAATGTGTGAGCTACACGATTACTAAATTCACATGATTATGCTTACAAACGATATAAGTATTTTCCTATACTAAATCGGGGAAATCAATCCTTCTTTTTTTTTGTTTGTGTTGAACTGCACGTATTTTTTAATTGTCCAATCAATAGATTCGTCCCAAGTTGATGAAAAATCGATATAGATCAATTTTTCGATTTATTTCTGTCTTTCGGGCATATATTTAAAATCGTCGATCGTCTTTACTGTCTCATTTATTCTGACATAATTGTAATCCTTATATGAAAAAGCCTGCTGTCGATAAAAACGATTTGTGTGGGTGTTGAATTATGACTGTTAAGTTGGCTCGGGAACTGAAATCAATCAGGGAAGAAGTGAGGCGTTACAATGTTAGATCACGGACTTCCTGCTTGTCCTCGAAAATCACAACACTTCCGGTATAGCATAGCAGTTCAGTAGCGTCATTACATTTATGCCTATGTATACGCCAAAGGTCTCGCGTGACGATCTGTAATCGAGTTCCACTTCTAATTGGATATATATGCGCACTTCTAATTTGATATATTGTCTTGCGCTGGACATATTGTCACATGTAAAACGTCATTTGACATTTGATCTACATGTACCTTTATTGTTAATTTCTTTTTTTTTGTTTTTCGTGGTTATTTCGGAAAACGAACTTGTAGGCAAAAAGTGTAACGCTATATACCAATTAGTAGAATATCGTTGCGAAATTGTGAGATTTTTATCCGGTTTAGTTCAACTTTTGGAAATTTGTTGTCTTTTTCTGCTCATTACTTTTTCACTATTGATCTTAGCCGTCAAAGTGACAAATCAAAGTTATAGATAATTCTATAAGCTACAAAAATGTATTGTACAAAATTTTTGTCAGCCTAATGGCTACGAAGACAAATCAAAAAAACTAATGACACCCTTAATTTCAAGATGGAGGCCGAATGACAACACCCTAAGTCTCGAAAAATGAGCTTTATACTCACGGCCAACCCGCATACGGAAACAACAAAAAAATCACTGCCTATCCAAAATGCACGGTCAAATCATGAATTGACTGCACTATTTGATTCCCCTGTTATTATGTGAAGTGTAATCAAATAGACGGACGCGATAGCTGTAATACATTTAAACAAGGCTGTAGCGAGGACATGCATTGGAATAGAGCATTTCGAAGAATGAAGTCTTATCTTTAATAATTTAATTTAAATCTTATCTTTTTATCCGTAGAGTAACAATGCTTGAATGCCATAGCAAATCGTGAATATAAAAACAAGATTACGTTAAAGATTCAGTATCTTTCTCAGACTTTCTACCTCGAATTTAAAATTTCACTTATATATCATGCAAATAATTTTTCGTTTTTAAAAACAAATCACTTATCCGCGACCTGACGCGCTTCCCAAATATGTATTATTTTATCTTTTCCCGGAATAATTTTGATACGGATAATATACAGGATATCCTCTTTTCAGGATAAACATACACAGAATCTCCGAGTTCACAGGGGATGGTGAAAAGTATGTAGATTAAAATTATAGATACTGCGCGACTGAAGAAACATGTGATACTACATATCGTGTGTCAAACGGTAGAAGGGCGTACCCATACAACACATATATCCGAAAAATGTTCACATTGGATGTCCCATTGTTATCCTACGAACATCTATCGGACATGTGTGCTGTGTGGGTATAATCCTTTTTTTTTTTGCTGCATTTGCTATAAAAATACTGAGAACGCTTTATACCGGGAGTATTCATGGAAACGTTTCATAAGACGCCTGCATACAGGCAACTCGAACATCAAGCGATCAGGTTTTGTTCCCACGCAGCCAATGGGCACGCAATATGCGAAATAAAACGTAAGAATTCGACACCACTCGCTTCATTGCTTGCAAGTTGGCACCCGTGCCTCGCAGGTTAAAATACATAACTGCGGGACGATCTCACCGGCCAATAACATTGAATTATTTGGCGCATGTGCAGTCGACTGTATAGTCACAAGATTAGCTCTCGGTATATTAAAATCGAATGAAAAAAAATCTTAAGGTGAAAGGTTGTGCAGTTGCGGATACGACCATGTACCATTAGTTAACGTGATTATTTTACATAACGTTATTATTAAAAGTGCGTATTCCCCAGTAGTTGTGACCTTTTACTGTCAAGTAACCAATTCTTCAATTTCAAATATTCTGAACATATTTTGAATTTCCTTATTTTTTGCGCTAATACAAAAAAATAAAAATAAAAAATGATATGCTCCTTATTATCCTAACGCGCGGTGAAAAGTCATACATTGGCTCATACGACCTTATATACCGTTTGACACGCAATCAATGATGAGTAACTTCCGTTGCTTTTTGGACTTCGCTTATCTTGTAGTTTCTTTTCTGTCGAATCTATTATACAAATATGTTTTTGTCTGACGAAAGTGTGCGGAAGATGAAAGAAAACTTCACATTAAACAATGAAGTATTTTTCCTGCCGTGCGGGTAGAACACATGGAATTTATTCATTTCTGACGTTCGCAGATACTACAGATATTAGATTAAATTCACGGGAAGTCCGACGATAGTGAGGTGAACGGCAAATCTTCTCTCCCACATTAGCAGTGATCAAACGAATAAATGATTGTGCTCACAACCAGCACATTGGAATTAGGCTGTAATATAATTTTGCGAAAAATTATTTCTCGATATTTTATTATATTTCGTAATAAGTTTTTTTTCGCAGAAATTAAGGGGTTCGAAAATTTTAGATTTTTTTCAACGTATTGAAAGCTCTTTTCTTTAACATCTCAAGAACTGTGAGAGATACGGAAGTGGACCTGAGGATATCCGAAAAAGGATATTTTCCCCTATTCGTTAATAAAAATCCGAGAATATTTCGATGATAATTGCCAAAAATTTAATAGGATACCAGCTACTGTTCCGTGGAACCACAAAGCAAGTTTAACATTTGGTGAGGGCGTCTTCTCCCCTTTTTATTAGCGAGAAGATAATTTTACATTGTCAGTAGTTGTTTTGAAAAGATTTCGTTTTGAGGTGAAATAAACATGTTCAAAAAGTGTCATCGAAGTAAAGAATGTAATGGTCCAAATTTTGCCCTATTTCACGTGGAATGGCCAAAGAGATAGAATGCTAATATCGTATACGTATACGGACGTGTCGTATCTAATCCGAATTATATACACTTCATTTCATTTGACCAAAAAATTGGAAGCATTCATTTGGACCCCTTAAATGACCTCCGATGATATCGGGTCAAGGCAGTGACGCTCATACCATATCTGACAACAAATGTCATTCAGATAGTGAGAAAACCAAAGCGCCATAACAGCACACCAATCCCGATTGATCACCAGAGAAAGTGCCCCGACGTTTGCGCAGTAGGTAAAAAGTCGGTTAATTTCAGATTGAAATGAAATAAAATGATTGAAGATTCGTCGACTTATGCAGCTAACCCAAGACGAAATAATTGGACAGAACAAAATTTATCCAGAAAAAGTCACTTTTGCTTTTTTTTTTGTGATTTTTGTTTTGTTGGTTGAAACTCAATTCGGAATGGTACTGTATTACATTATCTCAGTTTCTTTTCTTAACCAAAGGTGTATACGTATCGGGTGATCCCTAATGGTCCATGAACTAGGATAGATCGTCATGAAAAATGATGTAGCCGAAATTCCAGATTGTCATCTTAATTCTAAGTACTGTCCCTAAGCTTTAGAATTTTCTCATTCAAATGACACGCAACATGTAGCACTTCGCGCTTAATTTTTTTTCTTTCGCAGTATGGCTTGAAAGAATCTGAAACTTATCACATTCCTTATTGACTGCAGTAGTAAATATTCCATGAAAATCTTACAGACTTTCAACGATGAGATTGTTGAAGCTATACAGCGTACAAATACAAATAAAAAATAAAAAAAATTGTAATCATCATAATTGTTAACGTTAATCATATAAATAATCGTTAATCATTAAAAAATGATTCAGATACATTGATGAATGCCCATTTTATATAAAAAGTTCTATTTATCTGTTGCAAAATGTTATTGAAAAGCGTGTGATTTTCGAACCAGACATTTTTTGTCCGCCACGCCTAATTAGCCTGGCAATAGTTAACTGCATCGACGGAACCAGGTCACGCTATATGATTACTTATGCTTGTTCGCACTTTAGCTCTTGAATTATTAACCAGTCAAGTAATTCAAGAGCTAAAGATGAAACTTTTCCTGTATTCAGTTTCGATCGAATCTTTTCTCTGACATTTTTAAACGACGATATATTATTAGATTTTTTGACCCAATTTTTTCGGTACCTCAATTCCCCTCACGATCAGTCTCCGTACCACTTAGCTATCCATCTTGTTTCGGAAGAATATTTGAAATCCAAGGTTTCCGGTTATATAATAAACGGGACAAAAATGCTGACAATTGATCAAATTATATCCAGCGAGATCTAAATTTTGGCAAAAAAATTAGGTCCAAATAGATCTCTTGATATATATATTTTAGATCTCTGTAGATCTATTTTCAGATCTCATTAGATCCAAACAGGTCTCGGGGGATCTGTTTTGATCTAAAACGCACAAACGTGAGAATAAAATGTTAGATCTAGCCAGGTTTAAGTAGATCGAAATAGATCTCCCGAGATCGAATTGACGCCTGGATCAAATTTGATCAAATTTTTTTTCGCGTTATTCTAATAAAAATAACGGGTATTGAAGAATCTGGTAATTCTTGTTGTTTCGAGGTTTCAGTATCGAATTGGCTCAACTTTTAAGACAAGAAGTATCGTATCACCACTGCCTACATGTTTTTCATAACAGTCAGGTATTAACAAGGTCTAAATGCCAAGTAATAATAGTGTGGCAATTATTGGCTGTTAGCAGTTACGGTGAGGACGCGCGATTTTCCGCCAAGAATTCTTGGTGGGTTTCGTCGTCATCCCTTGTTCCTCGTTCATCTTCTAAATGATTTTTGAAAATGGGTTATTCCGGTTACACATGTTTCCATTCAATAATCGATAGATCTAAAATTCTTGCAGGACCTTGGCTGTCCAAGTGAATACCAATTTCTTTTCTAGCCTTGAGTTTGTTACGCTCACCGGCTTTCGGCTGACGTGATCATGGGACAACGAAAATATAACCTTTGAGAGAAGGGGAGGCTTATATACAGATGATTAGACTAAAATTGAAAAATAATCGGTACTATATATGCTAGTGAAGATTTTAAATTTGTAAGAACTTCGCGAATGTCTTTAAATTACTTCCAAAAATTGGCCAACCAAAGATTTTAGAATTGAACGGTTAAATAGCTGTAAAGCAAGTAGTATTTTTGACTGTATTTCAAATACTGAAGTTTCAGAAAGTTACCCTTACATCATAAATTTTGAATTCTTTAGTTCAAAGTCTTTCACCTCATTAGTGGATATAATTTGGAAAGATGCTCGTAGCTTCTTTTCAAATTAGTTCCTGATTTCCTATAGTACAAAATTATTTTATATACCGCGAGGTTACGTGGAAAGACCTGGTTCCAAGCGCGCAGGCGCTCACATAACAAACATAACCTACTCCTGCCACGGTCTGCCGCCATTTGTATATGACACGATTGGAAACAAATAGCAGACGGACTCTAGGGATATTCGTGGCAAGTCTGAAATTGGCGGCCCTCGTAATATTCGAATAAATCAGCGCCTGCGCGCTTGGAACCAACTCTTTTCACGTAATCTCACGGTATAGTACATCGGTGGAGTTATCTCTATAATATATAGGCCCTCTCTAAAGATGTTTGACAGTTTTTGCCTATGCCCAAAAGTAAGGCACGATCACTTTTAATGCTAGCGAAAAAGTTTCTAAAATTTCGATTAGTTTTGTACCGCGTATCATTCAGTGAATGTTATACTTTTGTCGCAACCAATACTCATTCGTTGGTATGTTGACTAGGTAAGCATATTTTTTGTCTGGTGGTAAATGAAGCAGGTCGAGCCAGGTGGAGGTGTTATTCAGAAACAACATTTTTTTTTTTTAATGGTTATAAAAAGTAAATATCGAGAAAAAAAAAGGAAAAAATTATTGAATCGGGACAATAGGACCCATTTTGGTCCATACAGGGTATTCGAAAATTCCGTGCCAATGGAACTTGTCATTAAAATACCGAAGAATAATAATTCGATAATGATACTTGGTTTTTTTTTTTATTCAACATAAAGGTCTGCTTGGTATCGTGACGCAGCACGTCTAAAAATTAAGTCTTTTTGAAATATCCGTAATTGAATAAATGGTGTGTTTTCCTCAATTATCGCTAAACGTGATGATTCACTATACCACATGCTTAAACATGTAGTCAGTAACGGATTCTTTCCGCAATGACAAATCGCAGGTGTAACTGGTAATTTGAATGCAATTATTTATATATGTATGTTATAATTAATTATAGTGTCGAAATCTATGTGTAGGCCATATATTACTATTCGACGGAAAACCCAGATTTCACCGTTTATATGTATAATTATAAACGTGACTCTGACTTCCGAGATTCTTCCTCTTAGATATCTAGATAATTTATGTTGTGTACTAAGTCATGCCTGTAAGCAGTAGGAGAGTTGTACATCCCAGAGCCAAGTTGATCGATACGCGGTAAAGTCGAGCATGTATATGTATAAGTACGTAATAGGTGTAACTGAACCATTGAATAAACTAATAAGAAGACCAACTGGGCTAGCATTCGTATATATGTTGACACCTATATGTATGTGCGCTTTGTGACCACCTGTCACTGCAATTAGGTTATTATAGTCACAGGTTCGCGTGCGAAACCTTCGCTACTTGATATTACAACCCGACGTGGCTATCGGTAGTTGGAAATGCAATAGTGTATGAAAGTCTGCGGCAAAGGAGAAAAAAAACACATACATGACGTAACCGACATTTTACTAGCTCGGTTACGAAATACTTATGAAACTAGCATGAGGTATATCTTGGCCTTTGAGTGTTTAGATCATGTAAAAATAACAACGATAAATCAAATGTGATCTTTTTTCAAAGAGTCTGTGTTTGTTTTGGTCGAAGAATTTACTTCACTTGTTATTCTGACTCGATTTTCCGATCACGAACTCTTTTAATATCAGTACTCCATGGACTGCGCGTGAGAGCAGAGAGTATAGTGCTTTTTTAAGCTCTTCAAGGTACTGCAGATATTACAGCACGAGTCCGCGTCCCTTGCAAACGAACTTTATGCGTAGGGTCTACACTGCATGAGGTCAAAGAAATATTCATCGATATAAATGTTATGACGTAGCACAATTCTGCACCATTAGAAATGGAATCTCCTTATATAGGCTCACGAGAAGGTGGTTGCTCGTGGCTCGCGTACTTGTTGCCACTACTCAGTTCGACTATGTTTATTTCATTTTCAGAAGCATATACTTTTCCGGTGAACCGATATTTTTGAAACTTATACTCGGACGGAGTCTTTGGAGTTATAAATTTAAAAAGTTACCAAATTCAAATCGGTGGACACTATAAGAACCCTAAGTAGCAATTTCTAGTCGACTCAATATACTTTCTACAATTCCGATCGAATTCATCAATTACATTGAATTTTTATGCGAATCGGGCTACTTTTTATAATTTCGGCATGCCATAATGGAACCACTATTTTTATTTCTGTATTCTGTCCTGATATCCGGAATTAGTAACCCAAACTACTCCTTCAGGATGAGTTTCGAAAAATTCGCACGTAAGGATAAGTGCAGGCTGCAAAAAAGTTTACCTAGAGTTGAGATACCGAACCCATTTTTGTGGGCGGATATTTTTTGTGCCAAAAAAGTCACATCCAAAGTGGTTGAAAGAGCAAAGGATAAAATGTCGATTTCTCTTCAGACACCCCAATGTACACAAGCACTTTGCCACATGATACATAAATAAGCCAGAACTTATAGTTTTTACGTTTATCCATATTTGTATCAAAAAATTGTCGAAATGAAAATCAAAAGGGTATCGCGGCAGCTGCGCTGTAACTTTCTCACGCGATGCAAAGGTCGCAATCAGTTTATTCCGATAACAAGAAAAGTAGCATTTTTACATCATTTCTATTCGCCAGCCTTGAAGTTTTCCGATACGAATTGAACGGTTTGCGTTATGTCTTATAATCTCGAGGAATGGGCTGTAAACTGTTAAGGAGGTTGTCCTCGAGATTCTACTATGGAGAAAGTGCTATAGTAGATTTAACATTGAAGCATCGTTCCGGAAACTTGTGGCCATTAAATTCGAATTTAAGCACCTAAAAATCTGTATTAATTCCAAAGATGGTCGATTACATGACCAGGAAATTTCTCCATGATTCAGAGCACGACAGATGATCCGCTAACGCGTATACCCTTAGACTTTTTTCAAAACGAGCTACAAGAAGATAGCACATGAAGAATAGCTATGTCGAATTGAATACAAGATAAAAGTTTACACGTGAAAAGATTTTTTATACATCATCTAGCTACTTGAATGGCTAGTCCAGAATCAACCGTCCCGTAGGCGTAGCGTATCGTAGAACGGGCGCACGCGCAATAGCGATATAGCTACACGAATATTGCTATTGCGCGTGCGCCCGTTTTACGGTACGGTACGCTACGGTACGGTACTGGACGGTTGATTGAGGACTGGCCAGAATGGTTGTCGACTTTTCCTGAACGATTTGTATATCCAAAAACCATTAATTTTGAATCGTTATTGATATTTGAAGCAATAACTGTTTAAAAATTGTGATCATATCTGGGACACCCCGTATATATATACGGCGTACATCTACACGTCAAAATATAAATGACTGCATACGTAGTTCATAATGATCGATAAGAATTTCTGTTTATTCCGTAGTTAACGAAAAGATAAAGTAAACATAAACATATTTGTCTTGGATATTTGTTGAATCTTAATTAGGTTTCTCGTAATTTATTACGCATATGCAAGAGAAAGATTCCGACTCGACGAGCTAACGATTACTTATATTGCTATAATATCGATGGAGTAATACCATACGGGTGTAAGCGCAGAAAAAAAAAATTGTCGTTTTATTAGTGGCAAAATATTTCTCATGTAATATAAAATCTTGTGGGCATATCCGCAAAAAAATTTTTTTGGCCCTTAAGCCCGCAAGGTATTACTCCATTGATATGTAAAATACTATAGTCTTTACTACGTACGTTACGCAGATATATAAATATATCTAATATCTACCCACCTAAACAAGGGTTGGGAGCTTGCCAATTGACTAAAATTTGTTATTTGAATTCCATCTCGTGATTTTTCACTCGACATGTCATCCACACCCTACGTTATTATTTTTAATCACCTCGTTGTGTTAATTATTGGTATTATCTGGCTTAATCTTAAATATAGTGTATATGATGTATTTATAGCCACACGGACGGAATAAAACTATATTGGTAAAGTTATGTCTATTATACAGATTGAGTTCCTAACGGGTAGACATGGGTAATCAGGCGGATTCCAACTTCCAACTATGCATGCGCAGACTTCCGAGCGCAGGTGATTTTTCAGGGTGACCACTCGTGAAAAAAAAGGAAATTCATACACGGCAGATCGCTGCGATGTATCTAAGCCCTGAAAAACCACCTGCCTTTTTTGAAGATGATTGGCAGCTTTCTCCTGCGCAAAAGTATGGCACGATCACTTTCAGTACTATCTAAAAAGTTGATGAAATTGCGATCAGTTTTTTACCACAGATCATTTGGTGAATATATTTTAGTCGCAACCAGTACTCACTCATTCGTTGGTATAAGGCCCCTCTGTTTGAGTGATCATAACTTCTACAGAAAAATTGATAGAGCATCGAGTCTGGAAAAATTGCGAAGCGCCAAGTTTTCTGCGTCTGATGGTTATTCACAAATTCCTGTGTCAAAATCGTAGAAACCGTTATAATCTCCGAAAAGTTAAAAAACCTAGTTTTTCGGAGTCCATCGCCATACGTCAACTTAAACTCGTCACCGTTTGTCTGAACTAAGTTTCAAAAATCTGGAAAAATTCAGAAATATTCCCTGAACATTGACGGGCATGATAGCGTTTGGTAATTTCAGAAATATTCAAAAATCTGGACGCCAGGTGCAAGAAGGTCCAATGGTGCGATTTGTGGAACGGATTGGTACCGGCGAACCTGAGCTAGCACAAAATTTTCATCAAGATATACACTTTTTGATTCCGTAATCAGTTTTCGGTTTGCAAGAGTCAACTTGCAGTAATCGACGTCAACAGTTTGTCCAATTCGCGTGGGGCCGCGTGTGTCCAAGCTGCGATATTCTTCGCTGCATTTACATTGTTAATTGCATTAACAATTGAGTCCGTGACGGGCGCGGCAGGAGGGAAATGCAGCAACGAATATCGGGGCTGGGATACGCGCGGCCCCGCGCAAATTTGAAAATCTGTTAAAGTTGATTACTGGACGTTGACTCTTGCGAACTAAAAACTGATTACGGAATCAAGAAGTGTATACCTTGACGAAAATTTTGAACTAGCTCAGGTTCGCCGGTACCAATCCGTTCCGCAAATCGCACCATTGGACCTTTTTACACCTGGCGTCCAGGTTTTTGAATATTTTAAAAATTACCAAACGCTATCATGTTCGTTAATGTTCAGGGAATATTTCTGAATTTTTACAGTTTTTTAACACTCAGTTCAGACGAACGGTAACGAGTTAAAGTTGACGTATGGCGATGGACTCCGAAAAAACTACGTTTTTCATCTTTTCGGAGATCATTACGGTTTTCACAATTTTTACACAGAAATTTGTGAATAACTATCTGACGTAAAAAACTTGGTGCTTCACGATTTTTCCTGACTCGATGCTCTATCAAGTTATGAGCACTCAAACAGAGGGGCCAAACCTTTTTGCGCCGACAGTAGGTAAGTATTTTGTTACTCTGGCGGTAAATGAAGCAGGAAAAATCAGGTGCAGGTGTTATAAACACAAAGAGAAAAACAAAAAACGCAACGAAGATTGGCTGTAGAAAGTAAATATGGAGGAAAGAAAAAAAAAAACTATTGAGTCCGGAGAATAGGCCCCATTTTGGTACATACGGGATATTCGTAAATTTCGGGCTAATGGGACTCCTCATCAGAATATTGTGCATACGATATACCTACACGGAGAGAACCTGCTTTAGCAAGACGACGAAAGTCACGCATGCGCAGTCGACCGTTTAGTTTCAAGATTTCCTCGCGGTATACGTAATATACGTCCCTCACGTGTCATCGCTTCTCGATTCTGTTCTCTTCACTCTTTGATCGTCTGATGTCAATTCAATCTTTGATCTATCGTAAGGCCGTTTCCCGGAATGATATACTGCTAGTACCACATACAAGATGTGAGACCAACACGGTTCTATAGTCAGGGGGCTTCCGTAGAGACTTAATCATGTAAGCCAGTCCATCAATCGAAAGTGTTGGTGTAGAAGCAAATTATCCTTATGGATTTTTTTTTAGAATTAATTATTGACCTCAAAGTCTGGAACGTAAAATACTGTTCTCAAAAAATATTACTGACACCCCGAAAATGAAAAGTTGAGGTTTAACCAGATCCCTATGTTTTTCGGTCCAGAGAATCACTTCCGGATTCATTTTCAGACGAACCGAACGTCTGGGTGTACGTGTGTGTGATTAATTTTTTGTCCGACGATATCTCGAGAACAAATCAACGGATTTTATCCTTTTTTATATTAATGAACGCGGTTTTTCCTAACTTAGAACTAAATGGATTTTGGTTTTGATCGTTCCAATAGTTTTCGAGTTATCCGAAGAACAAATATTTGAGACGAAAAATTTTAATGATACTTTAAGAACTGATCAACGAATTCTTATGATATCGGTCTCAATCAATAGGTTTTTCCTCAATTCAATTTTTGTTCAATTTCGATACCAATCGATCGAGTAGTTCGTGTGTTGGAAAAGAAACCCATGTGCTTGCTTGTGATACATCTCTTTGTCTTTTATTGAAACTGCGGTCATGGAATAATATTTCTTGCGCTTGAAAAATCCGAACGGAAAGCTCTACGGCTAGCCCACCAAGAACAGCCGACTGTTCTCTTCAAATGTCTTGAAAATTTATCAACAAGTCACTTATAGGTACAACGTTATGGTATACGGCAAGCCTCAAGTGTTGCACGTCGTTCTCCAATCCGCATAAATATTTTTCTCGAAAACATCAAGTCCAACAATTGTCATTACGCCGTTCATTATAAAGCAATCAAACAATAATCCAGAGTACCAACTTCCGTTGCTAAACGTCGCTCTCTCTGTTGCAATGAAAATTATGAATTAGCCTGACCGTCAATGACGTCAAGAGGATAAACGCTCCGAATGAGGTTCGTCATCAGATTGGACTATCCCAGAGAACCGTACGATGAGTTCGCGGAACGGCTATGAGCTGGAGAATGTCATTATACTGAAGTTATATCAGTGCAGCAAAAGACTAAAAGTCAGTCTCCTGGGGATTCCGCAACTCTTTCGAACGCCAGCGCCCACGCTGGTTTCAACACATTCCCGGACACGTTGCGGCTCACCACTAAACGTCCACTTTGTAATGTTCTGTTCGTCATTTGCATTTCGATGAAGCAAATTAATATGAACGTTGATTGTGATTAATAAAATCGTTGCACCTTACCATGATCATTACCAAAGGTGTACACTCTCACGCAAGGTTCACGGTTACAGGTAACATTGATCGTAGCAACACACATCCATGATTACTTCACGTGATTAATGAGTTACGATTGATAAGGATATTTTTAGTTCGCTTTAACGTTGTAGGTATGGAAAGTCAAAATTCTATCTTTGATAGGTATAATTGTGCGTACATTGAAATGAAATATTTCGAAAGTCTGAGGTTGCGGTTCTGCTTCAGGGCCGAGAACCTCCTGGCTAGGCTTTGTCTCTGCGATCACCATATCCGATAATCGGTTACCTGTATTCAATAGCCAGCTTCCTTTCGTTGATTCGGTGCGAAGCTGTTTTTCAATTCCACGACGTCACCGGAAATTTTTTCTACGTTCTATTTTTATCGTTCACGTGTCTCGTCTCTAAAAATAGACTTCTTCTTGATGCATGCCCTGAGACCAGGTAACTTAGTGAATTAATTTTGTAGCCTACTGTCAGTGCAAAAAAGTTTGGCCCTTCTGTTTGAGTGATCATAACTTCCATGAAAAAATTAATACAGCATCGAGACAGGAAAGATCGTAAAGCTCGGTTTACAATAGACGCATATGTTCCCGTTATCGTTCCCGTTCCCGTAGAAAATTGAAATATACGAAATCTGGTGTATCATCTACAATTGAACGCGCGTTTAATTGTAGACGATACAACAGATTTTGTACATTTCAATTGAACGTGCGTTCAATCGTAGACGATACAACAGATTTTGTATATTTCAATTTTCTACGGGAACGGGAACGTATGCGTCTATTGTAAACCGAGCTTAAAACGCCAAGTTTTTTGCGTCTGATCGTTATTCACAAATTTCTGTGTAAAAATCGTGAAAACCGTGATGATCTCTGAAAATTAAAAAACCCTAGTTTTTTCGGAGTCCTCTGCTGTACGCGAACAAAATCACTCATAATTGTTATTTGATACAGAATAAATGTAACGTTTTCCAGATCGAGTATTCCGTGGGTTTCATTAACGAAAACGCAATTCGTAGTTTTTTTCCATACCACGCTACCGGTCGGAATGAAACTTTCGGGAATACTGCTTCATTTCAGCAGAAAGCGCCTAAGTATTTCAGTTTTCTAAAATGTTGACATTTTTTTAACAGATTTAGTCACCATCAGAAAAATCGCAAAATTATTAACAGTTGCACTCGATTTGTTGCACTTTCGAAATTGGGGTGCTTGCAATCCATACATTCTGAGCACTATCCCATCTCATTTGATAAAGAAATGACCGATAAACCATGCTTTTGCGTTTTATAAAAAAAATGTCGACATCTTATGGAAGCGACACTTTGCAGCAACATAATAACCCGGTGAAAGTGTCCCGCGTCGAAGTTTCCACGCGACTGCCAATGCCCCTCAAAAAAAGCGAATTCGCCACAAAGTACGGGAAATGTATAAGTCTGTATCTATCTGTTTGTACGAAACGATCCGTAATCACTAATTAGTCGCGACGGGCTGCCGCGACTGGTTTTGGTCGTATCGATTGCTCATCCCAGGCTGAATAAATTAAATAGCGATTTAACGAAAATCTCAAAGTATTTATAATAAAGATAAAACACGTTCCAGTATGCTTGTCAACAAGTTACCCTGCAGTATTTTTTCTTTCATTCCTCATGATTGTATCCTCTGCTTCACTGATTGTCAGTGTGAAGTATCAAGTAAGTACATAGCAGGCCTGTCTAAACATACAAATTTGCCTCCCGGAATTTCGGATCAATACTACATATATTCAGCAGAGCGGTTCCCTGTCATCAATATTCACGAGGTGTTTCTCTACAGTGCCTCACCCCTCTCGTATGCCAGACAAATCGGAACTCACAAGCAAACACCAGGAAATCTCTGGAGCTGATTACACAGCTGCATTATCTACCAAGGTGTGTGTGTGTGTGTACACCGATCTGGTGTGTATGAATTAAAAAATTGCCTTCCAGAGTTTTGAAAACGTCATTAACCCTTGGAGTGTACACTGGGCCATTCTGGACTCACAATTTTCTTGTAAAATGGAACATTGCTTCGCGCAGCTTCGACTTTGAGCACGTTTGTCGATAACCAAAACTCTTATTCTGGAAAATCGAACTATGCGGCCTCGAAGTTGAATAAACTGGTTACAACAAAACATCTCGATATTCTTTCCAAAAAAGTGTATAGTCTTCGAGATATTTCAAATGGCAATCGCTTGGGGTCAATGTGACTCTTGGGGCTCTTTTCCAATTGGTATATCTGATCTATTTTAATTCATCGCTGACGTTACAGCCAAATCGATCAGGCCAGAGAGATTCGTCCACAGATATTGAACAGCGATGAAGGAGCAATTACATTTCAATCATACCAGCTATTGTGTGGTGATCGGATACTGATTGCTGACTGAAGTAAATTTTCTCTAGAATATAGGAAATAGTTAATCAGTGAGCAAAGTGACAGATTTTAGTCGACTTTTGCTAGTATAGGAACAATTACCAGATGACCCAAAGCGAGATTATATCACGACGAAATGTGCAGTCCGTGAATTATCCATCAAAGCGTGACGTTAAACCGCATTTCTAGTTCGTTAAATAAAAATAAGTTTCTTAGTTGGTGATGTAATGTAAGGAAATCAAGAGAGAGCAAGAGAGCGTACGAAGCTCTCTAGAAAATCTGGATTCAGCTGGCAGTGGGAAGGGATTCAGTTCATCCGATGCATTGCTTACGATGACAGTGTATCTATCATCATTTCACAAACCAGGGCAGCAGCCTTTCAATCGAAGAAAAATATCATACTAACATTTATATCAAATTTTATAACTGCACGAGTATAATGATGACAACATTGGGACCTCAAATTTTTAGCTCTTGGTCTCACCCCAAAACTTCTAAAATATTCTCTGTTCAAATCCTATTTCCAAAAAGTCTTGAACCAACTGATTAATATTAATATTTTAACCCTAAATTTTTTCTTACTTATGTGGATATTAATAATGAAGAAATTTGAAGAGTGAGGTCGGTGACTATAGAAATTGAAACAGCGATTCTATTTGAAATTTTATTATTTTCGTAATTCTTAAGCAGCCTACAAACATTTTTTGATCACACTGAAATTCAAGGAAGCGTACTCGAGTTTTTAAAACTAAAATTTCGCGGCAAGACCGAAAATTAAAAAGATCAGGTCAAACAGTTGTCACCTTAACTGTTTATGAACTAGTACCTGTGATCTAAGCCTCGCCCTTCATAAAAGTACAGTTGCAAAGAGGGAAAAAGTGGTAGAGATCGGAAGCGAGAGTTGGAGAGATCAGGTAGCTCATGTACGAACATGGACATCAAGATACGGTTATGGTACATGCGTATATAAGTATGAGTAATTTGTCTTCGCAATGCTGTCCGCACTCGGTTCGTATTAGACGACGAGCTTTCTTGTCTTGGTTTTATTTAGTCGTTACAGTCAACCAGTGGTCGGTGACCAACCAATTACGTGCGTTGTGCAATGCGAATGGACCAGGCCAAAGAATCCATTAGTCGGAATGAATTCGTTCGTTGACTTCCCACTTGATTTCTTACTTTTTCCTCTCTCACGCGTTTCCTGAAATAACCTAATTAGTCACTGTTTTTGCATGACACATCAGGTCTTACAACCGTTCGAAAATCAGTTAAAACGAGCTAGATTTCAGTCGGCAATATTAGACATGAATACGTAAAGCCAAATGGAATTACCATTTTGATCGGCTTGTAAATACATTCTGTTTTTATTCCACATCACGCTGTGCACGAATGACATCCTCACGTGTCTGCAGTCTTATCCACGGTATTGTATTCCACATCAATAAAATTTACGAGTGCTTCCGACGATGAATCCGCAACTATCATTATTTCAACATCGCAACGTCATAGGCGCGGCGGCTTCAAGCTTTCGGTACTCTTCACACGTTTTTCCTGGACTATGTTTCATGGGCGTACAATGCTTTGTTTATTGAGCTCTCCCTGCACGATTGATTGTATTTGCTAACGTTACTCTGTCAATATTGTGAAAAACAG
Source organism: Tenthredo scrophulariae (assembly GCA_963978835.1). Classification (NCBI taxonomy): domain Eukaryota; kingdom Metazoa; phylum Arthropoda; class Insecta; order Hymenoptera; family Tenthredinidae; genus Tenthredo; species Tenthredo scrophulariae. Next base: position 9,171,938 of record OZ022233.1, on the reverse strand, counting down.
GCTTTCAGATTACTTTGTTTATGAGCTTGTTATTATTCTTGCGAGTGTGTTACTACTAGTCAAACTCACCCCTTGGCTTAACCGCCTTAAATTCTCATTTTATTTTCTCCCGATTCCAATGGTTTGGGGTTAAAAATTTATACCAAACAACATACATACCTGTACGGTAAAGTTCTCCAGGTTAAACACGTCCTTGACATTCTAGAGAAAAAATAAAAATAAATAACTCATATGAATGTTTTCAAAAAGCATGTTTCGATATGAATATAGTATGATGTTCTTACTTTTCACGATTCAGACAATAGAATTGGAGGGATCAACAATTGTGTATCGGGATCGGTTAAGTTTGGAGATGTTCGAAACGAATATAGAAAATTTGGCATCGGAATCGGGAACACAATGGGCTGAACACTAGGCAGGGTTCTCGATATCCCAACGAGAATCCAGGAGACACGTTCTTTTTCCGAGGTCCTATGGACGGACCCTGAACCGCCGTATACCTGCGGATTAATATTTTTGAAAGTTATTCTTGTTCTAAGTTGTCCATTTCATAACTTTTTGAGATGGCATCAGGGATCGGAGTGATTCAAAGCCGGAAATTACTTATACTTGAAGCCCTTCAATTCAAGGTCATAATACTGATCATTTGATAGTTAATAAATAAAATAATAATCATCATGACATGTTGAATCGAAGGGAATAATTTCCAGTATGAGTAATTTTCAACTTGGTATCATTTCGATTCCTGCAACTTAATCTGAAGAGATATGGTAGGTTAAAGTGATAAAATGACAGACTCGAAAAATTCACAGGTAACATTCTGCCCAATACATATACGGCTACGACCTGATATCAGGTTTTGCCTGTTTTTTGTATATTCGAATGAACTTCCTGTATGTCAAGGAGAATGAGTAATCAACATCTCACACGTAGCACTCTCTGCGGCCTGGGTTAGCCAAATTGAATATCATTAGTTCTCTGCAGTTGCGTAACAACGGACACAACATTATAATAATTTTTTTTTTACAAATCGTATCTTCACCCATATAAGAACATAGATGCGTACAAATGAATATCGATATAGCATATCATAGCTACAGCGGGCTCGACAACTGACCGTTGTGATTGTCTAGTTCTAATCAGTATAGCTTTGTGATTAATTTTTTGATTAGTCGATATAATCGTGTATCGAATTATTGTCACATTCATTTACTCGGAGCTACGCCAAATCCTCTCGAAAGCTCTGCGAAAAAATAACTAAAAATGATATACGAATTCCCAGATATCATATTTTAATCATTGAAATCAATTACACGTGACGAAAAATCTATTAGATTTGGTTCATTTCATTCCACGTCGGCCTTTTTTATTCGAGAACTTATTCTCTACAATTTCACGACGACACAAGCTTTGTCGTTTCAGTAATCAGTTAAATATCGCTATTTGTTGCTAGCAAGAAAATTGATGTCGTTACTTCGTTTTATATGCGAATAACAACGATTGTAAGTAAAAATCAATCACGTTGGAGTGTCTTGCAGGACTGTTTGAATCATTATATTTGTAATCAATTTGATTATGCGATTATCGCAGATTAAATATTTATCACATTGATTCGCTTGTACCCAAGCTACGTCGATAAATTTTATAGAAATTCCGGAGATCAATCTAATAATGATAATCGAATGCTACAAATTCAATTTTTCATTTCAAAGCGCATTAAAATACAGAAAAATCTATTGTATCAGGTTCGGTCAATTTCATTTCATAAAAGCTATTCCCTATTACTTTACCGTAACATTTTTTTTTTCCTTTGTTAATAGTCAGTTAGATATTCCTATTTTCTGATCAAAATTGATGTCACCGTAATATTATAAAATTAATATTACTGTATTATAATCAGTAACTAGTTCATATAGTCGAGGAGACCTTGTACAGAAAAGATTTGTGGGAATATACGGGCGGTAGATGGCCTATGACCTTGTCTTGCTATTGCCCGTCCATTTTTATTGAAAAAATATTCATTTTTGCATCAATATGTTGACGCCGTTCTCGCGTTCGCAGTTGACTCGAAATCATAACAATTATGTATCTATAAATATAGTGATACATATGTATGTATACTTCAGGTGGAAAGTCTCAAACTTCCTGAAAACGAAAATAATCTTGAAATATCTTTAGGGTGCGTCCGATATACCCATACCGTGCGATTGTGTGCAAATTATAGATTCCAAGAGCGCAGGCGCTGATTTATTCGAATATCATTGGCCGGCAGAATCGCGCTCGCAACTCTACCAACTTTTCAATAATATCCCTAGTTCTGTCGTCTGCTAGATTCACAACAAACATAACCTATTCCTGCCACGGTCAGCGGCTATTTGTATTTGACAACAATCGGAAACAAATAGCAGACGGACTGTAGGGATATTCGTGGCAAGTCTGAAATTGGCGTCCCTTGTAATATTCGAATAAATCAGCACCTGTGCGCTTGAAACCTTTAATTTTCACATAATCGCACGGTATACCGAGAGGAAATCTTGAAACTATACAGTCGACTGCGCATACGTCAAATAATTCAATTTTATTGGTAGGTTAGGTCGTACCGCAGGGAGATTTCAAAATGCGAGACACGGGTGCCAATTTGCAAGAAATGAAGCGAGAGCTGTCAAACTCTCGCGCGTAAACTAGTCAATCGAGGTTGTGTTGTCTTGTATTTTAATTCAATTTCTACTGTATTAAATTAACACGATTGAATAAACTGTTCCCACCTAGGTGGTTCGGTTCTTCCAAGCACCTATCATTATACCAATCAGACTTCTAGTATTCAATTTCAATTGGATAAAACAAATCCTCTATAAGTAAACCGTTACATTGAATCGAAGCGAGCAATCAATTGTTCGAAATAAATTCAATTGATGATATCTCGCGAGCTGATCAACAGATATAATACTGGGATAGTAAATAGCGCTATTTCAGCGATAAATATACCTATGTCAGGTTCGCTGAACTCATATAATAATGAATCGATTATGATTGTCCAACTTGTCTTGTAGAAAGATGAAAGGAATTTGAATATTATTGACAAAGAAGAACGAGGTAAATATTTTTCTGATTATCGTGAAAATACCTAAACGTATAGTAAGACGTAGAATATGAATTTGTGACTTCTGATGAGCGTTCAATGTTCAGCAAATATCGGAGTCAAAGGCACACTAAAGTTTGTATACGCATTTAAACGAGAGGAATGAATCCATATCTGAATATATTAATAAACTACATATTGTAAATTTTGATGATAACACTCGAACTTTAGTAGATACAAATAATTTTGCACTAGATTATCTAATGAATTGTACAGTTTGAAATAGTTGTTGTACAACCATTTTTCGAATGTTCAACTTTGTATAATTTTCTTGTAGTCGAAGTTGAAAATATAAATCTATTCAAGTTAGTGGGGGAGCGTATTTGAGGATATCGAAAAATCAGCCGAAAATGATCGAGAAACAATTCCTCACAGTCCTGCGGTCCATTATCACTTATATTTTCGCCTGGAGCTCTGTTGAAATCAAGTTACAGCACGCAACTCTTTAGTCTAAGATTTTCATGAGAAATAGTCGCTTGTGAATGAAATGAGATGAAAATTCGTAAAGATGATCAACAAGCTGCGAAATCTGCATGAATCCAGGGCATTATTTTTGTAATCTGAAAGATTCAAAAAAAGAATAACGTTTTGTGAAAAAATCTGGACAAGATGTGAGTGGCTCTCAGAGTTGGCATATGCCTATCCTTCGACATAAATATATTTAAACTCAACAGGCAAAAATATAGTATATTGTGATACAAGTGCGGAAAGTATGACACGAGACAGATATTGCCTATCCGCACTTGTATCACACGACATTTTTTGGAACTCTCGGCGAAGAAAGTTTGATTTAAGGTGCTTGCCTACCCAATTCCACCAGACCTGAAAACATTGGGAAAAAAGGTGCTATTAAATGGAATATCTCTGCCTGGGCACCGAAATCAATGAAACAAAATACATCGCGCAATTCTATGTACACGTAGGCCCGTACACGTACCGAACACGTAGGGCCCAAAAAATGTTTTTTTTACGCAAAAATAGAGAAGATATCCATGTAAAACGGTTTTGAAACGTTTTACATGGGTATCTTCTCTATTTTTGCGTCAAAAAACATTTTTTGGGCCTTACGTGTTCGGAGTCGCACATAGAATTGCGCGACGTATTTTGTTTCATTGATTTCGGTGCCCAGGCAGAGATATTCCATTTAATAGCACCTTTTTTCCCAATGTTTTCAGGTCTGGTGGAATTGGGTAGGCAAGCACTTTAAGGGACAGATTAATTATTCAACATAACATCACATCGTGAAATTGAGGTATTTTGAAGTGCGCATGCGCGAAAAAGGCACTAGTGCATGAAGTAGAGTATTTGCGATGTGCGCATGCGCTAACTTTTTTTTTCTTCACTCTTCGGAAATACGGTATTTTACGCACGCTACACAGGTTTCGAAAATCAAACTTTCAAAGCAGGTGTTGCAAGAAATATATTTCGATAGATCAGTGATTTTCAGGAGGTGTGGACAGCTGATGATCGATGGAATTTAAAAACAACCAATTTGACGGATTGGCCCAGACGCAGATCAACAGTCATACAAGAATTGATATACGTGTATAAATCTTGAAAAATTTGTTCGTTAATTAATAAATCACCCGTTCGATAAGTGGATGTATATCAGCATATAGCTCTGAAAATTGTGAATGGGTTCAATGGTGATAAATCAGATTGACAGAAGTTTGATTTACAACTGGCAGAGATTATCATTGACTCTGATCTAACGTGACGTCAGCTTGTCCTCTTTAGTTTCCATATGCTATAAGCATCTTGTCGTAAACCGAACGTATAAAATTACAGATCGATGGAGCCATGGAGGCTGCTTGTCTCTCGACTGTGACATTACAATCACTAAAATTGGATACATTTTTTTTTTTTCAAATAGGTATTTATAGGATTCGTAGTTCAAAGGTATAGGTTCAAATGTCTACAAAGAGTATCCGATTCTTCAGCTAAAGAATTTACAGCGATTTTCAAACGAAAGAAATCATGGTGTAATTTTTATGAAGGTAGAATGTTCAGCTTGACAATTGTTCTTTCGATTCATAGTTAGACTATCTACTGCATCATAGTGCTGTGATACGTGAATGGAAAGTAATACCTTATCCGTATTGTCTAATCTACATTAATATAGCAACAGATTTCAAGAAAGGCACGATTTTCAGGATAGAAAGAGACAAGGTATAGATCGTGTCGGCGATAATCGAACATTGAATATTGATCACATTAATACACTCGTAAACTAAAAAAAACTCCCTTAAAAATCTATTAGATTCAGTCGATTTCACTTCATACGTCTGCTGATTTTATTCGTAAATAGATTACCTATAATTTGACCACGATAACATCTTTCCATAATGCTTTATTGTTGAATATTTAAATCTATAAGATCGCAACGATACCGATTTTCGGTAAGAAAGAAACATATATAACTGACTATTGGGAAAAAAATCATGTCATGGTGAAATAATTGTATAGGGAATAATTTTGCAAACAAAAGCAGCCGGCACGACGTAAAATAAAATTCACCAAATCTGATGAATTTTTCTTTATTTCCAAGCGCCTTTTGAGATACCTGAGTTTCATCAATTCATAATTCTGAATCTCTGTTCGGAAAATTTTATGGAAGTTGTCGTAGTTTATGAATGAATGAATGTGATAAATATTCAATGTACGCGATTTTCGCCTGAAGGTGCCATTTCATGGGTAATAAGCAGCAGCAGTTGAGTAACTTACTAGATGTTTCTCGTAAAATCACTAAAAATCACTAAAAATCCCTAGAAACGTCTAGTAAGTTACTAAACTGCTGCTGATGCTTACTGCCCATCGAATGGCACCTCAATGAACTTGATTGCAAGAGTACCGATTCCACAGTCCAACCCTCTCAAACCGCTCATATTACATTGCAATTTTGTTTAGGTATACTTGACTCGATTTTCATATTTCATAAAGTGGAGGACGCGTACGAGAATTGCCATATTTAGAAATGTGAAGGTCTACTCCTTGGGTTTCAATTACAGCATTAACTCAATTTAAAAGTAAACAATGTAACTTTTGTCGGTTCTCCTGACAATTTGAACAGAATCGCGCAACCCTTTGCCGCAAATAGCATACATAAATGGTCATTGTAATGGATATATCGTACCATTATACATACATACGTAGGTATAAATCATGTTCGACTTCAGCGTGTCGAGTTTGTATAAAAGATACGGATACATTAAAATAATTTGACACAAATATTAGTCGTTTCCAGGCTTCGAGCCTTTACGCTTGTTAGTAAAGCACTCTAGGCAAGAGCTTATCGCTAATGCTCATACCGGAAGAGATACATGAACCAATATACTTAACTTAGACTAAAAATTTGTTCTCTACGTCTAAGCTATTTGTCCGGCACAACAAAAATTCTCAACTTGTTTTACGTATGAAATAACATGATCCAATATAATAATTTTCTACGTGAAAGGAAAGTGTTCGACTTACGGTATATTCCAGGGGCTCGATTCCATAACTTTATCACTGCTATCGCTGGCAATAAATAGATAGATCTATCCATTTATTGCCAGTCAATAGATAGATCTATCTATTTATCGCCAGTGATAGCAGTGATAAAGTTATGGAATCGAGCCCTAGATTTTACTGCAGACCATATCGAATTATGTTAATTGACAATGAGGATACATGCTATTGTAGCCATTAAGCATTTTCATACTCGCTGTGCTGGAATTGTATAAAATTTTTTAGACCTATTTTCATGTAACACATGGCTTCATGGAGTTTCATATCACGGAGCTTTCACGAACGCCATAGTACACCATATTTCTATTAAGTGTTTGATTAACATATTAGCTATGATGGTCGCGGTTTACCAAGGCTCAACGCGAAATGAACGGAAAACTTTGAAATTTAATTAACGAATGGTTTTATGATTATAATTCATAAGCCAAGTGATAACTAGAACTTCCTGTTATCATTCAGGGCTGGCAATGACCTCGAAAATGCCACGCAACGTCTAGAGTTTCTAGCTGACACGCGCTTTGCATAATTAAAAATCATTAATCACTAAACTATGCGAGTCTTCAACAATTACACAATTTTTACACATTTTAATCATCATAAACAGATGATTATGTTTTATCTACGTATTTTATCGGAATGTATCATCTAACTGGCACTATTCTCGGCGATATAACTCGACGCTGGTACTTTGTGTAGGTATACAGGTTTCCTACAATTCCAAGAACCATACATTGATGAGCATCTGTTCACACCGAGAAGAAGGATTCTATGAAAAACGGGAAAAAATTTGTTGTTTCAATCATTTGCGCAATTCAAAGCGGAAAATACTCGATTAGATCAGTGCTTCCGATTGTTTGAATCGAAAATTTTGTTGATTGCAACGAAGGCTCATTCCACTGCTACTGGCTCTCTAAATTACTTCCAGTGAAAATTGAGCCATTTCGCACCGATAGAGTGATAATTCACTCTGATGGTGTGAAATTTCATCCTATTAGAGTGAAAATTGAGCCAGTGAAAACCAAAAAAGCCAAGTTTCACTCCAAAACAATGTAGAGATCTGAGAGGGTGATAGGTCTTGAAATTTCTGTCATTACCTGTAGAATCCCACACGGCACACATGTCCGATAGATGTTTATAGGATATCCATCGGACATCCAATGCTCCTATGGATATCCTATGAACATTTTTCGGTTATGTGTGCTGTCTGGGATCTCCTGAAAGCATTCGCAAAAAAAAAAAAAAATCAAACGTGTCCCATTGGACGAATCAATCAAAATCCAATTGATAATTGTCCTTTTCGAAGATTTAATGTGAATAGTGTTACTTGTTTTTGCTAATTCACTTTAATTTTGTCAAGAAAATTCAACTTCATTATATTAACAATCATGAATGCTACTAGAAACTTTGTTTTCTCTTTTTTTCATCGAAATTTACATAATTCCTGATTCCGTACCATCGGAATGATATGAAAGCCAATTCCTGGCTCAATATTACGATAGACTCAACAGGACAAATGTGTTTTGAAAAGCCCCCTGATTATAAAACAAAACAAGAAAATGATATGATATGATTTCTTTCGTATTGAGCAAATGGAAAATGAAAAACTTGCTCTAGTAACCCTTGAGACTAGATATATTGAGCGGATTAGCCTTACGTTGAAAACTATTTTTAAGGTTTTAGGTGGCGGGAGTGCAAAAACAATATTGCTCGTTTTCGACACACGACGATACAACGACCACTGTTATGTAGTTACCAACGACCTACTTAAAACTCGTTTCAATGAAATGCAGATAGCTAAGATTGAGTCCAACAGCTAGACAGATACTCTTACCGTCTAAATTTGTTGGACTTTTCTACCGTAACACATGGCCTCCCATTAAATATATGATTTTATAGCGATACTCTTGAGGTCTAGTTTGTCATTAATACCATTCGACTATTTAACGTCGGAAATTCTCGCACAACGGATAACTTATGGGATAAGTAAAGACGGACATTTTATTCTACGCGTGGTTTTCTGATTTGCATAAAATTTCAATACCAGAACAAGATATAACAACAGTCGCCCGTGATTCTGATGGAGATCATTTTGGGAAATTTAATTCGGTTCTACGGTAAAGTACCGTGAAAAAGGGGCCGGATTTCACTTCCGAATTTTGAAAGACGTGAACCATCAAAGTTCCGAAATTGTTTGAGGCCATTCCGAATTTTCAGAAATGTTAAAGTTCAGAATATCAAGATTCCGAAAGGTCGGTATGCAGACAGCTCAAAACTCCGACATCCAGACCCTTGGAAGCCCAAAAATCCGAGAATTCCAGTCTAGGTATTTCTCAGGGTGTGACAACAAAAAATAGATCATTCCAATCGAGACTCTCTCTCTGTAGAAACCCATGGCATTTTATTTACTTTAACCATAACTTCAATGTCATGTAAATAAGTGATAGGATTTGAAAACTTTTTTTTCAAAAAAGTACATTTCAAGACGGTTAATTTGACCACTTATTGGTTTCGATGCGATCAATACAGCCAAAGACATTAAACTCTTTGCATTTTTTTTTAATGCTATCCTCAGTTTGTGTTACCTTGTTGACTTCATGGGAAGTGAAAGAATGCGTGTGAGGTCTTACATCGCATTTGTAGCTCGCAGATGGCTGACTCACCACCACCACGTAGTTGAGCGACCTGGTCGCATCCTGCGCGTAAATATACAAACGATGGTCTGAGGGTCAACATAGCTGTTGGCCAGTATTGCGTCCTGCGGTATAAAATAATAATTGCAAACACCCAGCAGTCAGGCAGATTCATGCGATATTTGTAGTTCGGGCTGTTTTGTGATGAAAATTTTGTTCTCTGCAACAGAGGTGTATTTAATTTCTCGTTTTCTTTTTTTTTTTTTTTTTACCGCTACGATGTCAAGACTAGTAGAATTCTTTTCACTTATTCCTAATTGAGATCACTCATCATCATATTTGTTCTATTTCAATTGTTCTTTGTTATACGTAAACAACACCTTATACGGAGTTGACAAAATTAAAAAAAAAAAAATATTTTCAAGTACTACATTGAGAGTACAAAAAATTTAGTAGTTTTGTTTTTTTCGATAGGATTGTCAGATCTCGCGTTTTATGCGTTTGGAAAATTCTTGTCAGCGAAAACTTCGAAATTTCAGTATACTGCCCTGCCGAAACGATGGAACTAATCGCCAAACGGAACAGTACGAGTATTAACATTTTTAATCGATACTGCCATCAACTGTACATCTACTTAAAATAATGGACGACTAATGGAATATGGAATAGCCCATATATAATATTTTCACTAATAATCTCATAAAATATAGTAAGGTTGCAGCTAAACAATTTATTGTTGTGTTTCATAATAATTTTCAAACATTCGTTCGAACCTCACAGATTCTTTGGTCTTATTCTTAATCCTAGGGTTCATCATTTGAATTCATCGTATAAGCAATTACAGCTGTTAGAACTCTGTAAACCCTGGTTTAAACTACGCATTGAAACGAGCCTTCTCACTTTTGGGTTGCCACGGTTGTCGGGGCTGTCCATAAAAGCCGAAAGTTTGAATGGCGCTCTTTCTATTTAGGTAGTAGGTAGTCAGCCTTAGAGGGGTAGGTAGCAGAATCAAGACGAACATACCTACAATAGATTTGTCCGCTGTGTATGTATAGTGTACAAGGCTGCACATCTTGGGTCCCACGGTGCAGATGCAAGGAAAAAACCGTTATTGCCGGTGGTGAAAATCTCAAGGTGTTTCTTAAACGAAGGGTGTCCGCATCGCTCATGGATACGTAACATTTTTTAAAAAGATTGTAGAAATATCAGACTCTTCCCAAAAACGTATTCATTGGAAGTGGTTCTCTGGAACCCTGGAAACCACAGTAGCTGAATAAATATTCAACCAATCTTTTCAACGCACATCCCGAAACGTTGCAAGTTTTTCTTCAGATTTACTTCGGTTCGCGTTAATGCTTCCTTCGATGGTCTAACGATCAGGGGACTGTATAGTTTCTTGGGTGATTTATTCGACAATAGTACACAGTACATATACATAGGTGTATAAAAATATCGAGGATATCAAGGCATTTCGTCGGCTGGCAAACTGAAGACTATCTAAGGTACTATCAAAGGATGATTCCATAATTATGTGATCCTCATTGGTGTTTTCTTTTCAAACGGTTGGCTTGTCCAATAAGTATACCCATCGCATATGCCAGGTGATAAATGGATCTCATTTCCTGGAACAACGTTCTTAGAAAAAATTATTTTCACTGTTATTTACTATTGGTGATCAGATTTGAATTTTACGAGATCGTTTACTGTCTCACAAGCACTCCTTATTGATCTGAGAACCATTTTTAGCAATAAGACTTGACATAACGTAATAGCGAATTAAGCGACTTTTAAGTGAAGACTTTTTGGGCTGTGTTTAATCTTATCGCGAAAAGTGACCTTTGGCTAAAAGCGTGACGTGAATTTGGGTCGAAGCATTTTTTTTTTGAGTTTGCATAACCTTGCGAGGGTATCTGATCGTTAACAAAAGCGTGCCAAAGCAGTATAACAACGTTAAACATATGAATTGTTCACGCAAATGGGACAATCGTTCCTTCCAGATGGAAGTATTTAAGTCTACATTCTATTAACAGCTCTCCAATATACATTGGGGACAATTGGTTCATCCAGTACCTCAATGATATTCAAGTCCCTCGTTAGAAAAGTGCGTTTATAATTTCTCCCAGACAAACCGTTGTGAAAGGCAAAGTTTTATCTATTTTCCATTAAACGTTTGAGTATAACCTTCTTCAATTTTCATTCAGCTCGCATCTTCTACACAACTAGTTAGCATCCAGTTGCAAATATTGAACTTATTATATCGGGTCCTAATATAAGACGATACCTCGCTGTAGTCGAGAATACGAAAGCGCTATCTCAAAAAGACAGATACAAAATGGCATGTGTTCAATAGCAGTAACGTGGACAGAGTCTTTCGTAACTTGCTCGGTGAGATGCGTTTTTTTTTTTTTAATCTGTACAGATTTGTGGTTATCCTTTCATTTTACCGGTTGAAATAATTTTCAACTCATCTTTCACTATGCCTTCGATTGTTTCCATTTGTCGAAGCGATATCATATCTTCTTACGTATAAGTTATCTTTCAGTAGAAAAAACATCACCAGCTGATATCACGCTTCAAATTGAAAAGTAAGAAAAAAAACAAAGTACCTGTGCTAAGGCCAAGTGTTTATCACTTTTTCATTGTACAATGTACATTTATGTATAATATATATAAATATAATATGCAATATAAATATATTTACTGGGAAAAATAATAGTTTATTTTACGCCAACAAAAACAATTATTTTATGAAAAAAATAATAATTATTATCATGCAACTTGCAATTGTTTGAACAAGAGCGTGCGAGGAAAACTAAGGACGGTAATAGAAACAAGCAGGACTAAAACTTAACGTGCGGATTTGTTGAGCTCAAAAACAGTATAATCAGAAGATAAGAAGATATATTATAAGCGAGAAGTTAGTTTTTTATTTTCCAACAGAAATAATACTGCGTCGAAATTTACCCAGATTCCAGTTGCAGGGGATTCCGTCGATTTAGGTGAAAATCCGTTTATCAGTTCTCGAGATGTCATCGGTTAAAGAAAAGAATAACATCGAAGTTTTGTTCTTTCAATAACCCGGAAGCTACTGAACCGATTTAATCCGAAATTAGATCAGTTCTAAGTAAGAGTTCCAAGTAAGAAGAAACTTTTTTGCGTTTTTGACGCCTGGGCTCAGATAATAATCGAAATGTGACACATTTTGACCAAAAGCCGAGGAAATCGAATTCTAAAACATTCGAATAATGTAAAAACCATCTGTAGGCTCTATTTTCGCATAAAACGAACATTTTTTTGGACAAAGGTGTTCGGAATCGAAATAGAATTCGCACGACGTTCGCCTTTTCTTGCGTTTCCGACGCCCGGGCTCGGATAATAATTGAAATGTGTAACATTGTATCAAAAAGAGGTGGGAGACTAGGGACGGGCCTTAAGTATACACGTGTATAATAAAAACAAACCTAAAACGGACTTAACTCAATGAGTTATTCTTTGTCTCTGAGGCGTTGCCAACCGAAGCGTCAAGATCGAAAGCTTGGAGCCATCGTTATCGTGACTAACCGTGCGGGAATAGTTTTCGTCTAGGTCGACTGGTTCGAAGTTAGGTTAGGTTAGAGGAAGTTTCCTTTTTATTTCATTGTATCATTTGAATTTGGTAGGAAACTATTCCGCGGTCGTTTACAAACTCTGTGCGAAACTTGCACTTTAATAATAAGATTTGGAAAGCCACTGCGGATAAATAGATTTATTCGTACTTCAACACGTGCAGGTTTCAGACACGTAAATTCTGAGGTATAGTCGCCCAAGGTCATTGAAGCCTGTTCCAGCTGCTATAGTCGCCTAGATTTAATACTTATACCAGCTGACTGCAGCCAGCGACTGTCAAGCTCGTAACAGCGCGGCGGTAGGCTATTTTTAGAGAGTGTAGTAGGTAAAAAATGAAAATTCACCAATAGCCGATTATTTTACGGTAGATGACTTCGAGTGAAGTAGGAACAGTCGCGTAGGCTCGTGTATACGTAATGTGATAGCGAAATGTTTGAACTGCAATGGAAATCCTGTTCGGTGATAATTTAGTTTTGTCTTAAGCCTTTCCAGAATTATAAATGGCTTAGCGGTTGAATGAAAATGACGATATTATATCCGAATTTGATTGTGCAGTATGGCCATAATCCATACAGCGAAGAATATCGTAAAATGGACTATGCCCGTAGATATATAGTCCAGTAGAGGGTAATGTTATGTCCCAAAAATTTTGAGTCACTAAAATTAATTTTCATTTCTGCATACAACTGATATATCGTTATGTGAGTTACTATACCTATGTATATTGTATACCTATTAACTGCTCGTTACATCTGACGATATTAACTCATGCCTTTCGATGTTTGCATTTCGGTCTTGTTGTTTTCGTATTTTATATTCGTAATCAATGGCTAAACTTTCGCGTGTCCATATGTGTATACAAGGTATAGATATTTGCATATTATATGATAAGTACGAATAATTTGCCACCCATAATGTATAGATATATAGTCTATGCTTCTACAAGCATTCTTCACTTTTACAGTTAGGGCGCAGCCAAAACAGACTCATAATACATACAAAGTTTCAAAGCATTCTATCGATTTGAAATTTATGTTTTTTTTTACCCCCTATATTGGATCCGTTTCTTCGAATTTCCGAAATCTGATCTTAGTTTGGGTGACAAATATCAGTCACAAGAAAAAAAAAAAAACTTCGATATTTAGTTTCAAGAGAATTCAAAGTGTTTTTTTTTTTCACGGATCTGACAGATTTTTTACCGTAAAGACATCAGGTTGAATAGAGGAATCAGTATTTCAGATCTCAAATGTTGTCAGACTTGCGAAATTAGTGTTAAAAATTTTTTCCTCAATTCGGAAAATCACGTGCCAAATTCTGCTGTTCTTGGAACGTTCGAGTCCTCGAATCGAGAATTTGCTTCAGATTATTTTGTTGCTTGAACGTGACGAACTTCAACCTCATGCAAAAACCAATTTTCTCTTGTAGTATGGCTGTGTAATAATTGCTGTGAGATATTCCTAATGAAAAGGATTTATGTAGGATAGTGCATTTCGTAAAAGTACAAATATTCAAATTTTTTAAAAGTATTTTTATTTTAGTGTTTTATAATTTGCGGATATTATTCAAATTACATAATTGGAAATTCGGGAACTCTATGTATGTACAAGGGAAGGGAAGAAGGTCCAAACTTATAGTTTCATATAGACTATAAACATGATTACAGAAATGGTTTTAAAATTACGATCATGTTTTTATAAAAGCTTAAAAGATACTTCTAAACATCTAGGCAACATGTATATCGTATATTAATGATATCATAATCATCTCACTATATGTACAGTCGATTACGATTAAGTTTAGACGTTGGAGAAGAAAGATAAAAAAAAAAAACTACGAATTATGATGTTAAAAATTGTTATTTCTATTTATTTGTTTCACACTATCTAATCAATGATAACCTTATTGTATCCATTCGGTGACTAAGGTGACGTATAAAATATTGAATACTTATCTACAATTATTTCCTCTACTACATGTGTTTATACATCATGTTTTAAATCTAACGTCGCTATATAATATCACAGACGATCTTATATTGATAATTGATACAGTAATAGTCAATCAAACATGGTTACCGAACGGCGGAACATACGATATAATTATATGATATTAATTTGTTTATGAAGGAATAAGTTTCATTTTTTCATATTAAATTAGGGTAGAACACTCTGTATGCAACTTAATTAAGAACATCAATTCTTTCTGTCACTCCCTCCCGCCCTCCCCCCCTTCTTCTCTCTCTCTCTCTCTCTCTCTCTCTCTCTCTCACTCACTCACTCTTCCAGTTGGCCGGTGTTGCTAGGCTAGAGCTAACGGTGCTGATTATTGTTGTTGTTGCGGAAAAGAAAGGTGAAACGTAACGTAGACCGCATCTTGAATAAAACTCCCTTCTAGCTCTTATATCCTTGTATTACAGTTAAATAGACTACAATTGAATGTCTTTGTTCCCCGAATAGAAAAGAGTCGCTGCTTATTGGTCACAGCTGGAGCAGATCGATGCAGTCGTACCAACACGGCCCCAAGCTGCTCACGCTCTAACAATTCCAACCTGGGCTCATTGTCGGAATCTCAAACACTTATCTTCCGGACGATCATTTGTCACTGGGAATCACTTCTTGTGTCCATCATTTCGTTCAGTCATTAAAGACTGACGAAATTTGATGACATACTTCTTCAGCGATACGTTCATCGTATGACCATCCTCATCAATTGTGCAATGTAGAAAATAACAGTGCCAAACTATCGCCAGGAAAATAAAAAGATTTGTCTCCACGACATTACAAAAGGAATTATACGGTGGCTTTCGGCCCGTTAGAGACGCGCACGAATTTATATTTCTTCCTCTTCAACAATCGGCAAACTGCTCTGATGGACCAGCGGGCTGCTGCGTGCGGTAAATGCCAATATCCAGTAGTCCAAGTCCTTTTTGCACTCAACCAAAAAGGTCAAAGCGACAGGGGAGTCGAAGCCCTTTTGACGAACCAAGAAACCCTCGTCCCCAAAACGTTCGATCGTAGTGTTACGGAGGTTTAGAACGCCAAGTGGTCTGCAGACTTTCTTCTGAGGATATATCACAGCGAAATGCTCCACGCTGGTACGATAAACTTTGACTTGAACGCCCTGGCGATGGCCGCTGGGCCCCAAAAGGGTCATGTAGCCGCTCATGTTCTCAGTATTCCAGCAGGAATCGATGTTTGAGTCATTCAGACTTGTCTTGCTAAATTGCAGGAAGTTTGCATGCATGGCTACGTCGGCAGGCATCTTCGTCTACGTTTCTGATTATTTCGCTTTCAAGCACAAAACACGCCTCTTCAAAGCGCTTCGAGTTTCAATTTGAAAACGGAATTTCACAAAACTTTTAACCGTCAACTGACTGTATTGACGTTGGTTAAATATTCTTATTACTTTTTTTGGTTATTGTTTCAAGAACTGATAAACTTTTGAAAATCACCTTCTTATAACCCGGTATTTATAAAACGGCTAATAAAAGCTCAGAAGCTCAATACTATATCGCTGCATGCAACGAACTGGTTCAAAAACTTTCACTCGCCTTATTTATAGGAGGCTTGTGCCTGCTGTGACGCTATGGTGGGAGAATCCCCCGGAGTCGCTGTGTCTGCCACAGCAGAGGCAAGCGCCACTGTACAGTGCGCAGCCAAGTCCAACACACATCTGCGATACATACATACATAATTATGTTACGTATTATACGCATGGGTTTAAAAACAATTGAGATAAATCAAGGATAGTCCGTTTTCTGAAGACGTTAATGTATCGTAAAGAATAATTTGTGTTATTCCGTTAATAGGGGCTCATTCATCGGGTATCTTCGTGGATGCGCAACAGATCATTTGACCAAAATTGCAAAATAATTTTTGACTCGGAAAACTCAATATTTGTTATGCACGAGGAGCATTTAGATTATATTCTAACTATCGAGGTTTCACAAGGCTTATTGCGTCAAATATTTGAAGTTCTGTAGTTTGAACTTTTTTTTAGCTTGTTTGTGAGTGTAATTCGAAGAGATTAACACAGCTTTCCTAAAATCAGTTCATGCTTTATCATATTGCAAATCATTTTACAGTATTAGTAAAGTCGTCTATATAGGCTTGTATTACGTTACAAAATCGACAAAAAAAAATAATTAAGTCAAGCTGTTTTATTTATAGGACTATTGTATATTACTACTATTATACATATTACCTATTACCTAGTACTATTGTATATATTACCACAAGTACGCAGTACCTAAAATTGAAGCAGTTCGTGGCTGTGCGGTCAGGGCTATTCAAGGAAATCGGTACTTGGCTCACCGTCAATGTTGTTTGCGTTAATTGCTTTTCAGAAACCAGACGCTACTGGAGCAAGCTATCCAAGAATTGTCAAGTAGCGAATACGAGTACCGAAGGACAAAAAATTCTTGGCATTACCAAGCATATGGTGTGGCCAAACAGCGGAGTTTGAAATTTTATTTTCTAACATGATTTTGATGTTTTCCAAAGTCAAAACAGTATTTACGGAAACAGCATCTGTAGACTTGTACACGCATCATTATACGCACGCACCTCGAGTGGGTTGAGTCTAAGAATGAAGTCGGAAATTTTCCGGCTTCGAAACGAATTGTATACGATTTCGCGAATCTTATTTCTCGGAGGAGGCAAGATATATATTCGTGTATAAGTTTTGGACTAGTGACAAGAGTTAAAGTAGAACTTGCTCAGACACGTAGACAACCCGATCAACGGCGGTCATCCACGAAACAGCTTCTTCTGAGAAACTTTAAAACGCGAATTACATTGGACCTTTCAGTTTTATATTTGATACAGTTCATAAATTTCGTTGCTCGTTAGTATGTTAGTCTCTCCGCAGCTACGATTGAATTATAATTCTCAAAAACTGTGATCAATGATTCAATCATAGGAAAATTTAGATACTATTCCCTATAACCGCGAACCGCAAAAGAACGATGAATTATTCAGGATTTTTTTTTATAGAATTTTGATCACCGTCGAAATTGATTGAAGCAAAAAAAAAAGCCGGTAATTCAGCTGACCTCAATGGACCCGCCCAGAATTTCTCAAACTCGAGAAATACCTATTCCACAAGTATAAAAAGTTTAATTTGGTTTGCGCAAAGTTAATTTTTGCTGTTTAACTCAAAAGCTGATGCACCGATCAAATTAAAAATTTCATCTGACAAAAGTTCTTACTGACAAAAAACCGGAAGCTAAAAGCTTATGCATTTGGTTGCAGTTCTCTAAGCTAGGCCCCCCCGTAGTTACGCCAATGTGAAATGAGGTACTCAAAAAATAAGCCACAATCATGATTATTCGAACGACGATGTTAATTTACAGATTTCTTTTTTTACCAAATTCGTCATTACTCTGGTCTCTCCCATAGTTTGTTTCCCAGTATATGACGTCGCTTGATGCTGTTCGTTACCTGGATTTGTCCCAGAAAAATCGGGGATCTACTACTAGACTACTACATAGTCATATGTCTTACGGAAAATATGTATTTTTTGTACGACAGTTCAGAATGTATCTTTCAAAATTCATGTTAAAGTAGTCGCTGGTGCGTCATTACTTCGCACAATAAATTGCGATTCCGCACGTGTGCTTAATTACTTAGAGCAAGTATATAATATCACCTCACAATATCGATATTTTTCCATTATTTTTTTATTTTTCTTCCCCTCCCCCGCCGAATGCGTAGAAACATCGTGTATACGTAACTGAAGAATGAACGGAACGTAGTAAGTAGAAGAACAAAAATTGCAAGTGTATATACGTTCGTGGGAATGTTTTTATTTGCGTTTTTCATTGGTTCGCTTTAATATATGTTACTAGCCTTCGTAATAGGAACGTTCTATCATACCAACCAGTTTCTTTTACTTTGCTGTTTAGCCTCTAGGCTGCCCAACTTTTTTTTTTTTTCCTAATCGAAATTAGTATATTTCGAAATACGTAAACGATACATATGCCTCAGTGGATTGGGTGTCTAAATTGAAACTGCCATCATGGAGCCAATCTACGTACGACGGCTTCCGGTAGAGTACGAACTTTTTTTCACCGTCTAATTTTTTGCGAAAAAATATCGTATTCGATGTCAAGTAAGAGTATATTAACATTAAATTCCAGCCATTTGAAGTTGGAAAGATTCTTATCCCACGATACTGGATTCTCAATATTGCCCGAGTCTTAACATCAAAGATGCAAAATTTGATCTCAAGTTTTTTCCCACACGTGACAACATGCAATGGGCTTCATTAAATGCCAAAAATAAATGTCGAGCTTAACAAAACAGGTGGATAAATAAGAGTTGGTTTGATGAGGTAAAATCTACACCGAAAATTCTGTTATTTTGTTCATTAGCGAAACACATGCATTTGTGTTACATATACGATGTCACTAAATGATTCACCCTGTAAATTTTCCACAGCTTATAGAAAAACACGGCCGAGCAGAGATCTGCTCGTAACATGTATATGGAGACGTGTTGTCTTGTTGACTCGCTCTAGAATAGTTTAGATTTACGATAGGAAGTTTTGTCGGAATAACAGCGAAAACATCTTGTGAATTTCCACGCGATTGTACATTGGAATGTACATACATGCATGTTGGTATGTCTCTATTGTATAAGAACACAGATGCAATAAATTTATAACTATATATCTATTAGTATGTACTCGTACTTGTGTACTTGTTTACCGTCTTACGGTATATACCCACGATATAGATAAGCACGATAGGTTATTGTTATTGATTTAGAGATAAATGTGAAGATATATTATAGTTACAGATCAAAGTAACAGATATTATTTAAACACACATCCGGTCATAAAGAAGACTCAGGTTAAGGTGCTTGCCTACCCAATTCCACCAGACCTGAAAACATTGAGAAAAAAGGTGCTATTAAATGGAATATCTCTGCCTGGGCACCGAAATCAATGGAACAAAATACGTCGCGCAATTCTATGTGCGACTCCGAACACGTAAGGCCCAAAAAATGTTCCTTTACGCAAAAATAGAGAAGATATCCATGTAAAACGGTTTTGAAACGGTTTTGAAACGTTTTACATGGATATCTTCTCTATTTTTGCGTAAAGGAACATTTTTTGGGCCTTACGTGTTCGGAGTCGCACATAGAATTGCGCGACGTATTTTGTTCCATTGATTTCGGTGCCCAGGCAGAGATATTCCATTTAATAGCACCTTTTTCCCAATGTTTTCAGGTCTGGTGGAATTGGGTAGGCAAGCACCTTAAGTTAAACACCATAAAAGTGCCTGAACCAAATTATTGAGGTCTAGTCCGTATAATTTCTGGACGAAACATTGCACAGTCATGACCGTAGACTCGATGGTATTAAACATAGCCAACACTTTGATGTTCAAACAATTTTCGCAAGTATAATTAGAGTCACATATATCACAACACTTTTAGTCCGGTAAAAATGCCCGAAAGTGAACACTTTTGGAGGGGCAATACGCTTCTTAACTGAAGCTAGATGAATGGATACTGAAAGATACCCCAATGAAATTTGTGCCCCTAACCCCTGGCAACCCTGAGAAGCAGGAGATGACAGGCTTGAAATCTTAATATTTTCAAAACTAATGTCCCGATCGTAAAATATTTCTAACAAAAGTTGCTCAGAATAAAAGAAACACAACGGTGTTGTGGGAGCAATTGTGGGAGTGTTCATGTTTCTAATATTTTGAACAAACGCACGTTTGATTCAACTGCTCACGAAACTTCTCGTTTAGACGTAGCAGAGTATTTCAATTTCCATACAGTATTATTATCCTGTTTTTTCCACGTAGTTGAGAGATTTGCATATATCCACGTGTTATGCATCAACGTGATATTTGTGTGTGGTGGAGACCGGGTTTAGCTGTCACAATTCTATGTTAATTAGTAATTCCGAAAGATTTCGTCGCCAGATCGTACGCGCGATAGTTCGTTAGCCGCATAAGCGTAGCCTCACATAATTTCAGGACTATACGATGCGTCATACTTTGTCAGATAATTTGAAATCACATGTAGGTATAAACGCGAGCAGCTGTTCACTTTGTCAAATGTACGCTGGTCATTTTCAGAAAATAATAATTAGTTGTATAAAAATATGAGGGATAATTCAAATCAACATGTCATTTGCCACGTATTCGCACTTTTCACGGGGTTATACCCTACCTACGAAAATCGATTGATCGAATGTCAATCGTAATAAATTGTGTTTTCCGTGTCAAAATATGGAATATAATGCGACCAGACCATTGTTCTATTGTTCTTCATTGTCAGAAATTCATTAAAATGCACTCTTTATTTTTAATTCCATAAGGAAACTGAACCGTATCGAATATTGAGTTAAAACTGATCGAAAACTAAATGAAACTAACAACTGAATAGTAATTTCGGAATTGATTATGATCACGATTACATTTCAAATATGACGTCAGTTAGAACTCATTGGTGTGAAACAGAAATTATTTCATTTAAACGAATACGTGACTGCAGGATCTAAACGATGCACATTAGAACCTATAACCATGAAATATATATTTTCCCATTCACTTATCCGCAAATAACTGTATTTCTTCAATTGATTCTTAACTCTGGACGTCATAGAATTGTGGTTGACATATTTAGAACCGATTCAATAATAATACAGAAGTAGCTATTTAGCACTATTATGCATCGGAACTTGTTTAATTTTATTAAATTCCTATCTGCAGCAAGTTCTTTGGCTGCGACTCTAATGGCTCAAATAACGATTGAAAACCATCAAAATCTAATTGTTTTCAAATTCAGTTCAACCGATTGTTTCCAACAGGGTAGTAAGTTGTTCTGGAAAAAAGCTGTGATAGTGTTCCAACAGGAAATTGGCTGCAATGTATCCATTGCAAGAAGTGACACATATAGAAATCCGTGTGTTTTTAGGATTGTGATGTTAATATTGACATGCAGTCATGTATCATTTCTTCAATTTATTATTCTGTAATAATTTGATTTGCGTTTTATATTATTTATATTTTCTGCACCGGCTTTCGCCTAAGTCTCGCTAAAAATCGAAACATTGAAAATTGTGAAAAATAGCTTTGACTTTTCCCACTCGCATAAATTAAATATTGCAATAGTCATAGTTTGCCAGTAATGAGTAACCTTTCCTTATCTATAGGCTTGCCTTGTGAATATATTACGGGTGACATTTCATGATAATAATAATGATTTATGATAATTAGTCATTTCCAATTCACGAGTTCTGACACTACAATGTATTGCCCAGGTTCGCCCTTGTATATTTGTTCTCAGAATTTTCGATTCCAACCATTGTTAGGTGAAAAGGTATTGTAAAGGTCTTCGAATCCGATCCGTAGTTATCCGAAAACACGTGGCTACTATCGGTTAGAATGCTGAAGTGCATGGCTTGATTATTCATATGAATGTATATATAAACAATTGGTTCACGCAATGCAGTCCAATATACAATAACAGTTCGGTACAGATCATTTGCATTTTTTTGCAAATAATTTCTCTAAGCTGTACGGAGATTTCAGTGAATATTATTGCAATCATGAATTTTAGTAATTATAGTCACTGGTTTCGTGAAATGGAAGATTTTGAGCTTTCACAAACTTGGGGATATGAATATGTGTATACCTAATGCTATGGAATCGCTATATGAACTTTCGCATATATTTACACTCCATACTTCGTGTTTAGAGCTAATGTACATAGATTGCGATATTACCGTTTCCTTGTCCGGAATTGTTTACGTGATATCAATTTTCCCACGCATTTACTCATAACAATTTGGCATGATCAATAATCTATGAACCTCAGAGCAAACAAATCTACAAGATGTGTCAAAAGAGCATCAAGATTTGACTGCATTTTATTTATTTATACGAATCAATGACCTGGAGGCATATGACTATATGTACTGTAGTTTGAGAAAGGTTACAAAGTCATAATTAATAATTATAATTGATATTAGTTAAATTGTTAGATGTATCAAGGTGGTTCCCTACCCAATTCGACCTGTCCTAAAACATTCGGCTGAACGCGTGCTGGACGGTGCTATTAAACGGAATATCGCGAACCGGGCACCAAAAACGGGAAAAAGGGGTCTGTAGCGCAATTCTATTGGCGATTTCGAACACGTACGTCCCAAAACATGTTCGTTTCACGTTCAAATAGAGAAATGGCGTGTAAAACGTTTTGAAAACCGTTTTACCTGGACTTTTTCTCTATTTTTAGCGTAAATCGAACATGTTCCGAGCCGTACGTGTTCGCAATTGCACATAGAATTGCGCGACGTATTTTGTTTTTTCGATTTCGGTGCCCACGCAGAGACATTCCGTTTGATAGCACCTTCTGCACGCGTTTATCCCAATGTTTCCAGGTCTGGTGGAATTGGGTAGGGAAGCACCTCAAGGGGAGGGCATACTCGATTTTTACCGGCCTGTCTTTTTTCGCGAACATCTCCGAAACGGAGGCATGAATCGAATTGTCCTTTCGGCAGCCGATGTTTAACGAGTAATGAGTTCGAACTGGTACGTTTTATCGGATGAAATCGGGAATTTTTTTTTTTTTTGATCGAAAAGTTTTGGCGTGCCATTTATGTCGACTTATATCAAAGCCGACGCATCAAAAATGCAAAATATCGGACGGGAGCCCGAGTCTATAGGGAATTCCGGACACAGCCATGCCAAAACATCTTTGTTTCCGACAACGATGAAGGAGGCAGTTGTATTCTGCGTTTTTGTTGTAATTTTCGCGATTGTCAGAGGCTGGGAGCGGTGATGACCGCTAAATGTCAAGATGTTAGTTCTCTGAACGCCCGCGAGATGTCGTCGCGCGCACATTTTTAGATTATCAGTCAGAGATGATTGGACTACAGGTCGAGTGACGTAGTACCAGGTGTATCAATGTAACAGTGGGGTGACATCTCACGGGCGTTCGGAGAACTAACATCATGACATTTAGCGGCCATTACCACTCCCAGCCTCTGACAATCGCGAAAATTACCAGAAAAACGTAGAATACAACTGGCCCCTTCATCGTTGTCAAAAACAGAAATATTTTGGGATGGTTGTGTTCGGAATTCCCTATAGAATCGGGCTTCCGCGGCCGATTCTGCATTTTTGATGTGTAGGCTTAGATATAAGTCGACATAAATGGCACGCCAACACTTTTCGATCAAAAAAAAAAAAAATCCCGATTTCATTCGATCAAACGTACCAGTTCGAACTCATTACTCGTAAAACATCGGCTGCCGAAAGGACAAGTCGATTGATAGCCTCGTTTCGGAGAAAGTCGAGCAAATAGACAGGCCGGAAACAAATCGAATATACCCCCCCCTTAAGGGCCATCCCTAGTCGCCCACCTCCTTTTGATACAATGTTACACATTTCAATTATTATTCGAGCCCAGGCGTCGAAAACGCAAAAAGGGCCAACGTCGCGCGAATTCTATTTCAATTCCGAACACATCCACCCAAAAAATGTTCGTTTTATGCGAAAACAGAGCCTATACAGATGGTTTTTACATTATTCGAATGTTGTCGAATTCGATTTCCTCGGCGAATTACGTAAAAACAATCTGTAGACTCTATTTTCGCACGAAACGAACATTTTTTTGGACGTATGTGTTCGGAATTGAATTTGAATTTGCGCAGCGTTGGCTTTTTTGTGTTTTCGACGCCTGGGCGCAGATAATAATCGAAATGTGTCACATTTACGTATTTCGCCGAGGAAATCAAATTCGAAAAATGTAAAAACCATCTGACTCTATTTTCGCATGGAACAAACATTTTTTTGGACCTATGTGTTCGGTATTGAATTTGAATTCGCGCAGCGTTGGCCTTTTTTGCGTTTTTGACGCCTGGGCTCGGATAATAATCGAAATGTGTAACATTGTATCAAAAGGAGGTGGGTGACTAGGGACGGGACTTAAGGTGCTTGCCTACACAATTCCACTAGACCTGAAAACATTGGGAAAAAAGATGCTATTAGATGGAATATCTCTGCATGGGCACCGAAATCAATGAAACAAAATACGTCGCGCAATTCTATGTGCGACTCCGAACACGTAGGGCCCAAAAAATGTTTTTTTCACGCAAAAATAGAGAAGATATCCATGTAAAACGGTTTTGAAACGTTTTTGAAACGTTTTACATGGATATCTTCTCTATTTTTGCGTGAAAAAAACATTTTTTGGGCCCTACGTGTTCGGAGTCGCACATAGAATTGCGCGACGTATTTTGTTTCATTGATTTCGGTGCCCATGCAGAGATATTCCATCTAATAGCATCTTTTTTCCCAATGTTTTCAGGTCTAGTGGAATTGTGTAGGCAAGCACCTTAAGTCCCGTCCCTAGTTTTTGAAACGTTTTTGAAACGTTTTACATGGATATCTTCTCTATTTTCGCGTAAAAAAAAATTTTTTTGGCCCTACGTGTTCGGAGTCACACTTAGAATTGCGCGACGTATTTTGTTTCATTGATTTCGGTGCCCAGGCACAGATATTCCATTAATTAGCACCTTTTCTCCCAATGTTTTCAGGTCTGGTGGAATTGGGTAGGCAAGCACCTTAAGGCAGATTTCTAATACTTGATTGATTTGTGTTTCTAAGCAAGTTCTCAGCCACATTAAGCTCCTTAATTTATTTTTGATCCCGATTCTATTTTGTGTGTATAGCTCGCCGTGTATCAAATCTGTTTACCAAAGAAAAAACTGGTTGTTATCTGTTTACAACAGATATAATATAGCTTTGGCAATAGATAAAGTGATTTTTAAATTACTAATATTGTTTTCGATTTTATTTATTTTTTTCACTTTATCAAACTGCTAATTCATATTTGCGAGGCTAAATATAGACGAAATGCTGATTGATCAGGATCAAAAGTTGGTAAACACAGTAGACACTCTGCGGCGTATAGAAATAAAATTGTGAGTGAGTCAAATAAATACTCCCAAACGAAATGAATGGTTCAAATTTGTGGGTTTAAAAAGCGATCGAAAAAATCTCAGCACTCATCTGTATTCGCTATATTTTTACCTGTTTTCTTTGTGCATCAAACATTTCTGTAACAATATAATAGCCGCTCGTTGCGAACTGTAACCGATATGTTGATAACAACTTGAGGAAGATATACATTGTGTATAGTAGAGCGGGACGACAAAAACACATTATTTTTCGTTCGTTGTTGTTTGAGCGAAAAAAGTGTATTTCAGGAAAAAGCCTGTATGAAAAAAAAGGAGGTTGAGCGTCGATATGTTGCGGCTCGTCTTTTTTTCTTTAATTTTCAAGATGCGGAATTATTTTTTCTTTCCGCAATCGGCTCACATTATACATATGCCGAAAGGTGTTTTTTCCGATTAAAGAAAATATCGTAAAAGTTGAAATCTTTCCAAAGGCATCGTTTCTTCGATATAATAACAATAATAACAATAATAACAATAATAACAATAATAATAATAATAATAATAATTAATGCTAACTGACCCGCCATACCCGATAGGGCATGTCCCAAGGAGCTTCTGAAGAGCTTGTGTGAAAAAAATGAAAAAAAACGAAATTAACAAGAAACCTTTCGTCGCATGTAATTCGGCAAACGATATGTGTTCACCATCAAGTATTAGTAATACTTATTGAAATAATTATTTTTCTTTATTTTAGTAAAATTTTGTTTCTCTAGAGAGCAACACGCTGAAAAAAAAAAAAATAAAAAATCTTTCTCACTATACTGTATATATTATGCAAACTGAAAGTTAAAAAAAAAAAGGAAAAAAAAAAATGGAAGTTCCACAAGATATTGACACTTGAACAACTCCCATTCGTAGACAGAGCTTTTTTCATGTAAAAGACACACTTTTTTCCCTCAAATATTTCCCTCAAAACGTCCAGTCATCATGTCTTCATCCGACTGATATTGAGTATCATCAATATCACGTCAATTTCTAGGATCTGTAGGAAATATTCGAGCATTTTGATGAACGGGCGTAGCTCCACGTCCATTTATGATAATAAATATATTTTTAATATCTGCTAACACAAAAATGCACGATGGAATATGCATCGACGTAAATTTGTATCGTACGCTGTACACTGAAAGTTTCTGAGGCGAAAAATAATTTTCACGGACATTATTTTGGCTGATTCACTGATGCGAGTTGAAGAAAAAGGTTATTTTTATCGTTTCGCTTTGTGGCAATGCGCCAGCACACTCTTATCGTTACATCAGAGCATTACAATATCTTCTACATTCAAGGGAATCGCAGAGTATCAAGAAATATCGATTGACACCTTTTCAAGTCTGTCAATCACACTGTTGAATATAAAGGATATTTTATACGAAGACAAGCATTTAGTTTATTGGTGATTTCATACGAAAAAAATTACTGATTAAGGTGCTTGCCTACCCAATTCCACCAGACCTGAAAACATTGGGAAAAAAGGTGCTATTAAATGGAATATTTCGGCCTAGGCACCGAAATCAATGAAACAAAATACGTCGCGCAATTCTATGTGCGACTCCGAACACGTAGGGCCAAAAAAACGTTTTTTTTTACGCAAAAATAGAGATTATATCCATGTAAAACGTTTCAAAACCGTTTCAAAACCGTTTCAAAACCGTTTCAAAACCGTTTCACATGGATATCTTCTCTATTTTTGCGTTAAAAGAACATTTTTTGGGCCCTACGTGTTCGGAGTCGCACATAGAATTGCGCGACGTATTTTGTTTCATTGATTCCGGTGCCCGGGCAGAGATATTCCATTTGATAGCACCTTTTTTTCCAATGTTTTCAGGTCTGGTGGAATTGGGTAGGCAAGCACCTTAAATAACGAGATAATTGATTGAAAAAAAAAAAAATCGTGAGCTAGGTAATGTATACAAATTTCACGTCGACCGGTACATTAATTTTCGCGATCTAGTTGCCACCTGGTCAAAAAATCTAGTTTCGACGAAACGCGAAAGACAGTATGAGCTTTGAGAAAATATAGCGGAAACAAAATCTATCAGTGTCGCTTCATGATTCCTGAAAGCCTGACGATTCCATGAAATTTAGTGCTCGGCCAAAAAGCCCATTTTGTCATTCTATTCTGAACCCCTATGTTGAAGCTAACGACATTCAACCCTACAATACTCTCTCTTCCGACGAACTTGCAGGGTCAGAAATCTACTCATCGCGGATCTCGGTATTATCTGTTGAAATTGGCCCAACGAAAAAAGTGATTCGAAAATCGCATTTGTACTGGGTACCTGACTAATCTATCCCTGGTATTAGCTCTTCCTGATATTCATCAGGTCGACCCCAGATCCTCATGTGACCGACCTAGTTAACGACTACTGTTCATTCTCTAAAAATAACTTCGTCGCAGCTTGCGTACGTCTATTTATATGGGGAATTCCATGTCAACTCGACCAACGATTATCCCTCACCATTTTCGATTCGCTTCACGATTTTTCATACGATTCTGGGATCTTAAAAAAGCACTGCTGAATTTTTTCAGATTTTTCCCTGCAACCGTTAATTTTCAATGATTATTCAAACCCATCTCAAAATTGGCATTCTTTAAAAATCTCAAAAAATTCTTAAAAATCTTATTTTTCATTCAGATCATTTTGACACCCCTCCCATGATGGAATGAATTTTTCGTCTATTTTTTTTAGCGCTTTTAACGTTTTGAACAAGCGAAACACCCCTTTTCCAACGTTTCGAAAATTTTCAAAAGATTACCTAAAATTCTGTGTTCAATTCTGAATAGTTTCACGTGCGACCCACGATAACGTACGAGCCTCTTCTGGGGCCTTAGTACACTTATATAAAACATCTATGATTCAATCAAATCGTTTGTTCAAAATGTTAAAAGTGTTAAAAAAATAGAAGAAAAAATCATTCCATCATGAGAGGGGTGTCAAAATGATTGGAATGAAAAATACGATTTTTGAGATTTTTTTGAGATTTTAAAAAAATTCCCATTTTTCAAAAAATCTGAAAAAATTCAGCAGTGCTTTTTTGAGATCGTAGAATAGTATAAAAAATCGTGAAGCGAATCGAAAATGGTGAGGAAAATCATTGGTCGAGTTGACATGGAGTGCCCCATATATATAGTATATACAAAGGTGTATGTATAACTTAACGCATGTGTACATCATATAGGTGGAATGATCAGATCCACGAAGCCCTAAGCGCGACATACAGGGTGATTCAGAATCGGGTACTTTCCTTACACCGGTGGATTCCTTGTGAAAATCTAAGACCAAAATTATTTATCCTAAAATGTCGAAAGCCAAGCCGTTTTCAGGTAGGAGTCATTTAAAGTAAGCCATTACGAGAGCAGATACGAGAATGGCTCGCCGCCGCTATTGTCGGCCTACCGGATCTCGCGACGCCTCACCCGCCGCCGCGATCGCGCTAACTGACAAAACGAATGTAATATTACCATTTTATGCATGAATATGGAATCAGCATTCGTCTGTTTCCATTGCCTGATCGTCGTTTTGTCAGTTGGCGAGATTGCGGCAGCGGGTGAGGCGTCGCGAGATCCAGTAGGCCAACAATACCAGCGGTGAGCCATTCTCGTATCTGCTCTCGTAATGGCTTACTTTTAAATGGTTCCTACCTGAAAACGGCTTGGCTTTCGACATTTTAGGATGAATAATTTTGGTCTTAGATTTTCACAAGGAATCCGCCGGTGTAAGGAAAGTACCCCATTCTGAATCACCCCTTGGAGATCCATTTGCACGATCGAATTAAAAAGGGACACGTCTGTACTGTATAGACGATTGTGATGTTTCAATTAGGGATCACTTGATTGCGAAAATGACCTGTGCTGACTTATAGATAATTATTAAAGATACGGTAAAACTTCACTTCTAATTTCCGGGGTACATAAATCTCGGTAACAAACATGGTGGTACCAAATCGCAATCGAATGGATTATCCTTAAAACTCCTTGAAACTTCTCAAGAAGAGAGAAATTTTGCTTGATGAACTGACTGCATTCGAGATTTCATAGCTTCTTCAAAAAGGTTTTAAAGACTTGAAACTAGAATCATCTCAAAAGTTCGAATGGCTACTTCAAGATGCTTTTTGTAAAATTGATGTTTTTTCCAAGCTGTATGTCATTTCTCCATTAAATGTGATGAGATGGTGTTAAAAATGTGTGATTTGCCATCGCCGAGAGGATAAGTATTTCAAAAGTGAAATGAATCGAGTCCATCTGTGGATAATTTCAGGTTTCGCGGATGATCACTGAATCTGCAAAAAAAAAAAAATTCAAAATTTTGAAAAAATCAAATACTTAGCCCATCTCTGCTGAATCTACTATCGAAACTACGACTTGCGTTTTCGAGGTGATTAGAGCGTGTATCAAATACCCTTAATAATAGACGATCATCAACGACGAAATTCATCCAGTCTGCGAAAAGTTTTAATGAGTCTGTAAAAATGACCACTAAATTTCCCACTTCCATTCCTGTCTCTCGTTACACCGGAGTTGAATAAACTGCAGGTATTCTTAA
Organism: Tenthredo scrophulariae; assembly: GCA_963978835.1. NCBI lineage: Eukaryota > Metazoa > Arthropoda > Insecta > Hymenoptera > Tenthredinidae > Tenthredo > Tenthredo scrophulariae. The sequence continues at coordinate 9,141,528 of OZ022233.1, read as the reverse complement.
AAGCAGTCGCAGCTGATCAGTTCAAATACAGTGATTTTCTGTCTCAATTTCATAGAAATTGCCTGGAGGTTCCGATCATCTGGGAAACTAATATTATAACGTTCGTGAAAAGGTTACCTCAACGATTAACGGTGTGACCAGTTACGGACCTACGTCATCGCCAATCTTTATTTGAAAAGGCGCTTCAGACGTAACTCTGACAAACAATTACCTCCGTGAGACGTTTGGAATATCACATTTAGTTTCTACCAGATGCCCCATAATGAATGTACGAATTATTATTGTTTTCATTTATTGATTGAGCCCTTCTCAAATATTATTGTTTTCATTTAGCTAATCACATAAGCAAATATTTTGAGTTTTGTTATTCTGAATCTCGTAATGTAGCAGAGGGTAGGCAACGCACTCCCTCTTCGCTGTTTTGAGAGATTACCTTCTCAGAGTCGATATGCATACCTACCTGCCGTCACCAGTCTCTTATGGCGAATAAACCGTTGTTTTCGAAACGGCATGCACAAAGTTTGATTTTCCGTCCATGCGCAGCGTTCGGAAAGTACTCAAATTCCGCACAGCGTGTATGAGCATGCGGGAAAGTAAAGCGAGCGGAAAAATCATCTTCAGGACTTCGCGCACCTCATCCAGAAAACTAGTATGTGAAACAAGTGGGTATTCGTGATCTCTGCACTCGTGTCATTATCGCCCTCGAGGGAATCACCAACTTCACGCACTTATTGCACAATGCACTATTACCTCCAATTAGAAAGAGGCTGCAAGCCGGCAAGGCCATTGATGCTGGAAAATTGGAAAAAAAATGACGAAGGAACTAAAACACACAGATTAATGTGATGAGTGAAACATGCATCTACCACAAAAGTCCAATAAGAGCGTGAGACTAGAGTTTATTGCGCAGTTATCTAATTGTTTCAATTAGTTTGAGTAGACTGTCTACACCATTATACTAAATGGACGAGCTTGGTCTGGAAATAGATACTACGATGGGGTGAAACGATAACAATTACGTAGAAAGGAGTAATGCTGGAGATTGAATTGGAAAATCAATGATTAACTTCTCACGATGTTGATGTGTCCAAACTTCCAGGTATGCCTATACCATATGCTATCTGCGGACATCAGGAAAATTGGTGATTACATAGCAACATAGCTAAAAGCTAATGGATACTCAGTTATAAATTACGGGCTAATCGATTCGAAGATAAAAAATGGGTTATGGCTAGCTAAAAATAGCAAAACATTTCAGATACGACCAATCAAATATAGATATAGTGCGATGTCCGAGATCTAGATGGTGTTATTTTGCAATTTATGGATAGCTCACTTTGGGCTGTAGCAGGTGGATGACACAAATTGATTTTGACGGATCTGTTTACTGTTATCTATTTTCACGGTAGACTTGCGTTAGTTTCGAAAACAAGTTTTGCACGTGAAAATATTTGCCAATTATATAAGCTCGAGTGAACGCGCATGTCGTACACAGCTCTCTCGCGGAAAACAATGCATAGGGATGTATTTCTGGATGAATTGTTCAACAAGTGATACAATGGGATATTAAACACCTAACTGATGTCGAATGACCTAGAATCTCACGATCAAAGATTTCCAAAGAATATCCACAATGAAGACTTTTAAAGTTTAAGGAAGCCTTCCACTTTCGTATCAGTGTCATCGGCCTTCGTTCTCTTCATCGAAGTTTCTTTCGCAGACGAAGCCCTACTTGCGTGTACTTCTTCCGTTTCTAGAGTTCTACAGGTCTACCTGATTGATACTTTTCGAAATTATGATATCAATGGGCAAGGAACTATCCCAACGAAAATTTGTTCATTTCTCACTTCCAAATAATTTGATTAGAAGTATTGTAGAGTTCACAACGAATAACAGACAATTATAGGAAAGTGGACGAAGATGAGACAGATACAAAACTTCCGAATACCACAATCTCGGAATATTTATTTTTCTGACTTTTAAAAATGCATTCATCTTGCCCCATAATTTTTCATCTTGGAATCCCAGCTTACAAATATGCCTTATTTTTAAATGACAAATAATGAAAATATTTGTCTACATTTTCTATGAATTTGTTATTTTCTTAGATGGTCTGTCTTGCCCCAATCTCTTCAAGGTGTTGCATGTAATGTAATTAAAATGCTTCTTTAGTAGCGAAATAAGAAAAAATCTTGAATACCGTTAGATATGACTACAATTGTCGTCATACCGTTATTTATGTTCATGTGCCAGAGTTGGGTTATTGTTATGTTTGAATTAAATTTATAGGGTCATGAGGCCCGGTTCAGATGATCGTGCTCCCAAAGTTTTGGAGAAATCAGTCAAGTCATTTCGGTGATATTGACCCTCAGAGCTAAGGGGAGGGTTTACCAGATTTTTACCGGCCTGTCTATTTTCTCGACTTTCTCCGAAACGAGGCTATCAATCGACTTGTCGTTTCGGCAGCCGATGTTTGATGAGTAATGAGTTCGAACTGGTACGCTTGATCAGATGAAATCGGGATTTTTTTCTGATCGAAAAGTGTATGCGTGCCATTTATTTCGACTTGTATCAAATTAAAACCCTATGCATCAAAAATGCAAAATCGGCTTCCTGAGCCCGATTCTGTATGGAATTTCGAAGACGACCATCCAAAAACATCTTTGTTTTCGAGGAACGATGAAGCGGCCAGTTGTATTCTCACAATCAGCCTACGGGCCCCCACCATCCAAGACCCCCACCAACTTCAACTTATTTTCACTGACTGATTAAGTTTGCATAGTTGAGGAGAAAAATTTTTTGAAGTTTGAAAAAAGTTATGTAGCAAATGCGAAAGCAATATAAATATCTGCCATTTTTAGCCAAAAAAAATCTTTGTTTCGAAGATTGTAAATTAAATATTGTAGCAAATGAAGTGCCACTTACTCTAATTTAGAAATTAGATCAACATATTATACCAAAGAAACGACGAGATATAGTTCATTATGATGCAATAAAAAATTCAATACTGATAATGGTCTTTACTTCTTTAATTAGGCCTCCACCGCTTTTCTGCCTACAGGCCCCCCACACCCTTAAATCCGGCGCTGCACATATTGTGGTATCGGTCCGTTAAATTGTATATCCATTATTGTATACCATTTGCATACTCAAACCTGGGTATAAGTTTGCATTTCCTCGGACTTCATTTAAAGGTGATGCTCGCAGTGATTGGGGTTGTTTTTGTTCCTTTTGTTTTGCTAAATGCAGCAATAGGCTTAACACTAAATCCCAAATAGCTCTTGATTTGTTCATGCTCCATCCGTAAGCGTCTTGTAAAGCGTCACCATGTATGGAGTGTACCGATTAGAGATTTTATTACTTCGAAGTCAACCCATATTCCGAAATTGATGAATCATCTCCACATTCTTGTTCGTGTGTTGTCAACTATTTTTCCGATAGTTTCTTTGTTTGAGAAGTGGACTATCGACATTTCCTGATCTGCTACCGGTTGTCCTGTCATTCCTCTAGCCACACCATTCAGTAATCCGTATTTCCATGCTGGGAACATCATAGATCTTGTAATCGTTCGAAATCTTCCGATGAATAGATTTCACTCGTTGCTAAATCGTTTGGATTTATGTATCTCAGAAGCGCCTCGGGAATGTAGGTCTTGGATCGTCAGGGGATCGTTAGGCCGGTGAATACATGCCCCTAATTCATCGGTATCATCGAGGGTATCACACAAGGTTCACCACTCGGATATAAAGTTTTATCTGTTTTATTCCAAAGATAATAGTCGAACGGTGAACCTAGTGATCACCAATAATTTCGCGGCACATGTTACCGGCCTGACGGTCCGAGACCCGCATTCCTGCGGCGCCTCCGAAATAACATACGGTATATCGGTAATTGTTGATAATATTCCTATATTCTTCAGTTTTTCTGATTTTTACTTCTACTGGCATGCATTTAATTACATGAACTACTTCTCCGGCTATTGATGCCATATATCCTGGTCCTGTCATTATACTATGATATCCGAGTTTGTTTGGAATAATCGTTACAAGTGTTGGTATGTCGCGCAACAATTCTTGCTCTAGTTGGCATTTCTGCGTTAACACGTCTTGGTATAATGTTACGATTTGCGATCTTGAATGTTATTCGACGTGAACACATGTTGAGTTTAAATAGGTCTAAGTTACTTGTGGAAATCGGTTCTTTAGTAATAAATACGTCGTTGTTCGGATTTTCAAAAATAAATGATTTTGGATTTTCTGTCCTGACAACCGTTTTCCCGCATATCTGTGTCTGACCTTGTTCCGCTAATGCAGAGGTAATATCTCGTCTGGTGAGGGCAAAAGTTCCTCTTGTGTATTATCGTTGTCTTGAATTTTGGAAGCTTTTCCTTCGTATATAAAACATCGTATCGGTCTAAATGACATGAATCTCGTGGTACAACGTCCCGAAATGTATTGCCTCCTTCTATGTCTATAACGCTTTTCTTTTTTCAAAATCGCGAATCATTCCTAACTTAAGCATAAATTTCAATTTGCAGAATATAACGGCAGTATTCGTGGAATCGCGCCATGGGGAAGTGAAGACGCCTGCATACAGGCAACTCAAATATCAAGCACTTATGTTTTATTTCCCACGTAGCCAATGAGCACGCGATATGCGTAACAAAAATCGGCTATGTGGGAAATGAAACATAATCGCTTGATGTTTGAATCGCCTGTATGCAGGCGTTTCCACTTCCCTATGGAACGTAGTTATTTTCGGCGATTTCCCTGTGAAGTCAAAACTAACGCAACTATCGTCCCCGACAGGAGATATTTCATCACAATTTTTTCGCCCGGCAATAATTTTTGTTGTTTCATTTGCACCATTCCATTCGAAAACTATTGCGAATTGACCCGTAAAAATTTGACCCTAGGGTGCTGCAGAAATCTATTCGAGAAATGAACTTCGAACGAGCATCGAGCATGTATACAGTTTTCAGAATTTGAAATACGCGCGGGATCAGGAACGAGCGTGTCGCTGCGACCTCTGTGATTCCCTACGATGACTACTATGCTGCCACGGACGAGAAATACTGAACACATACCCATTAACCGCATACATCGATGTAGACGAAACGTCAGAACTCTATACCCTAGATTACAATTTACAAATTATAATTAGTTTAGCAATCGAGCGCCCGTGGATTACCAGTGAGTGATCATGGCCTCCACGATATACAAAACGCGAAAAATTCGTAAGTTTTTAAAAACTCTCCTCTTCATATTCCTCGTACGTCTGTACTTTGTGAATCAGTTCATTTCAGCTCTAATATCTCCCTGATTCGTCGCGATCCCCAACATATCGTCAAGTGCTAACTGTACACATGTCAACCAGTCGTCGTCCGCTAGTAGATCGACTAATTAAAATACAATGTATAACTCTATATCTTGTAATCTCGTTTTTAATTTATGTATGTAACATTGACGACCTAGATTATTACCTATCAAGAATTTGACTAGTCATTTTATACATAATCCTACTATTCGGACTTTGTCCTCTGACTGATTTAATCACAAAGTTCACAAGTTCGATGAAGTATCTTACATAAACACATTTATCACTCGATTTCAATTCTTTCTATCTAATTATTAAGTTTACACCTTTTTATCATTTGTTCAGTATTATTTCTGTTGTTTTTTATCATCGATCACAGGAATCTGCAATCTTAATATACATTTGATGCAATACAACAAATTATTGATTAAATAAAAACATGTTTTCCCAAAAATCACAATGGACCTTTTATTTCTAAATTAATTCCTGAAAATAAACAGAAAAGAATAGTTCCACCGTTTCCTAGATATGAAAATGAGTTCAAATTATAACATTAACTGACGCATTACCCATCACCGTCACAAATCAGATTACAACGAATAATTTTCTTTCATTTGCAGTACAGAAACTACAGCGAGCATGTCAAAGATCATACTCAGATGTATCAGTTCCAAAAATAACCACCCACTATACGATTGTACCAAGAGAATCAGATCCACGATGGAAAGGTAGGGAAATATATTCAAAGTAGTTCTTTTTTTTTTTATTCATCTAAATTTGCAAATATTTTCTGATTAAAAATTTAATGAAAACTTTTGTAAGATGTAAACATGGAAAGGTACGTCGACGAAACGGATATATTGATCGTTGGCGGCGGTCCAGCAGGAATGGCAGCCGCCATTCAAGCTCGAAAATTAGCTGAACAGCACGGCAAGGAATTGCGTGTTACATTAGTAGAAAAGGCAGCAACTATAGGTGGCCATATCCTGAGCGGCGCTTGTATAGACCCGGTTGCTTTGAACGAACTCCTGCCAAATTGGAAAGAACTCGGTGCTCCATTGACAACCCCGGTCACCGAGGACAGGTTTGGATTCTTGACTGAAAAAGGCAGAATACCAATACCAATTTTCAAAGGAATGCCCATGGACAACCACGGAAATTATGTAGTGAGGTAAAAAGCTGTATAAAAATTGTGAAAAATCTAGAAAGAAAGCCGTAGGACATAGGATCAAACTTCGGTGCAAAATCTGAAAGAATAACTGAAAAACAAAAACCAACAGGTTGGGTCATGTAGTCGCATGGCTTGGCGAACAAGCCGAAGCAGCTGGAGTTGAATTGTATCCTGGTTATGCCGCTGCTGAAGTAATTTACCATGAAGATGGGTCTGTGAAAGGAATAGCTACCAATGATGTTGGAATTGCTAAGGATGGATCTCCTAAGGATACATTTGAAAGGGGTATGGAACTTCATGCAAAATGTACCATTTTTGCAGAAGGATGCCACGGCCATTTGGCTAAACAATTGTTCAAGAAGTTCAACCTCAGAGAAAAGTGCGAGCCTCAAACTTACGGAATTGGACTTAAGGAGGTTTGCTCGATTTTAAATGAATTCAATTTTATCTATGTACCAGAGTCTGTACCAAACTGAGAAACCTTGAAAACCGAAGAAAGTCGCCAGACATTTGAGTAGAAACTTAGAATATTGTACTGAGCGGTCAGTGCTTAACTTTATTCGTCTCCTGATTCGTAGATGATTACCGTTTCACTAGAATGCAAAAACAGTATCTAAAATAGTATTTTAGAGCGATTAGGGATTTATTTGGAATAAATTTGATAGGAAAAGTATAATATATGGAATACTCAACGAACTTCGGAAGTATATTTCTTCAACAATACTGATATTTGAGAATATGAATAACTGCATAGACTAGCAATAGCGGTTGTTGATTCCAATAGAAGTTGTTGATATTAGGAATTGCAGAAATAAGTTGTATTCTGAATCAGTGCAATTGACATATCAGGCATAATTTCATACAAACTTTCAGTTTTTACTTTTGTTGACTGTGACAATTAATTTCGTGTAGATTTTTGATTCTCTCAAACCACAAGCTGCTTGATTTTTTATACTATGCATGTTATATAATTCATTTTCGTTAGTAAAATTGAAATAGTACTCTGTTGACTATCAATGAACAATGAAATCAGATAAGAGATCTTATGTCATCCAGATACGACCAATTTTATCTGACAATTTATTGTACCAAGATAAGACAATGAGTCATGTTAAAATTGGATCGGCGTTTGAAATTCTTGATGATATGAAATAACATGAAATTAAAATGTATAGTTTCGCCTTCAACGAATTTCATATTTTAATCCAGGTACGCTGTGAGGGATTATTCAATTGACACAGTTTCTTCACAGCTGATTATTTGTACTTCGACACATAATTCGAGATTATTTGAAATTTTACAGACTTTGCTTCACACAAAATTGATCACACCGAAGAAATACTTTCTCCAAATTTTAAACAAATTTCACGCTGCGATAATAAATTTTTCTTCCGTAGACTCAATGTGTGTGTGGCAAAGTCCATAAAATCTCAAATGAATTCTAATTATGTCGCAAATTACAAGTAATCAGCTATGGAAAGAACAGAATCCATAGAATATTTCTTCGAAGCGCACCAGAGATTAGAAAAACATTATGTCCAAGGTGTATATAGTGTGATCTAGAATTAGGGGAGTCCCAATGAATTGCCTGTCAAAATCTAAGACAAAAATGATCAATGATGGAATATTCAGGAGGCGACGAGTTTCGGATGGAAGCTGTTCGAAGTTAGACAATAGAAGAGCAGATAAGGGAGGGCCTCGAAGCTGTTGAATAAATTTGTTCGAGAACATTTAGATTCTTCCTTTCTCATTTCGTCGTCAGAAGCGTCTCTTATCTGCTCCTATCTGAAAACAGTTGCCCCCTCGACATTTCATCATTCATAATTTTGGCTTAGATTTTGACGAGGAATCCATTTCAATCAAGTCAGGATGTAATGATTTCATACAATCGTCTTAGGTTTGGGAAATCGATGCCTCTCAGCACAGACCAGGAGCGGTTGAACATACTATTGGCTGGCCATTGGACAAAAATACTTACGGGGGCTCGTTTTTGTATCACTTAAACGAAGATACACCGTTGGTAGCCGTTGGTTTTGTAGTGGGATTAGATTATACGAATCCTTACTTGAGCCCGTTTAGAGAATTCCAGAAATTCAAACATCATCCTGCAGTTAGGCCAACGTTTGAAGGTGGCAAGAGGTAGATTACAGTTTGTTATTTTGTGATTTGTCCTAGACAGATTTCACTACTTCTATAACTCTGCAGCTTCAAACTTCAACAAATTCATCAAACTCATGTTTCATTCCTACAGGATAGCATATGGAGCGCGAGCATTGACCGAAGGTGGGTTTCAAGCCATTCCCAAACTCCAATTTCCTGGGGGTTGTTTAGTGGGCTGTACAGCAGGCTTTTTGAATGTTCCAAAAATCAAAGGAACTCACAATGCTATGAAGAGTGGTATGTTGGCTGCTGAGAGTGTCATAGAAGCGATCATTGACTCTGAAGTTGATACCTCAACGTCTAAGGGTTTAGAACCAAAGAATTATACAGATAAGATCAACAGCAGCTGGATCTATAAAGAATTAAAGGCTGTCCGGAATTGCAGACCAAGTTTTCATTCGCCATTCGGGCTTTACGGCGGGGTGGCATATTCTGGAATCTCAATTATGCTCGGCGGGAGAGAACCATGGACTTTGTCGCACGGGGGTAAGAATTGACTCATACTTTTAATTGCTTCAATAAGTAACAATGTTCAACAATGTTCAGAAGATAATCAATGCTTTTCTTGATTGGCCTTTCTTATTGTGTTTTTGGAAAACAACAATTAATAGCTGACATATATCTGTGTATCAATTTCAGGTCCAGATAATGAAAGATTGAAACCTGCAGCACAATCTACTCCGATTGAATATCCTAAGCCTGACAACGTTGTTTCCTTTGACCTTTTGTCGTCGGTTGCTCTTACGGGTACAAACCACGAGGGTGACCAACCAGCGCATCTTACACTGAAAGATGACGCGGTACCAGTGAATCACAATCTAGCTTTGTACAATGGACCAGAAGGCAGATTTTGTCCAGCTGGTAAGTGAGCCTTTGAGCGTTTGATTAAGAGATTTCATAGAGTTTTGCAATTCGTTTCAACTTGACATACTACTAATATGGGTTTTCCTATATTCACGAACGTTCATATACACAACCCTAATATTTTTACATAATCGGATGGTTCTAAGTAGGTGTGCTTATAAATTCGTATCAATTCCTTTGACATACAGGTGCTAAATGAATTTCAAAAAATCTGTGCAGAGCCCTAGCTCTGTATTTCGACCAGAAAGTGTGTTTCCTAATTTAATAACATGGATTCTCGTGATACTTGACGTTATTAATTTTCTACAAATTCGCCCAAGACTTGAAGAGTTTGAAATTCATTCAAATTTATTGTAAATCGATGTAACTAATTGCAAGAAAAAGTTATCGGACTTTGATGCTACGTTTTTCATAGCTGCAGATCGATAAACCTAATGTGAAAAATTATATTTCGGAAATAAAGTGGAATCTCGATCATCCGGACTAATTGGGACCAGAGGTAGTCTGGCTAATCTATCTTATGGTAAAATAAAAATTGTGTTAGCATAAAATCAGATTTTTATTGATACATCTTTGTATTCGCCGTAGTGAATATACATAGTATATAGAAATGCGTGTATCATACGATTATAACGCTTTACAATGTATCAGAATATTACTTTGGCTGGAAATGTGTAACTTATAATCAATCTACTGTAAGGTGCTATAAAATATGAGTCGGATAATCAGGATTCTACTGTATCCCATAAGCATTGTAATTACAACAATATACTGAAGATGTAAGCGAATTACAGATTTTTCAAGCGTTCGGTGTAGACGTGTAGAAAAATAATAGCTGCCAGTATCAAGAAACTTCATGCTATTGAAATGGGATAGAAGACACGTCTTTTCATAATCTTAAAATAATGTATTTGAAGTTAGGCTGCAGGTCTAATCGGTTAAAAATTTCCAACACCTTTATGAGGGCGTTCCTAATCACACATATTTGTCAAGAAATTCCTAAATTAAAAGAACAGTTCAGCAGTGAACAAGACTTGATTCGTTTAGTACAAAACTAAAATTCTATTCATTAGGTGTCTACGAGTTTGTACCTGAAGAAGACGGATCTAGACAAAGATTACAGATTAATGCCCAAAATTGTATACACTGTAAGACCTGTGACATCAAGGATCCGACGCAGAACATTAACTGGGTGGTGCCCGAAGGTGGTGGTGGCCCTGCTTACAATGGAATGTAGAATTTATAACCTCAGTTAGAACTGATGTTGTTTGCGGACCTTTTGTACGATTTTTATACATATACATAGTTGCATCATACAGAGAGATTAACGCTATGGTTTACACTCAGTCAAAGCCAACTCTGCACACTCTAGGTTTTTCATCTGTTTATTGCAGGCTGGCCATCCACTTTTCTTTTTTTTTTTTCGAATCGATGTCTTCCGAAAGCAAATCAATTCAACCAGAAAAAAAATGCAGATGCTGGCCTGCGATAAACAGATGAAGAGCCTGGAGTGTGTCGAGTTGGCTCTGACTGAGTGTACACCATAGCGTTAATCTCTCTGTATATCAAATTCTGGGAGGCAAATCGTTTCATGCAAACTCTGCAGACACTAAAATTGAAGGAAATCCAGAGTTCAAACTATAACCCATTTTTATATCGCGAGAAATGATATCTGACAAAGGTACTAAGGTAAAGAATGTAACGTGAATGGGGCGATAGAGTTTTATTGAACTCTGGTTCGTGCAAAGAAAAGATGCAAGCCAAAGGTCGATTTTATTATACAGCGCAATCATTATTGTTCTAAAGATACCGTCAAAATATGATGGTCAGAAATGTATAAAGGAAAAAGTATATTTTTTGATAAAATGGAATTCTATTCATATACACATCTAGGTAGAATTGTTTTTCTTATCATCTATTCTGGAATTATTAACCAGAAAGTTACTAGTAATCAGTCAAAGTAAAAAGTAATTATATTTGGCTAAAATTTTAGACACGTTTTAACGTAAATTAATTAAAACTGTGGGAATGGAACGATTTCTACGCTTTGGAGAACCCCGATAATTTGGGCCGCAATAACAAACTTTTTACACAATTCCAATTTTATTGCAGTCCGGTTGTGTATACGGTCTGGAAACGTGAAATGGAAAGTGTGTGGACAGTTCGGTGACGATAATTGCATTTATGCACCTTACGGCTTCCAAAAAAGCGGAATCAAAGCAAGACCAGCTCATGCTTATCGAATTTTTTGAGTGCTATCGGAATCTACAAGTTTTTGGAATCGTCCCATTCCTGACTAAAACATTTTGCAAGCAATTCAATGCAAGACTGTAGCAATAGCCTGAACTCTGATGTATACAGGTATCGAGTCACATATATAAGTCAGAGTTACGAAACAACTTGTATATAGTAGGTAATTAGTTTGTACGTTCCAATACGAAGGTAGCTTAGAATACACACGCGTGTGAAAAAATTGAATTCGTAGTTTTGGTTCATCGGCTCAAATTTTTGAACACATCTTCAAATTTTAACTTCTTAGTCATCGTGTGAATGTACGATTAACGTTATTCTTTGTATCATTTACGGGAGTGTGAATGATGTGTGATGTATTTTTATATCCAAGAGTTGTAAAGATTTATCTAATAAAGACTTTCATGATTTCTGTCTCAAATCTTACGACACGTATAATTACCAGATTTCCACCTGTTACGTAGCGATAGCATGCGGAGAAAGTATATGGTGGACTTAACAAAAAGTATCGGGGTGTACACCAATCCGATCATACAGAAAATTGCGAATACAAATTACTGATTTTACAGTCTGAGTAGTAGTGGCCCTGTCTTTTTTGTTTCTCTACAACTGCACTGAATCGAGGGGATGTCTCCGAAATATAGACCAAAGTACAATAATTTCTATGGAAAAACTCGTTTTCAACAGTTTGTTGAATTGAAAATACCAAATTTTTCCAAAGTCCAAGATTTCTCTATCCAAGAAACTTGATTGAAACTCATGTAGTCGTACAATGACTCGAATGTACACAATAACCGATTCAAAATTTCCCGCTCACAGATGATTGATTCAGGTAATCGTTGCCGACTTGACTCACGTAGTCGTTGCTGACTTGACTCGAGCGGTGGTTCGGGCTTGCCTCCGAAACATGCATTAAAGTACAACCATTTTCCTGAAATAACTCATTTTCAGCAGTTGGTTGAAATGAAAATACCAAATTTTGCCAAGGTCAAAGATTTCTCTATGCAACAAACTTGATTCAAACTCATGTAGTTGTATAACGACTTGAGTGACCACAATAACCGATTCAAAATTTCCCGCTTATAGTTGATTGATTCGGGTAGTCGTTACTGACTTGATTCGAGTGGTGGTTCGGGCTTGCCGGAAACGTGAGACGCCGGCCTGTTGTCACTCTTGCCTGCTGCTGCCTCACGCTGTGAACATCGCGTTCTAAGAAAACGTCGAACTAGTGTACACGATTTCTCAGAACAGTTTCAAACAATTCAAAGCATTTATTTTTCCGATGCGAAATCTACTTTTGCAAACATATTCGTGTGATAAAATTTCGGCTAACGTATTTTCGTGCGTGGGATTTTTGTTGAGATTAACGAGCTTCGAAAATCGACTAAGACGGCACTTCTTCACACATTACAAAATAACGACAAGTTATTTTAAAGCTTTTCAGCTACACGTTGTGGCTTCATTCTTTGTTTTTTTGTTTTCGAACAACTTCATCTTGAATTACCCTGGGCTATAGAGCATCTGTGAACACAGTATTTCTCTGTCTCTCTCTCTCTCTCTCTCTCTCACATCAGTCAGGTCTCGCATTCATTCTTTCTGTCTCGCACTTGAGTAGTTACGTTTCATACGTTTCATTTGCAGAGTTTTATTCTCTGTCATACTCACGTCCCCGCTAATTCGTCTATTTAATCACATCCGTTGAAAATCATTGAAATGATCAGTGGTTGTCTCTCGATTCAGATAAATCCGAATTCTTCGCATCACTCGTTGAGGTCTTCATGGCTCAAGGTGCTTCCCTATCCAATTCCACCAGACCTGAAAACACAAATAGAGAAGATATCCACGTGAAACGGTTTTAAAAACGTTTTACATGGATATCTTCTCTGTTTTAGCGTAAATTGAACATGTTTTGGGCTGTACGTGTTCGGAATCGCACATAGATTTGCGCGACGTATTTTGTTTTTTTGATTTCGGTGCCCAAGCAGAGATATTCCGTTCAATCGCACCTTCTGCACGCGTTTATCCCAATGTTTTCAGGTCTGGTGGAATTGGATAGGAAAGCACCTTAAGAGCATGTCCGAGTCCTACCTTTACCGACCGAAAAAAAAAAAAAAAAAATTGGCAAAAACTCGGAAACGGTGGTCAAAAATGATATATAATGAATTTATTCGATGATTCGAAAGGAACGAATAGGTTCGATATAGTACGCGAGATCAGTCGAAGTCGAGAAAAATGAATTTTTTTATGTTCGTCAAGTGTGACCGTGTCACTCATTTTGGTTAATATCAGAGTCTACGCGTCAAAAACGCAAAAAGCAGCAACGTACCCCTACTCTACATGCAATGCCGAACATTTTTGGCTAAAAATTGTGTTGTTTCACGCAACAAGGGGGCGAAGGGATCGAAAGTAGAGCGGTAGTAAAAGTGTAAATAGTGTAGAATTGTCGACAGTGACTACGATATATCTTTACCCGGACGATGATTTACGCCTAGAGCTATCTGTCGGGCTTCGTTAGCCGAGGACCGTGCCGTGTCTCAGCTGTCGGAAATCGACAGTTTTACACTATTTACACTTTTGATACCGCTCTACTTTCGATCCCTTAGCCCCATTGTTGCGTGAAACAACACAATTTTTGGACAAAAATGTTTGGCATTGCATGTAGAGTAGGGGTACGTTGCTGCTTTTTGCGTTTTTCACGCGTAGACTCTAATATGAACCAAAATAAGTGACACGGTCACACTTGACGAACATAAAAAATTCATTTTTCTCGATTTCGAATAATCTCGCGTACTGTATCGAACCTATTCGTCCCTAATCATCAAATAAATCCATTGTATATCATTTTTGCCCATCGTTTCTGAGGTTTTGCCAATTTTGGTTTTTTTCTCCGGTCGGTAAAGGTAGGACTAAGACATGCTCTTAATTGAATCAGCGGCTGTTGTTGTCTTTGATGTATTTTCTTCGCACATCGACCTTATCCAAGCTATAGCGGTCACAGCATTTGACGTCTATGACTCTGTAAGGTTCTAAATACTTTATTGCCAAATTGAATTCTGTTTCGATCTGTGCAATTATATCGCCTTTTTTTTTTGTATCTGATGGCGACCTTCCTTCGTCGTTTTTTGTGGACTTTATTCTTGAATACAACTAATCTGCTAACCGTAAAAAGCACCTTTGGTGCAAAAACCTTTCGCCAAGTCCATCAATGTGTAGATCACTCCACCAAAAAATAACCATTTTTGGTTGATGATTATCAACATACAAAGACATTGAAATCAGATACAACTGCCAAGTACCTGTAGAATAATAAAAGTTTGGAATTGAAAAATTTGTTCAAGTTAAATAACGTCGTACTCGTTCGCTCGCTGCGCTCGGTCACTCGATTGGCTTGTGATTATTGGTTGGAGAAACAATTCGGATGAAAAAATTGAAGATGACAACATTCATCGAAAAGTATTCATAACAAAAGAATAATTTGAACAAAATTGCAAAAAAAAATTTGGAGTCCGTGGTACGTTGGCGGGCCAATGTTTGAATGGCTATCAGATGACATTGACATAGTTCGCAATTGATATTTCATGGTTCTTTTTTCTATAAAAGGCCCCCCAAGTACCACTACCTCCAAATTTTTTTTTGCAATTTTGTTCAAATTATTCTCTCGCTATGAATACTTTTCGAAGAATGTTGTCATCTTCAATTTTTTCATCCGAAGTGTTTCTCCAACCAATAATCACAAGCCAATCGAGTGACCGAGCGCAGCGAGCGAACGAGTACGACGTTATTTAGCTTGAACAAATTTTTCAATTCCAAACTTTTATTATTCTACAGGTACTTGGCAGTTGTATCTGATTTCAATGCTTTTGTATGTCGATAATCATCAACCAACAATGGTTATTTTTTGGTGGAGTGATCTACACATTAATGGACTTGGCAAAAGGTTTTTGCACCGAAGGTGCTTTTTGGGGTTGATTCCACTACTTTTTGTAACATTTTGCTTGACCACCTAATAATTGTGCTCGCTCGCTTGGTTGTTTTGTACTATTTCATACCGCCCGAAGTCCCTCGAAAAGCAGGAACGTCAACAGCAACGAGCACGCGTGTGCTCATAATTTTCCCCAAGTCTAAAATTTGTAAACTGACGCGTAATGTACTTTCATTGCGTTTACAAATTGTTCCACTACAATAATTCTGTATACCTACAACATCTAACCCTGCGTGCAGCCCTCCTCCTTTCTCATCCGGGCTTGGGACCGGCAATGGCGGAGTTACTTGCACGCAGGGTTATATGTTACTCATCACAACAGTATTTCAAAATTCGAATATTATTATAAGTGGTAACATAAAGCTCGTCGAAGTCTAACTCATAACGTCAAGCTCTAATTCGGGTCTGAACAGAAGGTATCAAAATATATAGAACTAAGCCTATTAATGCAAGACTAGCGTAGAGCATAAAATGGAAGTTTATGAAGTCAAACACTTGCATTCTGCTTCCTTTGTCCGACTCTTGCCGTTTCTTGTATCAAATCACACTATCCCGATATTTTGCAACCCCAGCGTTACCTCTCATCATCCTCTCTTCTGATACGGCGACCCGCTATAAAATTAAACAATCCATAAAAAAGGTTTTTTTCCGAAAATTACATTCATAAATGAAAATACGCTGAGTCTACAATGAATGAATTAATATAAATGAGAATCGCTATCATCTGAGAAAAAGGGAGTCGATCGATCATTTCTTTAATAGCGAATAAGTATTTTCATTAAATTTGTCGTCATAGCACTAATCTGAATTTGAAGAAAGCTTAAGAAAGTCGAACATACAGACACAGGTTGCATACCAAAATCTAACAAATTTTTTGAAATTTGACATTAAATTATGAATATACATTATATACATGGATTAAAAAATTATCTCCACCGAAGGTCAAGGCACTACGTTGACGTGGGGTATAGAATAAAGCCTATCGGAGTCCAACACACAACGTCGACTGACAGTCTCGATTTGACTAGCAGTCCAGTCATTATATACATTTGGAAATGCAAATGAACCGAGAAAGCCAAATTTTGGATATTACGTGGGGGGGGGGGGGGGGGGGGGGGGCTAAAAAAGCTCAAGTTCAATTTGTCGACCAAAATAACCTTGTGGGTTTTCCGCCATCTTGAAAAAAGGGTTAAATTCAGTTTTTTCATGTCGTAGTATAAAATGAAAGATAATCAGTTGTTTCTTGCTTACCAGGGACAGCGGAACGAGCTTCCTCTAAAACTCTGACGCTTTGGAGGAACGGTTGTATCACCCGATCTTCCTCGGCCCTCCAAAATCGCACCTGATCCACCACCACTCGCATGCAATCTAAGTTTCCACTCAAACCGTTTGCACGGTGATTCGTGGCAATCACATCTATCAGACACACAGTTATTATCTGGCGGAACATCATCTGCAACTCTGCGACATCAGCTGTACGCGGTATAACTTTTAGAAGGGACGCCATCCGCCTGTTAACGAGAGCCGAGTGCTGGCTCATCAGGTGCCGCAGCACCGCCAAAGCAGCTCTCCTGATCCCGGCTACGGTTCGCGACATTTCCACACAGTAAAAATAAGTGAAAAACGATGTAAAAATTCGAAATTAACTTCAAAGAACGAACGAAGTTTTCGGCTCTGAGGCGTTTTCAGATCTGATGCGAGTTTGCGTTTGACTGCCCTCTTTATTCACCCTATCGGTTAGGCCCACCACCACCTCCCGCAAGTAGTTTAGGGGAGTGGGTGGTCGACGATTCTTACCACTCAGCTAGCCTCAACTGTTTTCAGAGCCGCTCTATTGCGGCAGCCGTGACTATCATCGTTTAGTAGATAATCCTCTATGACCTATTTTCTTTTTGAACACGCGGAAAGGGTGTTAATTAGCAAGCCTTGTACGCTCCAGTACCACGGCCCGGTGGTAAGCCCTATTGCTCATAGTGCAAAATAGCTCTGTGCCGCATGAGCGAGGATATACCTTTACCCCCCGTGACACACTCGCTGTACGGATGCGATTCCCAGGTATACGACGCTTCATTGAACAGCACGGTTACCTGGAGCCGGGCGTATGAAACTTTAGACAAACCATTGCAGGATAGTTATAAACTAAATCCTTCTTTACGCATAGCGTCTTGTCTATGCACAACCATTAAACACGACGAGATTTGCAAGATGAAAGCTTCTGGCTTATTCGCTATGTGCAACAGCATGGAGGGGGTACGAACATCGACGTAGGCGCTCATGGTGGCGTTTTGACGAACTTCACGCCCCGAGCGATATACGGGATCTTATGAAAGTGAATAGTTATTTACGTGACATTTCACTATAATATGATTTAAATACGTAATAATAGTTGAAAATAAAATGTAAAGAAATAACTCAACTACTTTCGAACCTTTTACTATTTAAAAGCAGCGTATCAATTTAATATATTAGAATATAAATGTCAGGTACCCGTGTTCAGACTCAGCTGATCGACCGGCTGATCTCTCAAGTCCCTGGCGACACAGGCCACAGCCGGCTGTCTTTATTATCACTTTAACAAATAAACCGTGAAAATGACGACAAAGACCATCGTCTACTGTTGTGTTGTGGGATGTAAAAATACAAAATTCAATTCACCAGGAACTGAATTCTATTGCTTCCCCACTTCAAATCCTTTACATCCACATAAAGTATTGCGCCGCGAAAAGTGGTTGACTGCAGTACGGAGAGAAAAGTAAGTATACACATTTGATAAACGTGATAATAGAATCAAGAAATTTTATTTTTAACCATATGATACACAAAATATCAGGAAATATTTTATGTTATTTCATGTCAAACTTGCAGAGAAGATGGATCTCCTTGGCTACCGAACAAAAAAACTCGGATTTGTAGTCGACATTTCGTTGGAAACAAAAAGTCCGAAGATCCACGAAGTCCGAGTTTTAGCCCAACTATCTTTCCAGAGGTGTATCGCAGAGTTACAGTACCTGAGAAATTGTCAATCGGAAGGTTAGTGAGAAACGTATTTTATTCTGCAAATTTAAATATCTGTTGATTTTTTAATTCATAACTGAGGAATAGTGTTATGTTTTCAGGTATAAACGCCGCATGGAGAGAACAACCAAGAGAGAAAAAGATGCGAATGACACTTCTAGTAGCTCAAAAAAATTGAAAATTGACAACCATCCAGAGGACTCGGTGAATGAAAACTTGCCTGAAGAGAATGAAAATGCGCAATTGAATAGTCTGGAAAAAGCGGATCAAAGCGTACAAGTCAATTTACCATTTCCGAGCAGTTTTGGGATACAGCAAGTATTCATATGTAATCTCTATGTAAAAGACAATGTGTGTGACGCCGCAACCCAAGTTTGTAATCCAAATGTTAAGTATCTACAAACTAAGGTACCTATTTGTAAAACTAGAGATGCCTGTTGTGGAACCAATGTTACTTCCGAAGACAAAAAGATTGGGCCTGACCATCAAGATAATGACAGCCCTTTGAATTACGGTTTATCTTTTCGAGGAGTAGAATCCATAAAAACAGATCAGGAAATGCTTGATATTGCTGGAGTAATTCTCACAAGTTTTCAGTTGCTTCTGAAAATCCTATCGAAGCAAAAGGTACCCCATGGTATTAAACTATCTCTCAAAAATAGGTGTCCCATTTTTTTAACGAAGATGAAAACTGGATTGAGCTTTTCAGCGCTGAGTGTATTTTTTGATGTGCACAGGAGTACAATTTCAAGAACTTTTTTTGCAACATTATCATACTTGGCGGGTGCATGTAAAAATTTCGTCACCTGGCCTGATAAAGAAATAGTTCAAGCGACTATGCCGCAGGCATTCAAAGATTCATATGAAAATTGCAGGGGCATTATCGATTGCACAGAATTTGAAGTTGAGCAACCTTCGACAGTGGAGTTACGTGTTCAGTTCTATTCCCATTACAAGAAGGGTTTCAGATTAAAAGTTTTAGTTTGTTGTACTCCTTGTGGGCTTATCTCTTTTATTTCAAAATGCCATGGTGGTCGAACAACTGATGCACAAATAACCACAAATTCTGGTTTTTTGGAGCTCTTGGAATCCGGTGACCTCATTCTAGCTAACAAAGGGTTTCCTCAGATTAAGACTCTTTAGACTTTTAGATGAAAGTGGTCGGGGGATTCTGCTTGTAATGCCACCTTTCTTATATAATAATACTTTTAATGCGGAACAAGTTTCCGAGACTTATAAGGTAGCCAGTGTTCGAATTCATATTGAAAGAATTATGCAGCGACTTAGAACTCATAGAATCTTAGAGGTATTTACTACCAAAAATGTTACCATATTGTGATGATATTGTTTTCATGTGTGGTGTTTTAGTGAACTTGCAGCCACCAATAATAAAGAACAGTGATTCTGTAAATGAATAAAGTGAGAGGGGTTTTGATTCAATCATCTTGTCATTCAATTTTTTGACGATAAACAAAATTGTGTTATTCACGAGACGTACTATTCAAACAGCGACAAATAGGTACTTTTCAAAGAGTAACAAATCATATAAAACTAACCGAAAAATTAACTTGTACATTATTTTAAATAATTTCATAGAAATGAGATCACAACGACAAAGGTAGTTCCCACATTACTTAGCCTGGTACCTTAAGCTCACATATCTTTCACAGATCTTTCAAATATCAGTCAATAATAACATTTTTATAAGTAAATCTAGCAAAAACTCCATGCATAACATTCCTTATTGAGCCTGAAATGTTGTAAGTTTCACAATAGATAATATTATTTGTAGTGACACTAACTTAAGTTGTACTTTTTTTGCTACGATATTACATTGCAGACGTTCTATCCGAAGTCAAATTTTCCTTACTCACTTCACATAAGGCTTCCAGGAAATGGGTAAAATAGAAGTCTTTCAACGCATGTATCACATTCCTCAGAAAAAGGTCATCTCTATGTACTTCAGTAAGACAACTACCCTTCGGTGACCATACATAGAAGTCACACATGCTCAGTCCCATTACGTACATTAATACCTCTGGTGCAAAAACCTTTCGCCAAGTCCATTAATGTGTGGATAACCCCAACAAAACCCCCCTAAAAAGTTCTGCTCGTTCGCTCGCTGCGCTCGCTCACTCGATTGGTTGATGATTATCAACATACAAAAGCATTGAAATCAGATACAACTGCCAAGTACCTGTAGAATAATAAAAGTTTGGAATTAGAAAATTTGTTCAAACTAAATATAACGTTGTACTCGTTCGCTCGCTGCGCTCGCTCACTCGATGGGCTTATGATTATTAGTTGAAAAAATAATTCCTATGAAGAAATTGAAGATGACAATATTTATCAAAAAATATTCACAACAAAAAAATAATTGAAAAAAAATTGTAAACAAAAAATTCGGAGTCCGTGGTACGTTGGTGGGCCAATGTTTGAATGGCTATCAGATGACATTGACATGGTTCGTAATTGATATTTCATAATGCTGTTTTTACAAACGGCCCACCAAGTACCACTACCTCCAAATTTTTTGTTTACAATTTTTTTTTAATTATTTTTTTGTTGTGGATATTTTTTGATAAATATTGTCATCTTCAATTTCTTCATAGGAATTATTTTTTCAACTAATAATCATAAGCCAATCGAGTGAGCGAGCGCAGCGAGCGAACGAGTACAACGTTATATTTAGTTTGAACAAATTTTTTAATTCCAAACTTTTATTATTCTACAGGTACTTGGCAGTTGTATCTGATTTCAATGCTTTTGTATGTTGATAATCATCAATCAATCGAGTGGGCGAGCGCAGCGAGCGAACGAGCAGAACTTTTTAGGGGGGTTTTGTTGGGGTGATCCACACATTAATGGACTTGGCGAAAGGTTTTTGCACCAGAGGTGCTTTTTGGGGTTGATTTCACTACTTTTTGTACAATTTTGCTTGACCACCTAATAATTGTGCTCGCTCGCTACGCTCGCTCGGTTGTTTTGTACTATTTCATTTTTGTCAAATTTTGCTTGACCACCTAATAATTGTGCTCGCTCGCTACGCTCGCTCGGTTGTTTTGAACTATTTTATACTGCGCGGAGTCCTTTGATAAGCTGGAACGTCAACAGCACCGAGCACGCATGTGCTCATAATTTTGCCCGAGTCTCAAATTTGTAGACGGACGCGTAATGTACTTTCATTACATTTACAAATTGTTCCATTACAATAATCTTTATACCTACAACATCTAACCCTGCGTGCAGCCCTCCTCCTTTCTCATCCGGGCTTGGGACCGGCAATGGCGGAGTTACTTGCACGCAGGGTTATATGTTACTCATGATAACAGTATTTCAAAATTCGAATATTATGTATGGACTTCAATAAGCAATTAGGTTCTGTCCAACATTTTTGAAAGGTTATTTTTAAGGGTCAATCATCATGTATTTTTATTGCATAGCTATCGTAAGACCCAAATATACCACAACCTGAGGTATATTAAAAACTTAAACCCTTATGCTTAATAAAATGTCCATATGTATATGGCAATTGTTCAGTCATATTTACTAGCGCAGTTAGCTCCTCTGCAAAAAAACAGGTATGCATCCTTTGCATTTTTTATCCATTTCTGCTTCTTAATTTCATAATCATCGACATGTTGCCAAGCAGAAGTTCCATCTCGAAGCATACAAGTATAATGTCCTTCTTCAATATTCTGACCATGATGGAATACAGCGCTATTGACTTTATATTTTTTCGCGCAGAAGACAGGTTTATCAGTAGGAACTGCTTTGATACCGTAATCCGTTATTTTTGTAATATGCCCGTCCTGTACGGAAGTCAATGTGAGCTGTAAAATTAGACAGCTGCTCGCCGATGATACATCGGTTTTGATGAGTATATTTTTTCACTCACAATTTTGACAGGACGAATCTTCGACGTTCTTCCAACGCGAAAAATTGTGATCGATAATCTCTGTTAGACTGTAAGTCTTTTTCTTGCCTGGGGCCAAAGCAAGTAACAGAATGTAACCAGCTTTGATTGTCTTGCTCGTGAAACCACAATCTTTGCAACGCCTTGTAGAGGTTAGCTCGTGTTTTACGATATTCCTCAAGTCGTCGTATTTCCAAATTAGACTGGTTAGAAATTCCGGCGCATCCTGCTGAACGTTCAGAGTGAACTCTTCACCCGCAAGTCTCCTCGCATGAAAAACATTACCTGGTGATTGTAAATTGACGTAATTCTCAATCAACATTTTCATGACGTCGTCATTTTGTTGATTCAGCCAACAGTTTCTAATAGGTCTACTGTGAAAAAGACACTGTATCGTAGCGTTAGCATAACAAGAAACACCATCTGTATTCTGAAAACCTTTCACTCGCCACGTGTCGCTGGATGGTTTTTCCTCGATTGGTTCCTGGCATGTCGATAAATTTATTGGTAAAGACCATTTGCGGTCTTTAACTTTTCTCGCCCGTTTTTTTGAAACGGTCATCGCCATAAGGTCCGGTCGATATTGCTTTCTCAACCTATTGTACTCCAGAATAGCGGAATCATCTGCTAGTACTGCATGCGGATCGTAATTGATCAAGTGGAGTCCTTCTAAGGAAGTTACCCGCGAGAGGGCAACGTACACTTGTCCGCTAGAAAATATAGAATTACCCGCATCGATTACGGCATTCTTCAAACTGAGACCTTGGCTTTTATGGATTGTAATTCCATAACTGAGGCAAATTGGAAACTGTCTTCGAATAACAAAAGCCCCTTCCATTGCCTCAAACTTTACGTCTACGCGCTCTATAACGTGTTCGACACCTGTCGCTAAGACAACTCGTATTGCTTCAACATCCTTCGTATCAATAGCTCGTGATACCGACGTGATTTTACCAATCGTACCATTCCAAAGACCTAAAGAAACATCAATATTTCGTCTGCTCATTACTTTTGCACCAATTTTTATAGTGATTAATTTGGCAAGGCCCGCGGTCTGACAACAGTCCTCGTCTGCCATATCCAAAATTTTATGCACTTTCTTTTCGACATATGGGGGGCAGTCAACTGTATCGTGGGCTATCAGTTCTATTTCTTCGCTTCGTATCTCGGCCAACATAGCTTCATTGAGAACATCACACATCCGACACGTGGGAAGCAGACAAACTGCGTCGTTCGGTAAGTTATTTATGTATTCACATAGTTCACGTACCCTTTCACTGAAGGTTGAAGTTGTGAAGTTTGTGAAACGGATTATCCTCGATGCTAGGATTTCTGTGTCTGAATCGATAACAATTCCAAGACGTATTCTTGATAGTATCTCGCGATAGGACTCATCGTTTTTTTGCCGCATGTTAATCGTTAATTCATCGTAACAGAATAACTTACTCCACAGATTAACACTTCCCATTGCACCCAGAAGTTCATTCAAAACTGCACTTGATAGCTGAGTGAACGCAGGTTCTTCTCGAACGGGTGGGAGTTGCAACAAGTCGCCGAACAGGAGAATATGTTTTTTACCGAACCAACCGTCATCGCAATCGGTGTTTTCAAATATTTCACTCAATCGGAGATGTATGTACATGAGTGTTACATTAGAAATCATTGAGACCTCGTCGATGATAATGAGCGCGACATTTCTAAGCTGTTCTCTAATGACTTTCAAAGCTGCATCAGAGAGTTGCTTGTATTTAGGAATGCCCCCGTGCTCGACAGGCAGTTGGAACAGCCTATGAATAGTCAAACCGTTGACATTGAATGCTGCTATTCCAGTCGGTGCTGTTACGGCGGTATCTTTACCAGCATGTTGCTTGATCCACCATACGAGCGCTTCGATAAGATGACTCTTACCAGTTCCACCCTCTCCACTGACGTAATGTCGTAGAATTCTATCGTTCGAACTCACGGCAGCCGTGGTTGTATCAAATACCCGTTTTTGATCAGGATTCAAATCCGCAATCATTTGCGAACCGTTCACCGTTTCGACCTTCTGGACGCGTGCGTGAAATTCTTTCATCGCACTTTCTGCTTCGATTGGCGCACAGCCTAAAGGTACCGCATCCGAAGTATCGCTTTGTTGGGATTGAGCTCCTTCCGTCATACGTTTTTCGATGACCTCCTTGATATGCTCAAAACCCTTCTGTATTTCCGCAATGCGTTCGTGATACTGTAACGCATCTTCGAGCTCCGTTTGGACTGATTAGAATGCTTCTGCGTACGTATCACATCCATTCCGCAGCTCATTTGTATCTCTCCAAGGCTTAAAGAGTAACAGTAGCGCAAAGTAATATCGTTCAGGCTGATTATTCAGATTATTTTTGTAATGATTAATTAAACAACCACGTTTCCTTCTTTTCAGGTACAATGATTTTCCAATCTTGTAATATTCAACATCTTTTGCTTTAGGTTCCACTTTGGTAACTTCGTACCATTTTACGAAGTCGTACAGATTGGTTGATTCCAATTCCTTTGGTCGAGCTGGATAATGCGTATCAACTACTGAATCACAGAAGATATCAGTAGAATCCGCATCGAGGGCTTCAATTTCTTGACGAGTTTTTACTTTTCTGTTTCTTATTATATTCACATCTATCCATTTAATAGTTGTTTGTGGATCCGTGCCGTGCAACGGAATTCCTAATAGCGTATCAGCGGCCTCGAGCGCTCCACATTCTCTATGACTTGACGTACGTTGAACGAAACTCCACAGACGACTGTAGAGCGATTTTGCAGAACTGATCAGTGTTGCAATGTCTTCGTTCATGTTGCTTTTCTCACATTTTGATAGGTACTTAGTGATATACCACATGAGTATAGCGCTGAGCTCGCCAATGAACTGTTTGTCCATATTGCCTTCCCAAGCATGAAGAATTGCTGGGTTGTAGTCATTGTTATCCACCTCATTCTGATTTCGAGGGAGATCATACAGCCTACTTCTAGACTTAAGCTTCCGCCTGCCAGCTATTGAAACAGCCACGTCCCTGATAACAATGTTACTCGTTACGGGACGAGGAAACCCGAATCGACATGCTCTGGATAAACCACCGTCTTTTTTTCGCTTACTTCGCAAGCAATAGGATTTGTGTTTGTGCCGTTGATGAGTATTCACGCGACGATGCAAGTCAGGTGAAGCATGTTTCGGTGGCATTCTGCAAGTTACATATTTCAGAATAAAACTCGCTATTTCTCCGTTCGAAGATTTTCCAATAACCGGAGCATCTTTGATTCAGATTAATAGGTGGAAATGCTGCATTCCCCTGCCTTGGTATTCGCGCCTCCAAAAATAATGGGTCACCTCTCCGATAGGGTTATCGGGAGAGCATGTTATGAAATCGAGCATAGCACGAAACTTGTTTTCAATGAATCGAGACGCAGACACTGGATCCGCCGCAATCAATTGACTCGGAGACATCTTAGCGGCAGCAGGGCCACCGACTTCGCGAAGGTATTCCGTCATGTCTGACCATAACCATTCGCTTGGACTTAGGGTGAGAAACCATGTTGCCGGACCGTAATGATGTGTCATGCAAGATACATCATTTCTGGGCCGACTCCAATATTGCGCCGTGTTGCGCAGCTTCGAAAATATTGCATTCAAATTCCCTTCCAATTCTTCCCTGGAAAGTTTTTCTAGATAACTCGCTGCGGTAAATCGTTCGCTTGAATTAGTGATATTAAGTTTATAATATATCCCACTATTCAATTGCCGAATATTGGCGTCATTCAATAGATAGAACAAGTATTGCTGATCCAGCCGGTATTGCGAATGCTTTGACATGAGTCTTGATTTGATAAATTCGGCTTGCGTCAGACGCGTTGATCTATCCTCGTGCTGTCCATTGCAACCATATGGATACAAATGCGGGAAACATAGCAAATCCAGACTTTTATGACGATTATCTAACGGCACGTCTTGGATTTTCAACATTTGATAAAGATCTGTGATAGTTTCATTAGGCCTCTTTTCATACATCGGATGTATAGTAAATTGTTCGTAAATTTCATCCGATTGAGACACTTGAGTCAATAAGGCGCCCTTCTTTGCGTCCACTGTATTATCCTGGTATTCACGCTTTTCAACGTCATTATTTCCGATTTCACTTGCGGAATCTATTCTATCAAAACTTTCGCGTTCCTTCGAATTGCCATTTTCATCATTATCTTCATCCACTGATTGGAATCCAATGTCTTCTATATTAGCTAGCAAGGCGTCAGCCGTTGCTGGCATCTGAATTTCAGAATATTGAGGGTTGTGCTCCCTGAGCCATATTAATACCTCCCATACTTTATTTATGTCTACCAATTGTTCCCACACCAACTTAGATTTTGTTGGGATTCCGCGAACCAATATGTATAGCTCGTGATCGAGATTAATTGGATCTGCAGGGGGACAGATTTTCTTCAAAGTTTCCTCCATAGGCAAGGGCAAATGAAATGTCCTGCCTTTTACTTTTTGTACTATCTCTCTGTGCGGTAGTTTCTTGTTTGCTACGGTATTTATTCTCTGAACAGTTTGGAATGCTTTAGCTCTTTGTATCAAAATTCGTTCGAAATCATTCAACGATTGTATAATTTCCGGTACTGATTCGGTAACAAGTTTATTCATTCTGCACTTAGGTGGCATGGTGTTTTGTCTAAGTTTAGGAAGGCAATAGTTGCAAACATATTCGCAATCATCATCTTTACATTCCACATGTTCTATCAAATCTGTCCAAATTTTGGTTGTTATGGGTTTTCTGAATTTGTCCACGCTTGTGACTTCTCTTTTGAAACAAAGTTTTTCACAGGATACGCAGACTAAACGGGGAATGTCTATAGAACGTTTTGTCAAAGCATTGAATGCATTTTTATACTTCTGTCTGATTTCTTCTTCAACCAAATCAATATCATTCGTGATATTATTAGCGACGCTATTAGCATTCAGCTACGCACGTTGTGACATTTCATTCAGTTTCTCGAGATCACCGTCGTTTAGTGCCTTGTCGATGAGGGAAATTTTCGCGTAACCATTCATCAATTTGTATACTAGCCTCTGCGTATACCGAACTGATGGAAAATGTGCGGATAACATTTGCACAGGCAAGAAAATTGATTTGCAGGTGGCATCATCCATATAACAAAGTTGCGAATGGCCTAGCTTACCATTCGCGTGTCTAGCTGTACACTCCAACTTGTCTAGAAACTTATGTATATTTTTCAACGTGCACGTGGATATAATCCGAAGAAACTCTACGTATTTCGCGAGTAATGTAACATCTTTTGTTTTACACATTTTGTTGCAAGGCCAACTCTTGCATTTGCCCTTTACACTTTTATTTCGTTGTTTGTTAAACAATGGCAGAATGTTGGCAGCTTGCCCCGTTGTATTAATTGCAATTGATTCATGAAACTGAACAAGCTCATACCCAGCTTCCGCGTAAAACGAATCAGCTGAGGCAATGTGCCTTGATGAACCACAAAGAACGCTCAATTTATCTTCGATTTTATTACTGGAGCATTTGTCAACCTTAGTTAAATATATGTCTGCTCTTTTATTTACAACTTGTAAGGTTTTCTTAACCGATTTTACTATCAAATCTCTATCACGAATGCACCATTTAATGATCGATTCGGCTTTTATTCTTCTATCACTTTCGGTTAGCTCGTCAATCTTTGGCGCAATCTTTGCTATATATTTTTCCTTAGACTGTATTGAAGCTATGGTATTCGCATTTTGAATACGATGATATTTAGCAACAATCTTAGTAGCGGTACTCTTCTTGAGCTTTGATAAACGATTCAAAGAATAGATAGTACGCTTAATAGTTCGCTCCTTCTCAGCATTCGATCTATAATATGCACGCGCTCTATTTCGCTGTTTCTCAGGGTTCAAATCATAACGTTCGCGCTTCTTAGCTTTTCGCGACTCAGTATTCAACTGATGATAACGATTGCGTTCTTTCTCTCGCCGCTTTTCAACGTTCGAATGATAGAGTTCGCGAGCTCGACCTCGCAGCCTCTCAACGTTAGAAAGGTAGTTCTGAGAGTTTATAATACTCCGTTTCGTAGCGATACTACAGTGCTCCGACTTTTCGGCACTAGAATTATTATACGTATATTTGTCTCTGTTTTTCAATGCCACGTTTCATCATGACATCCGCCATGGATGTTTTTGGTATATCATTAAACTCTCGATCACATTTAGTTGTTGCATCTGCCTGAATGTGCTCGCCGCAGATTAGCGGTTTCGGGTAAGTTGCAACATTTGTTTGTGATTTTAATTTCGGACACAAAGCTTCCTCTTGTTCGGTATGCGCAATAAGTTCAGCTCGTTGTTTTTTAACCCCAACGGGGCATGAGTTCTCTTGTTCCATTTGCTCCGAGTTTTGATTCCGAACGTTTACCGACAATACTTTACGTTTACAAGTAAGATTTTCTCTTTTTCTAACCGTGCGCTGCGTTTTACGAGCGCGAGGAAATTCTTCGAGGACGTTGTTTTCGAACAATTTCAATAAATGTGCACGCATTAGAGACACGTCGTATGTTATTTTATCCGGACTGTTACCATTAACGAGCGAGATTGCAAATGCGATAGCAAACACCCCACAATCCGAGCAGTTGGGTTGGTTTTGAACCGTTGGAAACTTTATGCGCTTGCTTTCAAACTGATAGAAAGGAAATAATTTCCTCAAATATGTCTCGTGCATCCGATGTAGCCTTTTGGAATTGAATGAATCATATATGAATATCGATTTGGTATCATAATATGCACATACCCAGTGCAGTTCACTGCTGTGTAGTATTTGGATATGCTTGTGAGTGGGAGGAACTGGCTCGATGGTACTCGGCATTTGTACCCGCCAGGTTTCACGTGGTGAATATTCTGTACAGCTTCTTAAGAGGTACGCAAATTGAGTCATGTGAAGATCGGTCAACCACGCGCCTGATCTAATTATATGTTTAAATTCCTCGTCAAAAGTTGGAGGGGCATTACGCCTTTTTCGCCTCCGTGATTCCCTATCGTTCACAGCAATTGATAAACTTGCGGTTACCTTGCGACCTTGCATTCCAGGTGAACTCTCAGGCGCAAGATTACCTAGCCGACTATTCTGTGCACCCACTTTTTGCGCGTGAGCTGTATCTGGGCGTGTAATTTCTGAGGTAATTCTTGAATGTTTATGAAACAATTCACGATTTTTTACATCTGTTCCGGATGCACCAATAATTCTTTTTGGTTGTTGAACCATTGCAGCCAGTGATCTCACTACAGTGTGTTGCGAGTGTTTTTGTTCGATGCTATCGCAAGGCGATTCGTGGTTATTAACAGCAATATTTTGTTTTGTATCAGATACTTGCATTCTAGTAATGCATGGAAAGTCTTGTATCTCGTTATTTTTAAATATCTGTAAAAGATGTTTTCGCATTAGCTCAACATCGTAGATGATTTCGCCCAGCTGTTGCCCGTTTATCAGTGAAATTGCAAATGCGATTGCAAATACTCCACAGTCGGATGAGTTGGGCTGACGCAGAACTCTTGGAAACTGTACTGTATTTTTGTCCACTTTGTAAAATGGAAATAAACGTTTCAAATATATTTCATGTTCTTCGCGAAGTACTTTCGAATTGAACGAGTCGTATATGTAGATCGACTTCGTATCAAAGTAGGCGCACACCCAGTGCTCATTGCCTTTTTTCTCACAAGCGCTATACTCGCCACCGTTTTTCTCACCACCGCTATGCAATATTTGAATATCCTTGACGGTCGGTGAAACAGGTACGATTGTATCTGGCAAATATCTTTTCCACGACTCTTGAAGTGCGTAGTTGGAGGTACGGTTGACAAGTTGGGCAAAGTGATACATATGCTCATCCCCTAACCAATCGCCAGATTCGATAATCTTGACAAATTTATCTGGTAAAGGGTTTGTATTTAGCTTCTCCATATTTGGCGCGAAGCTGCCGATCTGTTACAGGCGCAAAGCTGCCGATCTGTTTCAGGCGCAAAGCTGCCGGTCTGTTTCAGGCGCAAAGCTGCCGATCTGTATTTAGCGCAAAGGTGCCTTATTTAAGTTGGAAGAAGCTGATTTGATTTGTTACTATGATCTAACCTGAATAACCTAAATAACCTAACCTGCCTACTTACCTGAATGATAATTAAACCGTCGAACCTAAGAAATACTTCCCTAAGCTTGACACGCCGATTCATACGCTTCTTCTTCTTCTATCTCCTGAGGCCTAACTCAACCAGTTTACACGCCGATGTCGATTCTGCTCAGAGGCCGTTCACTCAATGATTTTAGAGATGGGGCCGAATTATGTCAAGCAGCAGGACTATTCCGTACCAACATTACAGCAGAACATTAACAGTTTCTGGTTTCATTAGTTATTTTTTTTTTATTATGGTGAAAATGTTAGCAATGTATAGGACATTAGTGGCGCTTACTATCAACAAGTGCGATTGCCTAGTTTTCGCTGCTTTAGTAGCCATGCCACGAGGTTGATCGATCCTCCTGATTAGTCGATTCTTAAATTAAGTCAAGTTACGGCGCTGCGTAAACCAAGTATTAAATTATAAAAATTATCAGCTCTAGAGATTTCGATTTTATCGAGTTGTCTAACATTAGTCCTGTCAGTTCGGACAAAATTGGGTAGGGTGGACGGCAGGAGTAAACAGCGCCTGATTCTGCCGTTGCTGGGCTAAAAGTGGAAGCACACAGAAGTCCATAAGCCATAAGCAGAAAGCATACGCCATAGCGCATCACTTCGCTCTTAAGGCCCGGGCGCGCTCAAATCGTATCTCAGTCGCAAACGCAGTGATCTGACGGACAAATTTTCTCAACAACCAATCAGAAGCGTCAGATCACTGCTTTGCGTTTGCGACCACGATCCAGTTTGAACGTGCCCAGGCCTTTACTGCAGATCTTATATCTATATGATATATCTATGGCTATGCATTCAGCTTACGGTCTTTTGTCATTCTTGATTCCTTTTTAAATAATATTGCGCAATGTTGAGATCACCAGTTATCATATTTTCAATAATAAGTAAGATGAGTAATGCGTATGAATTGATTTTCTAGCCATAAGTACTTGAATCCGTTTTCAAATTTAGATTTTGAGCTATACTGATGAATAGTTAGAATGATAATGGCCAGAAATTAGAACTGACACTAGTGTATATCAAAAAAATTACTTCTTCACTGGTCGAGGAATTATTGATCGACTCCCTCTTTCTCAAATGATATAGATTCTCATTCATAGAATAACATCATTTTTCGTTCCCCGAAGTGCCCATAGTTACGGATATTTATTTTTCATTCTTACTATTCCTACCTATATCTGCATATAGCAATGTTCTTCTCTTGTGAGTGAAGGCATGCATAATTCGCTCAAAAATGATAAGTAAAATATAAATAATTACAAATAACGAACAGCGACTATGAGGAGAAAGCACCAATATCACTTGAATATCTCGAGTCCCTCAGACGGACTCTATAATTCTGGTGTATTTCTGACCAACTTGACAACAGAGTCCTATCCCAGAACCGAACGAACTACTAATCTATTCTACTCTACTTTCTCAATCTATTTCACAGTTACTGGAGCGACGTTTATTACTAAGCGAGATTGTAACGAGTCTTATGATATAATTCGATAAATAAAATGTAAAAAATGTGGGAAACATTAAAAATAAAAATGATGATCTATATATAAAACAATGTCTTTATTATTATTATGATTATATTATGATAAGTAATAACCCCACCGTGATGGCGGTAAGGGTAAGTGAAAGTGTTAATTTCACTTATGTTTTACGGTTTGGGATCTGGATCCCTCTTCTTTCCCTTACCCTTACCGCCACCACGGTAGGGGTTTGCCATGTCGTACAACATATCGATCAAATTCCGACGCCTCTGGCGTCGGATCTGCCACTGTGTGGCCCTCTGCCCACGGCGGGCCACATTTCCGTCTGAAAAAATGAAAATTACATCATTATTATGAAGAGTTTTGTAGACAAATCAGGTGAAGCACCTACCGGAGCTCAATTAGCCTGAATGAATCATAGTTCAGAAAAATGATCGTTATAGTTCGATCAGACTTCATTATAAAAACTACGATATTTCTTCGATTAATAAAATTTATACTGTATACATCACATCAGAGATGATGATGACTGACTCGTAGCAGTTGATCGCATACCTCAAATCAACTGTAGAACTCCAAGCTCGTCCCAACTTACATGACTTATTGATATCAGAAAATTTAGCGGTGTAACAATATTGTCAAATTGATAATATGGATATAAAAGTGCTTCGGTAAAATAATTTAAGATGAGTTATTATATCATCATACAATCAGACATGACGATAAAACGGTGGTAACTGTGCAAAATGAAATACGGAATAAAGGTGGAAACGATATGATTTTACACCATTTGATGAAAATACACAACGTTGTCAACCGAGTTGTCAACTATACCTCCAGCCGCTGCCACGCATTGGATGGTTCGTCTAATAAAATATATTATGAAAATATGAAATTCGTTGTTCAATTTGTAGAAATCTCAAACAAATGGTAACCAGTTTGTTCAAATATAAGTTGCCATCATTTGCATACTTTCTCCTGGCAGATATTAATGTATACACGCATGGGGGTCTCTATCGAACCTTCCACTTTAAGTATATATAATTAATAATGAGATTCAAGTCGAATTATTGATAAGGGTATGGGACTATATGAGAATTTATTCTGTACCAGCCACAACTGGCTGATTTGGGGGGATTGGGGGGATCCCCGCCGCCGGTCCAAGAGGATCGACCTCTATGATCCCCTGATATGGTGGATCTATCAATCAATCAGAACACGAAATTTTATCACAGTGATATAACATAACAGATTTATGTATAGGGTGAATGTGAATGTTGCTTAGCCGTTTCGACAGATGATTCTCCGGATCAAGATCAGCGAAGATTCCCCCGCAGAATTTATCAGAACCTTGTTCGAAACAGGGGTCAAATTTTTTACTCCTCAAAAAATTTCACTCAGCCAGAGGGACCAAAGAGGGAAAAAAAAAAGTCAAAAAGTCACCACGGGTTGAAAATGAAGCCATCAGCATGAAAAAAAAATGATAAGGTTGAAAAAAATATAGAAAATGGGATTGATCTGCGAACTATGGACCCTTTTAGACTTTTGTTGCCTTTTATGAGTAGGATGTTTTCAAACGAAGAAAATTTTGAACTGTAATTTACGGGACCACGTTTGGGGGCGATTTTCGTTAAACGCGAAGAATCACCTGGCAAAGCGACAGCACAGAAGCCAGTCACAACGTGCATAGTACAATTTTTCACACTTACGGACGGGATTCATGGGCGAGCCGCCCATGTCCATGCCTGCCGCGAGGCGATTTACGGGCGGAAAGTCATCTTCATTGAGGCTCATTAAACTCATATCGAAGTCGATTAACTGTTCAACGAAGATAAAATACATGCATGAAATTTATCGAATTCTGATGGGTTCATTTTCGACCCATGGTCCCTTTTTCATTTTTTTTCCCCTCCGGTTCCTCTTGATGAGTAAAATTTTTTGAGCAGAGAAAAATTTTACCCTAGTTGTGAACAAAGTTCTCATAAATTCTGCGGAGGAATCTTCGCCGATCTTGATCCGCAGAAACATCTGTCGAAGCGGCTACACAACATTCACTTTCACCCTATACACAAATCTGTCATGTCACTGTGATAAAAGTCAGTTGTGGCTGGTAGAAAATGAATTCTCATATACTCCCATACCCTTATCAATAATTCCACTTCAATCATTAATTAATTATATACTCAAAGTGGAAGGTTCGATAGAGTCCCCCATGCATGTATACATCAATATCTGACAGAAGAAAGTATGCATATGTTATGAAGTCGCTGCCACCATTGTTATGAATTAGGAAGAAAGGCACTGACACCAATGTTATGAATTGGGGTTGATGAGCTGCTACCTGTAGAATGTACCTAAGTAGAGCTATGACGTTGAGTTCGTTACTCGTTTTTATACCTTAAGGTAACCGGGATCTGGATGATGAGTGACTGATGTGAATAAGTATATTAACTGAATAACTGTTTATTGGTTTACAAGTCGTAAAGCTTAAGTGGTAAGTGATTCTGAGTTAGTGATTAAGAGCGAGTCTGAGACTGAGTGTCTTCTTCAATGATCTGAATGCAAGTGCTTTCAGCTCGAGTGCTCGAGTGCGAATAATATATTGAGGTGATTGTGCGGGTGAATTTGAATAACGACTCGGTTAATTATATATGTACACGTAGTAGATTCATTTTACATGGATATTATTTCACAAGTATGTATATTTTTAAGAGATATCAACAAGGATTAGAAAATAGTGGGTGAGAGGTCGAGTACTCAAGTCGAGTTGACTGATCGACTGCTCTGCACGGAAGTTAGTTAGAGACTGTGGCATCGGTATGCAAGTAGGTAGTTAGGTACATACGTGCCGAAAAGTAATAATAGAAAAAGATAGAAAAAGTAGAAAAAGACAGAAAAGGTTTTTGAAAAGAATGGCGAAGTCGGAAAAACCGGGACCTGGAAAAACCCGCCTCGCCAGCGACGTCTGGTCGCCAGATTTTATATGACCTCGCGGTGCTGGTCGAGTACGACCCTTCCAGGTACCGCGGAATTCGGAAAAACCCGAAAAAGGTTCGCGGGTAGCGAAAGCTGAAAATTATGAACAATAGCGAAAGTAGAGAAATAGAAAGAACAGAAAAATATTTACAACTTCAAGATGTGTTCGTATATATACAGTTATGTTTAGTGTAGAGAATGCCTGTGTAGTGTAGGTGTAAATGTGTGAGTGACATAGGCGTATGTGGAGACATAGTCGCCACAGTACCCCCCTGCCAGTGATTTGGAATCACGAAAATCCTGCCTGCAAACGGTCCGTGAAGCGAACACGTCTGCCGGATCGTGTCGTATGTTTCGACTTGGCAACGTCTGGTGTTTGGATCGGCTCAGGTGCGCGTGCGGAATCGGTTGGTTCCTCGCCGGCACCGGCTGGTGCGTCTACTGGGTTGCTCGCGTTTCTCTCCTCACTAGTGTCTTCGGTCATGACGTAGGCTGGCTTCAGCCGGTCAATGGTAACTGTGACGTCATGACCTCGGATGTGGACGACGAACGTCCTGTCGTTACGTCTGACGACTCTAAACGGTCCGTCGTACGGCTGCTGTAGTGGCCCCTTCGGACCGTCGTGGCGTACGAAGACCTGCTCAGTGGTTGCGAGATCTTTAAAAACGAACACCTTTCGTTCGCCGTGACGGGCGACGCTTGCGGGTCGCAAGTTCTGTAGGTGCTGTCGTAGATCTTTGACGTAGTTGGCAGAAATGTCTTGATCTTCCGTGGCTGACCTCTCAGTTAGGAATTCTCCCGGAAGACGGAGAGGTTCGCCATAAACGAGTTCTGCCGTTGTTGCTTGTAGGTCCTCTTTCCAGGCCGAGCGGATGCCCAGCAGGACTGTCGGGAGGACGTCGGTCCACCGGTTGTTCTGGTGGCACTTTACTGCGGCTTTCAGTTGGCGATGCAAACGCTCGACCATCCCGTTGGCTGCGGGGTGATAAGCAGTTGTGTGCAGATGAGTCGTACCTGTCAAGCGATTCAAGTGCTTGAACAAGTGCGATTCAAACTGTCTTCCCTGGTCGGTCGTGATGCGGAGCGGTGTACCAAATCGTGCGATCCAGTTGCTGTAGAATGCGCGAGCGACGGTGGTAGCTTCCTGGTCCTCCATCGGTATAGCTTCGGGCCAACGTGAAAAGCGATCTACGCACGTTAGGCAATACCGGTACCCTTCTGCGTACGGCATTACCACGATGTCGAGGTGCACATGCTCGAATCTTGAGGATGGTGGCATGAAGGTTCCGCGCGGTGCGGATACGTGTCTTGTTACCTTAGACTTTTGGCATTGGATGCAGCTGCGAGCCCATTGTCTGCAATCCGATTTAATCGACGGCCAAACGTAACGCTGTGTTACGAGCTTAACCGTCGCGTTGGCTCCAGGATGCGATAGCTGATGGACCACGTTGAATGCTGCACGTCGAAAAGGTGTCGTAACGAAAGGTCTTGCTGCTGCTGTCGAGATATCACAAAAGATCGTTCCCGTTGTTCCAGGAATCTGCTCTCGCTTGAGTTGCAAGGCAGACCCTTCTCTGAGGTACGTCTTCAGCTCTTCGTCCGTACGTTGAGATACCGCGAGTGCTTCGTAGTCCAAAGTAGTCGCGAGTTCCTCGATGCGTGACAATGCATCAGCTACAACGTTATCCTTGCCGGAAACGTGGCGTATGTCGGCGGTGAACTGGCTGATGTAGTCCAGGTGTCGACAACGTCTGGGTGAGCTGGTCTTGTCGTTGAGTTTGTGTAAGGCGTACGTGATTGGTTTGTGGTCTGTATAAACTACAAATGCACGCCCTTCCACCATGTGCCGAAAGTGTCGAATGGCAAGGTATATGGCTAGGAGCTCTCTGTCGAACGCGCTGTATTTGATTTCGGCTGCCGAGAGTTTCTTCGAGAAGAAAGCTAGTGGTTCCCAGTGGCCATTGACTAGCTGCTGCAGCGCGGCGCCAACAGTATGGTCGGACGCGTCGGAAAAGATGGCTAGCGGTGCATCCGGTTTAGGATGAGCTAGCATTGCTGCCTGTGCTATGCTCTCCCTACACGCTTCGAATGCTGCCTCGCTCTGCGGAGTCCAGTTGATGGGTGCCTTGCCTTTGATATTACCTTGAAGAAGGTCGTTCAGTGGTGCTTGTATCTGTGCAGCCTTGGGTATGAACCTACGGTAGAAGTTCAGCATACCTAAGAACTGTCTGAGCCTTTTGGCTGACTCTGGTTGCGGATACGTGCGTATGGTCTCGACCTTTTCAGGTAAAGGGCGTGTGCCTCCGTCCGAAACCAGGTACCCCAAGAATTTAACCTCGGGCTGACCGAACACACATTTAGCCGGGTTGATTACTACACCGTACTCCTTTAGTCGCCGGAATACGGTCTCTAGGTGTTTCACGTGTTCTTCTTCTGATGTCGATGCTATCAGGATGTCGTCGATGTATACGTAACAGAAGTCTAATCCCCGAAGAACCTCATCGATGAAGCGTTGGAACGTCTGCGCTGCGTTGCGCAATCCGAACGTCATGAATAGAAATTCGAAGAGCCCAAACGGTGTCGTAATGGCAGTCTTCGGAATATCCTCTTCAGCGACCGGAATCTGGTTGAAGGCCCGTACCAGATCGAGGGATGAGAAGATTTTCTTGTCTCGGAGCGATTGAGCGAAATCCTCGATGTGGCGTATCGGATACAGATCTGGTACTGTCCTCTCATTTAGCCCCCGGTAGTCTCCGCAGGGCCTCCATTCGTCACCCTCTTTGGGCACCATGTGTAGCGGAGATGACCAACAACTCTGTGATGGACGCGCAATACCCAGCTTCAGCATGGCATCAAACTCCTTCTTCGCCACTTTTAGCCTATCAGGAGCAAGACGACGTGGTTTCTGCGCCACCGGTGGTCCTGGCGTGGTTTTTATGTAATGCACCGTCGTATGTTTGGTGACTTTAGGAGCTCCACCGGGTCGTGTGACCTCCGGATACCGTGAGAGTAGCTCGTGGTACGGTAAAGATGCTGCGGCACTTGTGATGGTCCTAATGCTGGAGATCTCACCCTCTACTACCTGTCCTTGAGCGGTAAGAAGAGTAGTAAGGTCCCAGAGCTTGCGGTTCCGAATATCTACTAGGAGTCCGTAGTGAGCCAGGAAATCGACGCCGATGATCGGCTTGGAGACGTCTGCGACGACGAATCTCCAGGTGAAGTCCCGTCGGAGTCCCCGGTTAAGCGTCAACGTTATGGTACCGTACGTAGCGATGGTTGAATCGTTTGCCGCGTAAAGTTCGTATGTGGACTTTTCTCGCGGTCCCCGTAGTCGAGATCGAGGAAAGACACACAGGTCGGCGCCAGTGTCAACCAAGAATTGTGTCTTCGAATCTTTATCGGTCACAAAGATACGGCGTGATGTTGACGGGCAGGAGTCGTCGGCCGTCATCAACGACTGCCCCCGGCGTTTCCCGAATTGAAAGTGCAAGGCGGTCCGCACTTCTTCGCGTCGGTAGCGTATCTCCAGTGATACCAGCAAAATCCGTCTTGGCCGTGTCCGCGGGCACGAGATCGCGACCGCGAGCGAGAGCGCTGACTATTACCGCGGGGTCGAGACTCACGATTCGCAGCACTCTTTAACTCCGCGATTTCCTGTCGCATCGCAACCATCTGGGTCTGGAACGACAGCATCATTTGTTGCATCTGCGTGGCTAGGCTAGCTTCGGGCGTCGGTGTCGGTGTCGTTGTTTCTGCGACGGTCGCGCGCGGCGTCGTTGTCTCAGCTACTGCATCTGCCAGCTCCGCTGCCTTGTCTAGTTCAGCGTCGCGTTGGGTCGCAAGTATGACCTGCATATTGACCGGTAGCCGTCCGAGCCATAGGGGTCTCAATACGCTGTCGGGCACTGCCGTACCTGCCAAGCTGCGAAGATGACGAAGAAACTGCGATGGTTTTCGATCGCCCATCTCCTCGCGCTCTAGCAAGCGTCGCGTTTTCTGCTCCTGTGTCGAGCTGAGCCTTTTGATGAGCTCCGCTTTGAGCGTTTCGTACGCATTACCCACTGGCGGATTGACTATTATTTCACGCACTTCTTGTGCGTATTTAGGGTCCATTGCACTCACCACGTACCCGAACTTTGTTCCATCCGTGCTGACACCAGCCGCGCCGAAGCTGGTCTCAACCATGGAAAACCACAACTCTGGATCTGACGCGTTGAACGGA
Organism: Tenthredo scrophulariae; assembly: GCA_963978835.1. NCBI lineage: Eukaryota > Metazoa > Arthropoda > Insecta > Hymenoptera > Tenthredinidae > Tenthredo > Tenthredo scrophulariae. Next base: position 9,101,976 of record OZ022233.1, on the reverse strand, counting down.
GGTACGCGCACGGCCACACGGTTGATTGAGAGGGCATTACCGATTACGTCTGCAAGCCCATTTGAGGGTATGTCTCCGGCCCCAGTTTCGATAACGCCGTTCGGCATGTCGAGGCGCGGAATCACTATAAGTCTGTAAAACACTAAAGAGTCACTTAGCTCACTAAACTACGGATTAAAACTAGTCCTGAGTGTCACTTATCACGATAGTTCACTGCACAAGTCACACACGATCGCGGGTTAGATCACGTCGGGGTCACCAATTTGAGGTGATTGTGCGGGTGAATTTGAATAACGACTCGGTTAATTATATATGTACACGTAGTAGATTTATTTTACATGGATATTATTTCACAAGTATGTATATTTTTAAGAGATATCAACAAGGATTAGAAAATAGTGGGTGAGAGGTCGAGTACTCAAGTCGAGTTGACTGATCGACTGCTCTGCACGGAAGTTAGTTAGAGACTGTGGCATCGGTATGCAAGTAGGTAGTTAGGTACATACGTGCCGAAAAGTAATAATAGAAAAAGATAGAAAAAGTAGAAAAAGACAGAAAAGGTTTTTGAAAAGAATGGCGAAGTCGGAAAAACCGGGACCTGGAAAAACCCGCCTCGCCAGCGACGTCTGGTCGCCAGATTTTATATGACCTCGCGGTGCTGGTCGAGTACGACCCTTCCAGGTACCGCGGAATTCGGAAAAACCCGAAAAAGGTTCGCGGGTAGCGAAAGCTGAAAATTATGAACAATAGCGCAAGTAGAGAAATAGAAAGAACAGAAAAATATTTACAACTTCAAGATGTGTTCGTATATATACAGTTATGTTTAGTGTAGAGAATGCCTGTGTAGTGTAGGTGTAAATGTGTGAGTGACATAGGCGTATGTGGAGACATAGTCGCCACAATATAATGGCTACCGATGATCTCAGTAGTGAGATCATTCTTTTCATTGTTCTCCCGGGCGTGAGCGCATTCATGCTGGTGCAGTTTTATGGGTGCATAGGTAGGGATGAAGTTCTTGGAATGTAAGGGTGAGACTTCCTCTGATTAGAGGTGGCGAGACTGGATAGATGCAGGATGTTATGTCTTGGGTATTGAGGGTGAGAGAGCATAGAGAGCATAGAGAGCATAGAGGAGTATGGAATAGTATGGAGTACGTAACACGCCCATCCCCGGGGGAAAAAAATATTGCTCCTGTGAAGCAGGAGGAAATTTTTTTTTTTTTTTGTAAAGCTAGCAAAAATTATTGTAAAGGTGAAATGTGTATATCTAAGGATACATTCACGCTAGTGAATGTATCTATGTGCATGGATCTACGTTAGTAGATTCATCTACGCGTACATTCGCGTTAGCGAGTGTACCTGGGTGTGTATTCACGATGGTGAATATGTCTATTTCTTACGGTAGTGCTCCTGTGAAGCAGGAGTGAATCTTCATGAATTTTGTATAAAATTTATGTTAGGTATAGGGCTGTATATTTACGATAGTAAATACACAGCCCTATACCTAACATAAATTTTTACGATAGTAAATATACATATACGATTTACGATAGTAAATATACATAAATGTAAAAGGTATGATTTTGGTTACGAAATCATAGTACAGTTAAAATCACTTAATTGCAATAAGATTGGTTAGTTATAAATGTCTTATGCTGAGTTACTGAATACATAAGGTATGTTGAATATGGTTTTTATATAGATTATAATATAGTTAACAGTACGTATTTGCAATAAGATCGTGGTTAATTACAAATGTCTTATGCTGAGTTAGTAGGTGTGTAGTATGTTGAATATGCTTATTACAATGATAAGTAAGTAATATATTATTATTAGCATTGTAGGTATGACATATAATATAGGAAGTTTTTTATTGAGTTATAATATTACATTCTTATGTTGTATAAAAGGATGTTTGAGCTGTCTTAGTGGCTTCTGTGTTTGGTGTAGGGGTGGCGGTGATTGCTGGGGGTTTAGCTTGTTGTATGATGATTTGTGTGTGGGGTGTTTGTATGTGTGACGTTTGAGCGCAGGTTACTGTCTCTTGTGTTTCTGGTGAGTTGTTTAATTCGACAGAATTTCGATTAGCTTGGTGTCCGACCACTTGGTTATTCGGTTGTCGAGCTTTCCTAAGTGCTACGAAGATGTTGAAAATTTTGCGTGCTATTGCGAATTTATTTGCTAGGTATATTAATGATAGTGATCCGAACGCGGAGGAAATGTAATACATTATGTTTTCTATATGGTTATCGTTGTCTGTAGATTTTTGATTTTTGGTAATTTCGTCTGTGTGTTTAATGATATTGTTACATTTGGTAAAATCACCCTTATACCATTAATTCTATATGTGATTAACATCTAGTAGTCTATATGATAAAAGATATCTTTTAAAATATAAGAACCTCGGTTGCAGAGTCAACAAACATTATTGTAAAACAAATCAGTCTGTTTCTAGCTCACAACTAGTACAGACCTATATTGCAGAATATATAACCCTTTTTCCCAATTTATTTAATTCCACTTGATTCACTTTATTTCTCTCGGGAACCCACTATAAATAACTTTTTACTTATCGCAAACCACATTTTGCAACATTGGTGTCAGAATCGGGATCTTTCCGAGATCGATAAGGTGAATATTTTGTGGAATCAAAGATAATTATTGAAAGAAAAGAAAAGAAATGTCTCGACGACGGGCTACCACACCTATTCAACCAGCTGGTAACCAGCTAATACCACCACCCCAAGTCGACATGATGGAGCGACTGTTTGAAGCCTTGGCCGCACAACAGCAAGCCAATTTAACTGCTCAGCAAGCACGCGAAGAGCGAGAAGCTCAACGACAGCGTGATCGTGAAGAACGAGAAGCTCTCAGACAACGCGAACGCGAGGAGCGCGAAACTCTTCGGCTGAGAGAAGAAAGAGAAACTGCCTTAACAGCTCAGCGCGAAGAACGCGAGGAAAGACGAGCTGAACGAGAGGCAAACCAGGCAGCTCAACAAGCCACCCTATCGCTCCTCATGAGACGCCTGGAACCTCAACAGACGATCTCCCAAACCTCCACTCCCAGACGATCCCCAGTGAGGATCGAGGAGATAGTAGAGGAGACTAATATTCGGTCTGTACAAAACTATGGGGAAGAAGAACCTTCCCCAACTTTACGTAGACCTCGTACGGGTGGAGCGGCGACTTTCACGCCGCACACTCGTACAATTCCTCAGAGTGACCGAATTGAAAATTCAATTCGGGACACACGAGCGATACACCATGAAACCCTCATGGCTGGTGATCAGAATATAAATAATACGATTAATAACATCCCTATTAATATATCTCGCGCCGGGAGTAGTCGCGAAAAACAATACGAGACCCAGACTGTAGTAAACACATACCCAGAAGTACGTACTGAGAATGTCCAAAAAACATGTACTAATCTCAAAGTAAATTTCTTTGACGGTTCTACACCGTGGGCGGAATACGAACGCCAATTTCAAATAATAGCAAAAGTCAATTCATGGTCTTCCACCACCAAAGCTGGACAACTTGCCGGTAGTCTTAGAGGCCCTGCTTTATCTGTACTGACAGCTCTGGCTGATTCAGACATACAGGACTTTGACAAGCTCAGTGCGGCCTTAAGACTCAGATTTGGAAATCAACATTTATCGAAACTTTCATTAACACAACTAGGGATTAGAAAGCAAGCCAAGGATGAAGGTCTTGCCTCCCTAGGTTTAGAAATAGAAAGACTTGCTCGTGTAGCTTTACCCCTTTGCGACGAATCTACTAGAGATTTGCTAGCATGTGATAAATTTATAAATGCCATTACAGATCCTGAGCTTAAACATGCTCTTAGTTTGGCAGGACCTTCTTCTTTGCAAGAAGCAGTAATCAAAGGTTTAGAAATTGACGCACTGAACAAACAATATTTAGGAGTAGGAAAACTACGACAAATTAAAACAGACAATACCGTTACTCCCACTAAGACTGACGAAAATAAGAAAACTACTCCCTGGCAGCAAACTAAAAATAATAATAACAATAAAAATAATAATAATAATGATAGGAAACCCTATTCTCGAAATTTCGGAGACAGACCCCCGTTGAAATGTAGATTTTGTGGAAAATTGGGCCATGATGCAAATCATTGTTTCGCGTTAGAACGAAGAAACCAAACAGGTAACGGGAATTCTTCGAATTCCCGAACTTCATGGAGAAAGGAGAATGATTTCAATAAAGAAATTTTTAAAAAGACTACAGAAATTCCACCAGGTTCTTCTAACCAAAAAAAACTAATCATCGATGATTTTGAGGGGCAGAAGTCATCATGTATTCGACCCAACAGTAGCCCTATTTTAACACAATTTTTAATTCGAAGTCTAAGACAAACAGGCTTATATGCGCGAGGGACTGTCAACGGGATTAACTGCCTCTGCGTCATAGACACTGGGGCAGAAGTTACAGTGGTCCGTTCAGATCTCTTAAAATTTATTAATCCAATCCAGCCTTCTTCTTCCCTACGTACTGCTACAGGAGAAATAACTCCAGTTTTAAAAGAAGTTTTAGTTGAGATTAGTGTGTCAGGGTGTATTGATTCTTCGCACAATGTTTATGTGGCAGACATAGAGGATGAAGGGATTTTAGGGATTGATTTTCTTACCGCGCATAATTGTGTAATTTCAACTGAAGGGAATTTATTAATTTCGGGTCGACACAAGGTAACTCTTTTAACAACAAGAAGTAAAACTTCTAGTATTCCCCACGTGCGAACAGTAGATCTTTCTGAAGAAGAGTTAGATTCATTTCCTGGTCATTTACAGAATTTATATGAAAACTCGTCGACTTGTTTAGATTCTTCTCAGAAAGAAAAATTTAGAACTTTGGTTAAAGATTTTCAAGACACCTTTGCGAAGAACAGTAACGACAAAGGAAGAAGTACATTGACAACTCATACAATCGACGTAGGAGAACATGCACCTATCAAACAAGCAGCCAGGAGATTACCATTAAATGGAAGAGAAGAAGTGGACAAATTGGTTAAGGAAATGCTCGCCATCGATGTAATAGAACCATCCTCCAGTCCCTGGGCATCGCCTATTGTTTTAGTAACAAAGAAAGATGGGACAAAAAGATTTTGTGTCGATTACAGGAGGTTAAATGATATAACCAAAAAAGATTCCTATCCCTTGCCAAGGATTGAAGAAACCCTCGATTTAATAGCTGGAGCAGAATGGTTCAGTACTATAGATTTACAGAGTGGTTATTGGCAAGTTGAAATGCATGAAAAGGATAAAGAGAAGACCGCTTTTGTCACTGGTCTAGGAGGATTATGGCATTTCAAAGTGATGCCTTTTGGGTTATGTAACGCTCCTGCGACTTTTGAAAGAACGATGGAAACCATTCTACGAGGGATTACAGATAAGAAATGCCTGGTATATTTGGACGATATAATTGTTTTTGGAAAGACTTTCGAACAACAGATAGAAAATCTAAAAGAGGTCTTTTCTCGTTTGAGACAAGCAGGACTCAAAATGAGTCCGAAGAAATGTCATCTTTTTCAACGAGAAGTTCACTTTCTTGGACATGTAGTCTCCGCAGAAGGAGTGAAGACGGATCCTGCGAAGATAGAAAAAGTGTCAAATTGGCCCCGTCCCGTAGATAGAGAAGGGATTCAAAGTTTTATAGGGCTCTGCACTTACTATCGTCGTTTTGTTAAGGGGTTTGCAACCGTAGCTAGACCTCTTCATCATTTAACTGGAAGTAAGGTTCCTTTTGATTGGTCCAAAGAATGCGAAGAAGCTTTTGTCAGATTAAAAACTTATTTAACCTCTTCGCCTATTCTAGCTTATCCTCAGGTGGAAAATCCTTTTATTTTAGATTCTGATGCTTCACTCTCAGGAATAGGTGGAGTTTTATCTCAAATCCAGGAAGGAAGTGAAAGAGTTGTTAGTTATTATAGTCGAGTACTTAGTAAGACGGAAAGAAATTATTGTGTAACCCGTAGGGAACTTTTAGCTGTCGTAAAAACAGTAACTCACTTTCATCATTATTTATATGGGAGGAAGTTTTTGATTAGAACAGATCATGCTTCCCTCAAGTGGTTACTTTCTTTCAAATCTCCGGAAGGACAGGTAGCTAGATGGATAGAGAGGCTGGGCCAATATGATTTTGATATTCAACATCGTGCTGGACTTCAACATGGAAACGCAGATGCCCTCTCCAGGAGACCTTGCGAAGGACCTAAGGAATGTAAACAATGTATAAGATTGGCAAAACAACAAGACGAACCCTATAAGATCCGATCGATCACTTTTGAAGGAAACTTGAAAGAATGGAAAAAGGCTCAACAAGAGGATGAAGTTCTAATTCAAATCAAGACTTGGAAAGAATCAAAGATACGCCCTGAATGGCAAGATGTTTCTGTCAAGAGCCAAGATTTAAAAATTTATTGGGCTCAATGGGATTCCCTGTTTTTAATACGAGATTTGTTATACCGAAAATGGGAATCTACAGATTTAAAAGAAATAAGATGGCAGCTTCTAGTACCAAAAAAGAAGATAGAAGAAATCTTAAAGGAATACCATGATTCTCCTTCAAGTGGACACTTCGCCTCCAACAAAACTTTAGGTCGGATTAGGGAAAGATTTTTCTGGGCACGTTGTAGGATGGATGTTGATGATTGGTGTAGGTTCTGCAAAGTTTGTAATGCAAAGAAAGGTCCACGTGGCAAGGGAAGAAGTTCTTTCCAGGTATATAATGTCGGAGCACCCTTTGAGAGAGTGGCTATGGATGTTCTCGGACCACTTCCTCTTTCAAGATCTGGAAACAGATACGCTTTGGTAATGGCTGATTATTTTACCAAATGGCCCGAGGTCATTCCTATCCCTAATCAGGAAGCGAAGACAGTTGCTCAGGTTTTTGTTCAGAACTTTGTTTGTAGATATGGGACTCCTCTTGAACTACATACAGATCAAGGTCGTAATTTTGAATCCATTTTGATGGAAGAAATATATAAGGTTTTAGGGATAAGGAAGACTCGAACAACTCCCCTTCATCCTCAGTCTGATGGTATGGTAGAGCGATTAAATAGGACTCTGTTGAGTTATTTATCTTCTTTTATAGACAAAAGTCAACGAGATTGGGACGAATGGATTCCCCTTTTTCTTCTTTCTTATAGATCAGCCATTCATGAAACAACAAAACAGTCTCCAGCTTCAATGCTTATGGGAAGAGATCTTCGTTTACCCTCAGATTTAGTTAAGGGACCAGTTCCAATTCAAGATTCTCTTCAAACACATTTTGTCTCAGACCTGAGGGAAAAATTAGAACAAATTCATAATTTTGCTAGGGGAAGAATCCAACTTGTATCAGACCGCACGAAGGCTCATTATGATGTGAGAGCTAGAGACCTCAAATTTAAAACAGGAGATTTAGTTTGGTTATTTCAACCTAGAAGAGAAAAGGGTCGTTGTCCAAAATTGCAAACTAACTGGGAAGGTCCTTATACAGTCATTGATAGAATAAACGACGTAGTATATAGAATTCTTCGCTCTGCTCGTTCAAAACCAAGGGTTGTTCATTTGGACCGCCTGGCTCCTTATGAAACTAATGAACTTACCCAAAATAATAAAATCAAAAACCTTCGTTCTTTGAATATGGTAGAAAATCATTCTATAGAAAATAATTTCTCTCTACAGAGAGATGACGAAATTTTTGTTTTAAATTCTTCCAGGTGGTCCGGGGAACTGCCTTATGGAATAAAACGAAAAGATTATAGACCTCTTACTATCCTTGTTGAAGGTAATATTGGATGTGGTAAAACAACTTTTGTTAAAAGATTTTTACAGGATAAAGACATCCTTACTTTATTAGAACCACTAGAAGAATATCGGAACGTGGCTGGGGAAAACCTTTTAGAGAAAATGTATAAAGATCCTCATAAATACGCTTATCATTTCCAGCATCACGCGGCAATGACAATGCGAAATAAACATTTAGTTTTGACCGCGCTTCCGAATAAAATCATGGAACGGTCAATTTATAGTTGTAATTGTTTCATAGAAGCTCGTAGGAGGTTAGGAGATTTTGAAAACCTTGAGGCTCATCTTCTGTTCGAAAATGTTAGGACCTTAATCAACGAGTCCGCTGCTTTTGAGGTAGACATGATTGTATATTTGAGGTTATCTCCAGAAGAGTCGTTTTCACGAGTAAATTCACGCGCTCGTTCCGAAGAAGACAATATTCCTTTATCTTACTTAAAAGCTCTTCACGAAGTTCATGAGGATTGGTTAATAAAAAAGAATTTTGCGACTCTTCCAGCACCAGTTTTAATTCTAGACGCTGAAGCTTCGGCAGACGATGTATATATGAATTTTTGTGAGGTTATGAAGTCGTAAGAGTTTTAGCTCAGACTCGGAAACGATTCGGAACTACTCGGACACTGATCGGAACGATTCGGAATTAATCGACGAAGATACAGATCGAATCGGCCACAACGAAATAAATGGAAGAAAAGAAAATAAAATGAGTGGCAAGACTCAATATTGAAGAAATAAACAATTTTATAAAATTATTGGGTTAAGAAATAGAATTTTCAATATTTTATTTAAAAAAAGTGTAAAAATTAAAAACGATTTGAAACAATTTTTTCAATAACGTGTTTAAACAAAGTTTTATATTTGTCACATTTGTCGCATGGGGAAGAATCTTCGACTGGCTTCAATAGGGGAGTTTTACATAGGTAGCATGAGGTGAAACCTCCCCGTGTGATCAATTCTCCAGTGTAAGATCGATGTAATTGAACGATTCCCAGAGCTTCTTCCATTGGAATGCTATAATTAATCATGGATAAAAGAATATAGGATGGAATTAAATATTCAATTACTCACTCAAGCGAAAAACAACTATTAATTTACCTCGTTAAATAACAATTTACACATGAGTGTAGAATTGAACTTCGGAGTTTTACACCGCTACCCTTAGCACACCTAACTCGGGCCCATTCCACTTCAAACCAGGCCCGTGTGTCCGGGACGTTTCTTTCCGCAACCCCCTCCAAATTAAATTGAGAAAGTAGAATTCCGAAGCGGACAGCTTCATCGTTGAGAGGCTCCATTTTCACGAATGACGCTAACGAGAGCTTCTTCTTCGTTGCATTTATTTATCATCATTTGTTTAACAAACACAGTTTTCTTAGAAGAGTTTCTATTGGAGTTCGGAAGAATCGTCATTTATTTAACAAAGGTCGTTTTTAATACAGAATTCTGATAGGCTCTCTGATAGATCTTCATTTGTTTAACGAAAGTTATTATAAACAATAGAATTCGTATATGCTCTTTTAATTCGACTCCCGCTAAAATTCGATTTCAAATCGATTCCCGCTAAAATTCGATTTCAAATCGATTCCCGCTAGAAATCTTATTGAAAACAACGCTAGATGTCGTTGTAGTTTACATAAAATATAGCCATTTTATCAGAAGATCTGAACGGATTGTATTTATAGGTTATATTTTAGTTTATAAAAGATTAATCCAAGTTTTTCAGCCCCTGAGATTCAAAAATTTTCTTAAGAGGAATACTGAAAAATATTCTGAGACGAGAAGACGGAAGCCTAATCCATCCCATCTTGACCTAACAATCCCGGTTTTCCCACTTCTCTTCAGATAAGATCGTTCTAATTTATATTTATAACATTCGCAATAACATAATAAGTTATCTATTGATTATATTTGAAAATTATTTATTCATTATTACAGTTCAATTAATTATCTGAATTATTAAAAAAAAAAAAAAAAAAATATTCAAATATATAAATATATTTAAGACAAGAATTTATAATTTTAACGAGTTTTGATAAAACTCCTAAATACGACATTATTATTTCAAGAGAATAATATTTGTCCTCCCGTCTAGGTCGTTATTTGATTTATTCGAAGATGTTGGAAGTTAGACCACTCGAGGCTTAGAATTAAATCTTCAAGGAATTTTGAATCTCAGCCTTCGGTCCTCTTATCTCTCCAACCACTTCATCCTAGTTTCCTGGTTCCTGTTTCCTGGTTCCTGGTTCCTGTTTCCAGTTCACTGATTCCTACTGCCTCTTCCTGCTCATCTTCCTGAACCAGCTCAACGACTCAGGATTCAAAGAACACTTGACAACACTTATACACTTTGACTTGATGAGACTCAACTATCTTCCCAAGGTTTTCTGTGGTTTACCTTGGGAGTGAAGGCAAATGTCGGATAGTGTTTAGGGAAAACTTTAAATTCTTGAGCCACAGCTCCAATTCTCCCAAACAGAGCACACAGAAACTTGTTAATCCTTCTGATGATTTTACACAAACACTATCTTAATTGTACTCACCTCAAGAGTCGGGTCGACTCTTTTATTATGGGGGGGGTAGTGTTACATTTGGTAAAATCACCCTTATACCATTAATTCTATATGTGATTAACATCTAGTAGTCTATATGATAAAAGATATCTTTTAAAATATAAGAACCTCGGTTGCAGAGTCAACAAACATTATTGTAAAACAAATCAGTCTGTTTCTAGCTCACAACTAGTACAGACCTATATTGCAGAATATATAACCCTTTTTCCCAATTTATTTAATTCCACTTGATTCACTTTATTTCTCTCGGGAACCCACTATAAATAACTTTTTACTTATCGCAAACCACATTTTGCAACAATATCGTCTAATGTTAGGCCGTTTGAAGTTAGGTCTTTAGAGTTTAAGTATGGGGTTCTGTTAAGTATTGATACAGGGATGAGGGATAGGTTTTTGAGGTTTTCGTTTCTGGGTAGGTCGTAAAAGTTTGAGATGTTTAGGTTGAATTTGGGTGCGTAGGAGTTAGTTTGTATTGTTTGATAGTGTTTTGTTGTTGATAGGGAGATTGTGTCTGAGTTCGCTGTACATCTGTTGCTTAATTTCAGTATTCCGGAATCGTTTAAAGATATTTGGATAGGGTTTTCGTCCGTGCATACGATGTGTATGATTTCTGGTTTGGTTAGGGAATAGATCCAGGAGTTGGATGTCATTAATTCTGTCCAGTATACACCGTTGAACGTTCCAAATCTGACGTCACATGTTCTCATGTCTGTCTTAATTGGTTGAATGAATAGTCCTATTTCGCAGATGATTTGATTGTTAGTGTGGAATAGTGGTTGGTTTTGTCTGCAAATATAATTTTCTAGTGATATCATGCATTGGCTGAATTTTAGTTCAGTTAGTTTGAAATATAGGGTTCTGTCTCTCGTTATTGCTATGTAATCGCTACTTGGTCTGATATATGCGAATTTATCGTCCGTGGTATCGTAGTGTTGTTTAACAGGGATCGGGATTAGTCGGTAGATGTTAAAGGTATTGGTGTTGAGTAGTGGTATTGAAATGATGTAAATGATTTTAGCGTCTATATAAGTTACTTCGAGTCTTGAGAGTCTTATTAATTCTTGTGCGTATTCGTTTTCTAGGGGGACTGGGAAGTGTTTTGTAGGGTTGCGACTTTGTATTTGTCTAATTGATGACATTATTTGTTCTGGTGTTAGGATTTTGGGATGAAGTATGCCTTGTCTTGCAAATAAAATTGCGTCTATTAGGTTATTGAGGTCGAGTTCATATTCATTTGTGTATTTGTCCAACTGCATGAAATGTTTTAGGATAATGATATTACCTCTGTTAGTGATTGTATCTTCAACTAGGGTGGCGATGAAATTGTTGAATTCTATGGTTTTAGCTTGTAACTCGTTAATTTGGTCTTTGATTTCTTGTAGTTGGGTTCTATGTTCGCCTAGTGTGGATTTTATGATGTGAGTTTGGTCTTTCAACAGTGAAGCTAGGTGGTTAGTGTTTGTGAACAGTTGTTCGATTTGTTCATTATAATGTTCTGCATCTTCTGAGTCTAGAGTACCGAACAATGTTTTACTGACTTTGCCTATGAAGTGGAAAGGGGGTGATCTTTTGGGTCTGTAATTGAGGTATTGTGTGACGTATTTTTCTATGTTCGTATCATTGTGATAACCGATAAGAGTACCTATTTGGTTTTGTTGTTCAGTAATGATTGACATGCGGTTCTGAAGCATTTCTATATGATCTTTCATTTCACATTTAGGTAAGTGAATTCTGCATTTCTCTGTTATTGCTTTTAAATAATTGTTTAATTGTTCAAATTTTCCATTTAAGTTGTCTAGATCTACAAAGTTAATTAGTTTCCACTCGTCACTATAAGTCTTGAGGTTTTGCACGTGTTCGTAGTAGATGCCTGGGTTATCTTTGAATGCGGCGATTTGGTATAGGTTGTCGGTTGCGTCTGGTTCGGCTAGTGCAGTCCTGAAATGTATTTTTTCTTTCCTTATTAATTAGGTTGTGATAGTTTTTACATTCGAGCTAATTTATTTTATTTATGTGAACGATTTTGGTTCTGTGGTCGTTTATTCTGATTTCTGCGTTAATGTCGTTAATGACGCGGATTATTTTATATGGTCCTTTATAATGGTCATCCAATTTCTTTCTCGTTTCGTTAATTAGGTAGACATATTGGCCTGGTTGAAAGGTGTGTACGTTTATACGTTTATCATATCTCTGTTTAGATTTAGATTTCGCGTTATTAAGGTTTTTTATCGCGTCTTGTCTAGTTTCTTTAAGCCGGGTCATGATTTCCTGTAGGTAGTCCTCGTATTTGTTTGAAACGTTTTTGTCTGACCGTATATTTGATAATTGACGTGCCGTTATTCCGAAGATTAGTTCATGTGGTGTATAACCGGTGCCTTCGTGTACCGATGTATTGTATGAGAATATTGCGAATCTGATCCATTTGTCCCAGTTATTTTTATTATTAATGTAGTGTTTTAAGTATTCAATGAAGACTTGATGGCTACGTTCGAGGGAGCCGTTGGATTGGGGATGGTAAGCTGTAGTTTTTATTTGTTTTATACGGAATACTTTGGCTAATTGTTTCATAATAGGACTGAGAAAATTAGGGCCTTGGTCGGTTAAAATAGATTCAGGTGCTCCGTAGCGGCAAATAAAATTTTCTGCGAATGCTTTGGCGATCGTTGTTGCTGTTCGATTTTTAAGAGGTATTGCTTCTGAATATTTAGTTAAATTGTCTTGAATTGTCAGCAAATATTTATTTTGTGAATTAGAGGTTGGTAGGGGTCCTACAATGTCCAATGATACTTTTTCGAAAGCGGTTGTTGGTGTATCTGTTATCACCATCGGGAGTTTAACTTTATTTCTAACGAGTTTACGTCTTTGACAACTTTCGCATGATTTTATAAATTTTCCTATATCGATTTTCATACTTGGCCAGAAATACATTGCTCTAATTCGTTTATAGGTTTTTGTTATGCCCTTGTGGCCTGCTATTACTGAATCATGGTTTTCGCAGATTATTTCTTGGATTTGTTCCGGCTTAGGTACGTTGATCTCGTTCAAGCAAATATTAACTGTGATATCTGTGTAGTCGAAGACTCTCCTAAGTATTTTTTTAATCGCGAACCAATTTAATTTGTCAAATCCGCTTCCTAATTTTGAAATTGAGAAGGATTTGATGCGTTTTGCCTGTAGTATGTCGCGGAGGACAGTTAGTGTGTTATATATTCTGTCCGTTGTTGATTTTTCGTAATGTTTATTTTGTGTTACTAAGTTGAAGATAAATTTCTTCTTATTAGGTGTTACAATTACGCTATTTACTTCTGGGTTTTGTGATTTAAGAAAATTCATATCTAGACTTCCGGTGTCAATTAATTGTTTAGCAACTCCTTTCTTCATAACACAGTCGGCTGACACACAGTGTACGTAGTTGTCTTTCTTCATGAGGATGTCGTCATTCGTTTCTTTAATATTGGTCGCTATTGGTGTTGGGTCTGTGTGACTGGTATGTGGTATCGGATTTTGTGTTGGGTTTTTCTGTGGTTTTTGATTTTGTGAAGGTGAGTTTGGAGGTGATATTTGTTGTAACGCTGGTTTTTGAGATGGTGGATTTAGAGGTGATATTTGTTGTAACGTTGGTTTTTGAGATGGTGGATTTAGAGGTATTGGGGGTTGAGGGGGTGGGTTTTGAAGAGGATTTAGTGGTAGATTTTGGCGTGTCGAGTTTTGTTGTTCTTCGTATAAATTAGCTTCTTCGGTATTGTGTAACTCTTGGTTTTCGTTATAGAGGGGTATATTATCTTTGTGGATAATGTCCGTACGGTTGGTCTCTGAGTTTCCTTGTACGTCTGGGTAGTCAAGTTGCATGGGGATCTGATTATATGGTTCTGGGTTTGCGGTGTTATCTTCTCGGTTTTGTATATGTATTGGTGTCGGCTTAAAATCACAAATAGTTATTGTTATGTCTGAATTTTTGAAAATGAAATAAATCATTGATCGAACGGTTTTCCAATTTAGTTTGTCGAGTCCGCAACCGATTTTTGGAATTGATATTGATTGTACGTTATCTGATTCTAGTTTTATTCTGAGTTTGCATAGAATATTGTACATCGTTTCATATGTTGGCTTGCCGTAAAATTCTGCTTCCGTGATTGGTTATATACTTTGATATTATCATGAGGTGTTACTATGATGTCGCCTACTTGGGGGCTCTTTGATTTTAACACGTCGCGGTTAATAATATTTCGTTCAATCATTTCCTGTGCTATGCCTTGTCCGATTAAACAGTCGGCTGGGATGCAATGTGCTATATTATCGTCTTGTATGAATAGGTCTGCGGTAGTTTCTATTATAAATTGATTTGTTAGGGCTGGTAAGATTTTTAAGAGTTCTCGGAATTTTTTATAGGATGGTTTATGATATATTGATTTTGTGATTGGAGGTATATTGTGTTGAGGCGGAATGGTAATTTTAGGCATTGTAACTTGTTTTCCTTTAACTACATCTGAGTATAGTTTTCTCGACTTAGATTTAGGGGTTAGTTGTTCACTAGAAGTCAGTAGTTTTCCTTTATGAGTAGGGTCCTTGGAACTTGAGGCACATGATTCGTTGGCGGTGGGTAGTTTTTGTTTACGACATCGGTCTTCAGAGTTTGAGGTTCGCGATCCGCTGGAGGTGGGGAATTTCTGTTTATAATAAGGCACATGGTCGTCGTCCGACGATGAAGAGCTAGGTGGTGGTGAGGGGGTTTTAGGCTTTCTTGGTCGCAATTTGTATTTGTATTCGTGTGTTGGAGATTGCGCGCTATTGCGTCTGCTGCGTCCTGTTTTATTTTTGTGTGTGCCACTTGAATCTGAGTTATCGCTAGGCTGGTTTGAGATGAGGTTTGAATATCTGTTTTGTTCTTGATTGCTTTTCAATGGGGGTCGTGGCGAAATGTTTATGAATTTACGTGAATTTTTATTTACGGGTAGGTTGTCTGGGGAGATGTCAGTATACGTAGCGTTTCGTTTTTGGTCGATTCTTTTAGATAATGGTAAATCATCGATAGAGGTGTCGGTGTGTATCGCGTTTGGGTATTGATCGATTTTCTTAGATAGTGGTATATCGTCAACAGAAGAGATGGTAGGTGAGTCTATTATCATTGGTTTAGTAGTTTTTGAAACGATAATTGGATTTTTAGGCATTGGGAAACTGTCTGTTGAGTCACTTGTGGATATTTTTTCCATCGAGTCATCTGAGAGACTGTCAATTTCGGTATTAGTTAATGAATTATTTTCTGTATCTTCTTCTAGTGGGTGAATTAGTCTTGTTGTAGGCATTGGGTCGTCAGTGGAACTGTCAGTTAATGAATAGTTCGCTAAAGGTACGTTTTGAAAATGTGTTGTATCTTGTTTTATTGGCAAGCAGTCCATAGGAATTTGGTTGGGTTCGTCTTTTTCAAGAGTTGAGTCGACGTCGGCTTTATGTTTCTTTATAGGAGCGGGGTTTGGTGAGTCATCTGTACTTTGTCGCGCGCGGGTTGGAAATTGGTGAGTTTCTTTTCGTTGTTGTGTTACGTTACGTGAACTAGAATTTCGGTTTCGTTTTCCGTGTATTGGCAATAGTTTATCAGAGTCTACGGGTGGATTGCGTGATAATGCGTGATAATGCGTCTGCGTTGCAGTTAATTTGACCTTTCTTGTATACTACGTTATAGTCGTATTCTTCTAATTTGAATCTCCATCTAAGTAATCGCGAGGTAAGATCTTTGACGCTGCTGACCCAAACAAGAGGTTTGTGATCGGTAACGAGTGTGAATTTATGTCCGTATAAATAAGGTCTGAAGTGATGGACTGAGTATACGATGGCTAGTAATTCTTTCTCGATTACGGAGTAATTTAGTTCTGCTTTGTTTAGAGTTCGTGAAGTATAAGCTATCGGTAGGTCTTCTCCTATTTCACCTTGGCTGAGTACGGCGCCGATCGCGTATTTAGATGCGTCAGTCGTTAGTATGAATGGTTGATTGAACTGAGGATATTGTAATATAGGAGATGTACATATTAAGTCTCTTAAAATTTCAAAAGCCATTTGATGTTCGGATGTCCAAAGGAATTTAACGTCTTTTTTCAGTAGTGTTGTCAATGGTCTCGATATTTTCGAAAAGTTTTCTATAAAGCGTCTGTAATAACCGATAAGACCGAGGAATTGTTTAATCTGTTTAGCTGTTTTAGGAACTGGGTATGCTGTGACTGCTGTTATTTTCTTCGGGTCTGGTTTTACAGCGTTTTCTGTAATGATATGTCCTAAATAAGCAACTTCTTTTCTTAGGAATTCGCATTTACTGACTTGCAAGCTCAAATTTGCTGTTTGTAATCGATTAGCTAGTTTTCTGAATTTACTTTCATGTTCTTCTAAAGAGTGCGCATAGATAACGATGTCATCCAAATATACGAATGCTACATTTCCTTCTAAACCGGATAGAACTTGGTCCATTAATCTTTGGAACGTTGCCGGAGCGTTCTTAAGTCCGCAAGGCATATTATTGAATTCATAGTGACCGTGGGGTGTTGAAAATGCTGTTTTGTGTGCGTCAGTTGGGTCCATAGGGACTTGGTGGAAACCTGAAGCGAGGTCAAAAGTTGAGAAATATTTAGCGTTTCCTAACTGGTCGAGTATATCGTTTATGTTTGGTAGTGGATACACGTCACCTATAGTTTTTTCGTTTAGTTTTCGGAAGTCTATAACCATTCTCCATTTTTTCTTACCTTCTGCGTCTGGTTTTTTGGGCACGACCCAAACGGGGGAATTGTAGGGTGAGGATGATGGTTTGATTACATTTTGGTTTAATAATTCGGAAACTTGTTTCTGTATTTCGTCTTTTTGGACGGTTGGGTATCGATATTGTTTTACGTTGATCGGATTATCATCTGTGGTAAGAATTGAATGTTTTGTTAATGATGTGTTTGACAATGTGTCGCCTGGTAGGAAAAATAGGTGATTGAATTCTGTTGTAAGTGTGAGTATGGACTCTTTCTCTTCGTTGTTGAGATGGTCGACGTGTAGTGAGTTTTTAAGGACCGATAATCTTTCTGAACGATTATTATTGTCGTCGACGGGCATTTGAGGCATTTTGGTTCCAATCTCGTCGTTTATCGTCAGCACGTTTGAATTAGTTTCCATATTTAGAGTTTGATTATTGGATTTAGTATTGTAGATTAGTACTGAGATATTCGAGTTGTTGAAAGTTGAAGTTACAACTTGTAAGATTTTGTCCCATTTCTGTTTGCCTAGTTCAGTAGATTGTTCGGGAATTGAGATTGATTTTGTGTTATTTGATTCTAGATGGATTTTTAGAGAGTTTAGAGTTTTAGTAATGATTGCGTCGTCTATATCACTGGAGTATGTTTCCATGACAATTGAGTGGTATAATACTTGCGAGCTGTTAGGGATTATGTCTTTTATGGTATCTCCGATTATATCATTTTTTGCGAATGTAATTAGCTCGTACTCGTTTATATTCAAAGCTTTTAATATTTCGACTGAGATTCCTCGTAATATTCGAAATTTCTGTGGTATGAAGTGGAGAATCGGGCCCGAAGAATTGCATATATCACCGTTAATTTTTGAAATTTGTGGAGCGTGAGCTTGTTTTATGGAACTTTTGGGATCGAGTGTACTTGGAGGTTCGTTGACAGGTTCTAGGGTTACCGTCGGCACACTTATCTCAACAGCTGATTCGTTCGAGTTTATTGCGAGTATATATGCTCGACCGCTACTGTTTGTTACTAATGCCTTACCGCAGTGAATATTGGGGCCTAAATTAATGGTATCTACAAAACCTTCTTTTATTTCTGAATGTAAAACTCCAATAGGAATTACTTGGGCAGTACGACTTGGTATTGTAATGATAGTGGGAATTTGTGGCTTGTGTTTTCGGAGTTCAAAAGGGATTACCGTATCTGTCAAAGTTGATGTATTATTTCTGTAGGATACGACGGCTTTTTCTCTTTATAATAATGGCTGTCTGATAATACCGTCTTGAGCTATCGGGAAATCTTCTTGGACAACGTGAAATTCATGTTCTTCGTCGTTGATTTGTAATTTAGTTGCTGCTAAAGTATTAGTAAATCCGTCCGTTATTCCTGTCATTTTCCGCATTTTGGTTCTGTCACATTCGGTTTCTTCTTTTAGGGAATTGATTTTAATGATATTCAAATCCGCACCGGTGTCTATTATAAATTTAGATTCCGTTTTCAATTCTTTTGTATCGATTTCGGCAACTGGCAATAGTCCGTGTATTGCTTCTGATTCTGTTTCGAGAACGTGATTTATTGTGTTGTTGAACGCGGCTGAGCTTGTGCTGGGTCCGTCGGCACGTTCTCCCGGCGGACTGAGTTCGAGTTTAAAGGACTCTGATTTTGTTGTCTCTGTGCGTTATTATAGGCGCGTCTTCGGCAATTTTCAATTGTGTGACCTCGACGTTTGCAATAGTTACAAGATATGGAAGAATATTGCGTGTTTTGTTGATTTGACTGTTGTGGTTGGTTAGGTTGTTGATTTGACTGTTGTGGTTGGTTAGGTTGTTGATTTGACTGTTGGGGTTGGTTTGGTTGTTGATTTGACTGTTGGGGTTGGTTTGGTTGTTGATTTGACTGTTGGGGTTGGTTTTGGGACTGCTGTTGTTGGGTATTGTAGGCACGTTGTCTGCAATTTTCTACTGTATGTCCTTGGCGTTTGCAATAGTTACAAAATGTTGGAGGATATTGTGTGTTTGGTTGATTAGGTGGTCGTCTGTTTGGAGGTTGTGTCAGGTTAGTGCGGTCGCGCTGTCTACAATTATCTATTATATGGCCCTGGCGTTTACAATAGTTACAAAAATTTGAAGGGTTTTGTTGATTAGGCTGTCGAGGTTGGTTATTGTCTTGTGTGTTTCGAGCGTTGCGATTTAGAAATTCTTGCTCTTCTGTTAGAGCTGTTTCAATAGCTTCTGCTAAAGTGTTTGGGTGTGAACCAGCTACTCTAAATTCAATTTCTGGAATCAAGCCTCTAACAAAGCATTTGAGTACATTGGTTTGGATTGCTGTTATCATGCCAGCAGCATCATCTGTGCTTGAGATGTTGATAGCCTGTGTTGTGTTATGTAATATGTCTTCGACTCTCGCGCTATAATCTAAAACACGTTGGTCGCTTCTTTGTTTGATATTATTCAACTCTGCTTGCCATTCAAAAATTGATTTTTTGGGTAAGAAAGCTCGCTTTAGGACTGTTAGGATTTCGTCAATACTATTATATTCTTAGCATCCTAGGTAGGATTCAGCTGTCCCATAGATTTTAGTTCTAATCATTCGCGTTAGGACTGGACGTTGAGCTGGTTTAACGAGAAGTTTTGCATTCTCACAGCTTCTTATGAAGTTATTTATATTTAAGTTTTTCCCATTAAAGTAGGGGATTGTATCTAATAAGTCTTTAAGAGACCAGTAAGAGGTTTCTGTTTCCTCAGATGAACCTCCGGGTTGATTAGGCATTTTGCGATTCTGTGATTTAGATTATTTCGTTTGAGATGTATGTATGTGCTTATTATAATTAGAGATAACTTACAAGCTGATGATGAGGATTATGAAAATTTTCATTCTAATACGAATCTGAGTTGATCTTGGAGATGAAGCTGTTGTGTTGGACTGCGTCGGGTATCGAGAAGTCTTCGAGAAGAGTATAGATGTCACGGCTCAGGAAACTGGATCCTGTTGTAGCGAGATTGCTATTCGTTGGATTCAGATGAATCTTTGTGGGGCTAGGTGCCTTTGAGGATGTAGTCGAACTTCTTTTCTTGTAGCAACTTTGATTTTATTGCTGAGTTTTCTGCGATTTTGTAGAAGTAGTTGAAGAACTTTGTATCACGTTCTCACTTTGATATCTTGTGGATTTGGTAAATTTAGTGGAGGATTTAGTAGATCCTGTTGATTTAGTGATTTCGTAGATTTTGTGATTTGGTAGATTTTGTAGATTTAGTGGATTTAGTAGATTTTGTAGATTTAGTGGATTTGGTAGATTTTGTCGATTTATTGATTTAGTAGGTTTTGTTGATTTCGTTCTTCATAACTTGTCACAAAGGTTGAGAGTGTGGTGGATTTTCCACGAAGAGTTGCACGTTCAGAAATTAGTAATCACTAATATCACGTATATGTAAAGATGTAGAATTCACTTATTTTGTCACTGTATATTCCGGTAAACGAGGTAGTTCCGCTGCCACCATTGTTATGAAGTCGCTGCCACCATTGTTATGAATTAGGAAGAAAGGCACTGACACCAATATTATGAATTGGGGTTGATGAGCTGCTACCTGTAGAATGTACCTAAGTAGAGCCATGACGTTGAGTTCGTTACTCGTTTTTATACCTTGAGGTAACCGGGATCTGGATGATGAGTGACTGATGTGAATAAGTATATTAACTGAATAACTGTTTATTGGTTTACAAGTCGTAAAGCTTAAGTGGTAAGTGATTCTGAGTTAGTGATTAAGAGCGAGTCTGAGACTGAGTGTCTTCTTCAATGATCTGAATGCAAGTGCTTTCAGCTCGAGTGCTCGAGTGCGAATAATATAAAATGGCTACCGATGATCTCAGTAGTGAGATCATTCTTTTCATTGTTCTCCCGGGCATGAGCGCATTCATGCAGGTGCAGTTTTATGGGTGCATAGGTAGGGATGGAGTTCTTGGAATGTAAGGGTGAGACTTCCTCTGATTAGAGGTGGCGAGACTGGATAGATGCAGGATGTTATGTCTTGGGTATTGAGGGTGAGAGAGCATAGAGAGTATAGAGGAGTATGGAATAGTATGGAATAGTATGGAGTACGTAACACATACATGATGGCAACTTATATTCGAACAAACTGGTTACCATTTGTTTGAGATTTCTACAAATTGAACAACAAATTTCATATTTTCATAATATATTTTATTAGTCGAACCATCCAATGCTTTGAATTATGAACAATTAAAAAGCTTGCCCGATGCTGGAGTATATACAGTTCGTCAATATGGTTGTATGCTTTTATTTATAGAAGACGTAGAGCTCGTAGGGGCCCAACAAGCCCCAATTGGGGCAGCCGGGGTAGCAGCAGCCGGAGTGGCAGCGGGGGCCGGGGTGGCAGCAGCCGGAGTGGCAGCAGCCGGAGCGGCGGCGGTAGCCGGTGCAGCGGCAGCCGGTGCGGCGGCAGCGGCAGCGGCTGGAGGTATAGTTGACAACGTTGTGTATTTTCATCAAATGGTGTAAAATCATATCGTTTCCACCTTTATTCCTTATTTCATTATGCACAGTTACCACCGTTTTATCGTCATGTCTGATTGTATGATGATATAATAACTCATCTTAAATTATTTTACCGAAGCACTTTTATATCCATATTATCAATTTGACAATATTGTTACACCGCTAAATTTTCTGATATCAATAAGTCATGTAAGTTGGGACGAGCTTGGAGTTCTACAGTTGACTTGAGGTATGCGATCAACTCTTACGAGTCAGTCATCATCATCTCTGATGTGATGTATACAGTATAAATTTTAATAATCGAAGAAATATCGTAGTTTTTATAATGAAGTCTGATCAAACTAGTATACCGATCATTGTTCTCAACTATGATTCATTCAGGCTAGTTAAGCTCTGGTAGCTGCTTCACCTGATTTTGCTACAAAACTCTTGATAATAATGATGTAATTTTCATTTTTTAGAAGAAAATGTTGCCCGGCGTGGGCAGAGGGCCGGGCGGCAATGGCAGGCCCGACGCCAGAGGCGTCGTAATTTAATCGATATGTTGTACGACATGGCAAACTCCTACCGTGGTGGCGGTAAGGGTAAGGGAAAGAAGAGGGATCCAGATCCCAAACCGTAAAACATAAGTGAAATCAACACTTTCACTTACCCTCACCGCCATCACGGTGGGGTTATTACTTATCATAATATAATCATATATAATAATAAAGACATTGTTTTATATATGTATAGATCATCATTTTTATTTTTAATGTTTCCCACATTTTTTACATTTTATTTATCGAATTATATCATAAGACTCGTTACAATCTTGCTTAGTAATAAACGTCGCTCCAGTAACTGTGAAATAAATTGAGAAAGTAGAGTAGAATAGATTAGTAGTTCGTTCGTTTCTGGGATAGGACTCTGTTGTCAAGTTAGTCAGAAATACACAAGAATTATGGAGTCCGTCTGAGGTACTCGAGATATTTGAGTGATATCGGTGCCTTCTCCTCATGGTTTCTGTTCGTTATTTATATTTATATTCACTTACCTATATCACTTTTATCTGCTCTTGTAGTCTTGCCACTTAAGACAATGACAAAATTACAGGGAAAAAATCAGGAAAAAAAATTTAGTACGTGGTACTTGCGGGCCATTTATGAGTAAGTGCAAGAGTATTTACTTAGGTCTATGTATCATTTGTTTGATACATATTGCTATAATGGCCTGCCAAGTACCACTTCCTAAATTTTTTTTCCAGATTTTTTCCCTGTAATTATCAAGAGCCGATCGAGTGAGCGAGCATAGCGAGTGAACGATACAAGACTATTCAGTTTTCTGTTCTTCTGTTGTAAACTTTTGTTATACAGAAGCCATGTACTTGGCAATTGTATCTGATTTCAATTCTTTTGTAAGTAGACATTTCTATAGTACCACTTTTGTCGAGGAAGAATTTTTGTTGGTGAATTTTTTTGGGGGTAGAGACCACATTAATGTACTTGGCTAAAAGTTTTTGCACCAGGGGTGCTTTTTGGGGTTGATATCACCACTTTTTGTACAATTTTGCTTGACTACCTAATAATTGTGCTCGCTCGCTACGCTCGCTCGATTGGGTTTTCCTATATCCTCGCTTGCGAGGCTTGCTTAGTTGTCAGCATTCTGCCAATTGTTCCTATGAACATCTCAATGCATGTACGGTGATGCATTTTATATCATCCGAATCCCTCAAAAAGCAGCAATGTTAAATGTGGTAGTATAATTTAAATGAATGAAAATAATGTTATAATATACACGTATGCTCATACTTTTCTGTAAGCCTTAAATTTCTGTGGACAGACGTAACATGTGTTCTTTCATTAAGTTCTACGAATTGTTTCGTTAGAATCCGGTATAATTCTGTATTCCTGCAACGTGTAACCCAGCGCGCAGCCCTTCTCCTGTCTCATCTGGGCTTGGGACCAGCAATGGCGGAGTTACTTGCACGCAGGGTTATAGTTGCAGCTCATGATTAAATATATATAAATATTAGATATATGTATTGCAATTCTTAGGTAGTTTTTTTTTTTTTTAATGCAGCTAGGTCCTCTGCAAAAAGAACATGTAAGCGTCCTGTACTCATAACGTCAACTTCAACTTCGGGTCTGAACCGAAGGTATCGAAATATATAGAATTGAGCCTATTGATGCAAGACTAGATGTTCTCCAATAATTACATTTGTAAATGAAATTACGCCGAGTCTAAAACGAATAAATAAATATAGATGAGAATCTTTATCATCTGACAAAGAGGGCGACGATCGATCATTTCTTTCATAACGAATAAGTATTTTCATTCAATTTGTCGTGATAGCACTAATCTGAATTTGAAGAAAGCTTAAGAGACTTGAACATACAGACACAGGTTGCATACCAAAATCTAATGAATTTATGTATTGAAATTTGACAGTAAATTATGAATATATAGTTTGTACGATTAATTTACATGTAATCATAGATATTTATACAGACTTTGAGATTGCTCTGAACAAAGAATCTAAGCTGTTTGTAAAACATGGATTAAAAATTATCTCCACCGAGGGTCAAAGCACTACGTTGACGTGGAGTGTAGAATAAAGCCTATCGGAGTCTAACACACAAGTCGACTTACAGTCTCGTTTTGACTCGAGGATATAGATCATAAAACTCGTCGGAATCCTACGTATAACGTCGACTCACAATTTGAGTCTGTGCAGACGGGCCTTCGGAGATGAAATTAACATAGAGCTTGAAGTGGAATTCGCTGCAATCCAACGCTTGAACTCGGCTTTATTGGTCTGGCTCCTTGCCGTTCCTTATATCAAATCATGATATCCTGATATTTTTCGACTTCAACATTTGCTCATCAGACTTCCTCAGGCGGTAACTTGCTAAATAATAAAACCCCAACAAACCGTTTCCTCCGATAATTGCATTCATAAATAACCTCAAAAGCTCAATATCGTAGGATTCAAAATTAACCTATCGAAACATTTTTGTTGGTGACTATCACATTAATGTACTTGGCATAAGGTTTTCGTACCTGAGGTGCTTTTAGTGGGTATTCACTAGTTTTCGTACCTTCAAATTTTATATCAATCATTGCTCGTACTTTATTTTATTTCCTCTATTTGGATTAAAAACATGAAATGACAACACGCGTCTGCTAGTGTTGCAGACGATTTTTGTTTGCGAACTAGCGCCAACTACGTCGTGTCTATCGTACTCACGCCACTCTATACAACTTTTGTGTGGATTTATCCCTTCTATGTCATGTTCCCAGATGCGTAAGGACGTATGTTCTGTGTATGAGCATAGGACATACGTCCTGCGTTTAGCGACGCGATGTGATTTTATGGGAATGGTTTTAATGGGATGAATCTTGGTCTGAATTTTTGTGTGGAGTTTCCCTCCTATGTCTGTTCCCAGATCCGTAAGGACGTATGTTCTGTGTATAAGCGTAGAACATACGTCCTGCGTTTAGCGACGAAATGTGATTTCATGGGAATGGTTTGAGTTGGCAGAATCTTGGTCTGAAGAAGACTAAAGAGAAACATTGTACGAGGAAACGAGGTATCAGAATCTGTAATTAATTATATCTCAGCACTCCGGACACCGATTTAATCGATTTAGGGCTCAAATGAAAGCTTTTCATGCCCACATCTTGGATAAAATTATTTTCAATTCGTGTATATTGTGAGGTGAAAGAAAACGAAGATACTAATTCGCGGTATAGGTTAGGGTAGTTGCCTCTCGGGTATAGATAGACTCGTTGAGTCTCGCGCTTGAAATTTTTTTTTTTTTTAATGTACTTGGCGCGAGACTCTACCGAGTCTCTTGATTTGGCACTGTGTGTAATATTTATGAGTGCTTTTCAATTCAATCACATCATTCTTTAAATATAGATATGGTACATTGAATTTTTTGGCCACTTCGTCAAACACAGGCTTGTAACGACACGATGAAGGACACTTTACTTCCAACACTTTTGAAATGCACCCATCATTGATAACTATACCGTCTGCGCTTGCACACAACCAAGGTTGTGAAGGCATTACAAAGACACCTATTGATTTAACATCTACTCTATATTATATTTTGTATGCTGATATTGCCTTCCTCTCATGTTTTTTACCATATTCTAAAGCCGAAATGAATTTATTCTCGGATTTTGGATTTAAAAAATCTGTCACTAAAGATTCGACAGATTTTTTTGTTCTCGTTTTTATAGCATGCGCCTTGGAACTGGCACTTATTCTACACTGTCGAGCTAGAAACCATTCTTTACAATCACTTTTATTTTGTGTAGCTGTGCATAGTTCAATAATTTGAAGATCAGTCAGATGGACGTTTTCATAATAAAACTTGAATTGCTGATTATCTGAAATGATTAGCTCCAGTGAAAAGGGATCCCAATCATGACAAAAGTTTATCAAATTTAAAGCACATGCTTCACAATCCCCATCTACACTTCTGCTTATCGCTGAATGCAATATATCTTTGATGATACTTTTGATAAACCTTGTATTCTCGGTTACGTTTCTTTCCCAAAGAATAGTACGTAAAGCACAAGGCTGATTTACAACATCTGAGTATGTAATATCGTAGGGAACAATGTTAGTTACTTGATGTTTTTTCATTTTGAATACATCGGTTATAACGATTGGCTTGGCATACATTTCTTTTCCAAGTTGCAGATTCGAAGGTCTTCCCCATTCCTGTTCCAGTGTTGTCTTTGATGTACTTCTATCAGTATTAATATAGTGGATAAGTGCGTAAATGTGCTTGCACTTTCCCCCAGCTTGTGAAACACACGTACATGATACATTAACTGCATACCGTTTGGAGTCAAGCTGAGAAATGAACGAAATATATATATAGTTAAATTTTCATGTATACGTGCTATGAAAGATGGAACTTTGTAAAACCTGAAAAGAGTACGCAAATAAACTATAAACTAACTAACTACTGTCGGCGCAAAAAGGTTTGGCCCCTCTGTTTGAGTGATCATAACTTCCACAGAAAAATTGATACAGCATCGAGACAGGAAAGATCGTAAAGCGCCAAGTTTTCTGCGTCTGATGGTTACTCACATATTTCTGTGTAAAAATCGTGAAAACCGTTATGATCTCCGAAAACTTAAAAAACGTAGTTTTTTCGGAGTCCATCGCCGTACGTCAACTTAAACTCGTCACCGTTTGTCTGAACTAAGTTTCAAAAATCTGTGAAAATTCAGAAATATTCCCTGAACATTGACGGGCATGATAGCATTTGGTAATTTCAAAAATATCCAAAAACCTGGACGCCAGGTGTAAAAAGGTCCAATGGTGCGATTTGCGGAACGGATTGGTACCGGCGAACCTGAGCTAGCTCAAAATTTTCGTCAAGACATACACTTTTTGATTCCGTAATCAGTTTTTGGTTTGCAAGAGTCAACTTCCAGTAATCGACGTCAACAGTTTATCAAATTCCCACGGGGCCGCGTGTGTCCAAGCTGCGATATCCGTCGTTGCATTGACATTGTTGATTGCATCAACAATTGAGTCTGTGACGGGCGCGGCAAGAAGGAAATGCAGCAACGAATATCGGGGCTGGGACACACGCGGCCCCGCGCAAATTTGAAAAATTGTTGAAGTCGATTACTGGAAGTTGACTCATGCGAACTAAAACCTGATTACGGAATCAAAAAGTGTAGACCTTGACGGAAATTTTGAGCTAGCTCAGGTTCGCCGGTACCAATCCGTTCCGCAAATCGCACCATTGGACCTTTTTACACCTGGCGTCCAGGTTTTTGGATATTTTTGAAATTTCCAAGCACCATCATGTTCGGTAATGTCCAGGAAATATTTCTGAATTTTCACAGATTTATTTCACTCATTTTAGACAAACGGTGACGAGTTGAAGTTGACGTACAGCAATGGACTCCGAAAAAACTACGTTTTTTAAGTTTTCGGAGATCATAACGGTTTTCACGATTTTTACACAGAAATTTGTGAATAACCATCAGACGCAGAAAACTTGGCGCTTTACGATCTTCCCTTACTCGATGCTGTATCAATTTTTCTGTAGAAGTTATGATCACTCAAACAGAGGGGCCAAACCTTTTTGCGCCGACAGTAGTAGAATTTTCGTTGACACGACATTACAAATAGTTGACACTATTTTAATTTTTCTGCAATTTAGAGAAATTGAAATCCATTAATATTTGAGAAAGTTATGACCGATTAAAAAGATAAAAACTGCAACTCTGACGTGAAAAACCTGAAAACTTACGAAAATAATAGTAAATATTAAGATCCCATTGTCGTGTCATGCTTACAAATCATATTTTAAATCATGAGGTCGGTGTGAATTTTTTCAGATTTTTAAACATGGTGTTTTCGGAATTGACTTTTAGAGTTTTTTTCCAACTTCGCCAGTGGTTGAAAAATCTGAAAATAATTCAGAGACCCTTTTGGGTCGGTTGCAACATCATACTAAAAATTATCAAATCGAAGGGGGTGAGGGACGCTTAGTGAAATTGATTCTGAGCCGGATGTGTTCAACAATTGAAGAAACAGCCAATAGGCGCTCTGAATTTTTGTAATCCAGAGCGCCGATTGGCTGTTTCTAGAATTGTCAAACACTTCCGGCTCAGAATTCAAATGTGACGTGGAATGCCCCATATACATATAAATAGATTACTCTGCAATGTTTTACTCACCTCTATTTGAACTTTGTACGGTGGAAGAGTGACAGATGTTTGTCGGATCACACTAGCACGTATAACTTTATACGATTCGGTAATTCCCGATACTTCTTCGACCCGCACTACATGTGTGGCAGATAACGCTTTACCTTTTGTGATTGCTTGGGGATTGAAATTTATATAATGCGTGATTCCTTGAAACCCGGTTCTAATGACTAGATTCATTTTCACGCGACTGACAACCGGGAACTTGAGAGATCAGTTTCAAATCAGTTTACTCCAATAATACAGGTGCTTGACATTTGTATTCCAATATATTGAATCAATAAACTGCTTTTGAATAGTGAAAGGTTCAAAATTCGTTGAGTTATTTTTTTCAATTTTATTTTCAACTGTTATTGAGTATTTCAGTTATATTGTAATGAAAGGTAACGTAAATAACTATTTAGTCTCATAAGACCCCGTATATCGCTCGGGGCGTGAAGTACGTCAAAACGCCACCATGAGCGCTACCATGTGCCTTGCACATAGCGAATAGCGGCAAGTTTCTTTTTCGACACAAAGGGAGGGGGGGGGGGGGGGGGGTGGTTGGTGGTGGTGGTAATTGTACGCTGTACGCTGTACGCTGTACGCTAGAGCCTTTTCTCGAACAGTCGAAATTTTGAAAAAGCCATAAACAGGCGTGGGTTATTCAGAATCTAATTGCATTTCATTGTCTAAGAACGGTGACACTCAGTCCACACTGTCCTGTACAATACAGTGTCTACGAGCAGTTCGGAACATTTTCTTTATAGTCGGAATAAGATTGCTGAAATAAGTATAGTAACACGGGTAGTTTTTTGACCGGTCAGGACTTGTCGCCGCACCTTCCCAGGTTTGCTCCACGGTACGATAGGGATCAGTCCCGCGTTGAACCTTTTTTTTGCCCTGGCCGGAATTCTGGAAATCCCTCAAACAGACGGAGTATTCAGGGGTAATTGCGTTTTATTGCCTCAGAAGGGAACCACTCCGCTATCACTATTCTGCAAAGTACATATTTTACGATCGGCTCAAAACCCCGCTTTCTGTATCTGTGATGGTATTGTCGGGACAAGAGTTCTCTGGAGACTCTCGAGCAAGATTGGACTTGTCTCAGCACCTTCTTCTGGAAAGCTGGTACCTCAGATCAGACTTCGAAGCCAGGAGAAACTACCGACAAAATCACCACCACTCTTCGGCTTGGCTGATTCGTAGTGGAGCCTGGAGGTGGAAACCCTTCAAATAAGACCCTATTTTCTCCTCCGTTACCCAAAAACACCTCGAACTTCGAGACGCAAACATCTCTGAATCTGTGAGCCACGTATAACGTGTAATAATCATGGCTGCTAACGTATCTGTGCTCGATACCTCGGTCTCCGCCGGACCCACCGGTAAACACCTGAAACAGCGTCGGCTGCTACTACTGTCAACTATATACGGTATAAATAGTTCCTTCTCTAAAACGGCGGTTGTCGGGTATAAATTGACCAGTGAATATAAGTTCGAGCCTGTTGTACAAATTAACGGATCTGGTGCTAGCGGCGTTAGCCTACGGATGGTAACATGGCTCAATTTGAGAAGAAATTTCGAAAACATCTCTGCCTACTTCGAATCTGCGGAGGAAGACTCAAAGAAGGATTCGCTGGACCTGGAGGGAGGATCAACCCTATCGTTTTCCACTGCTTACGGTTTGAAAGCAATTATTCTGACCGAGCCAGAGGGATTATGGCGCAAGCAGGTGCGAGCAGTGAACCACGAACCCTTGCCTAAGAAGTAAAAATCAACATCATCTTCCTTCATCGTGATGCAGCAGACGACGTTTGATGGCCTTGTTGGCGTTGCATCCTGCATTTCCGAGTATTCGGCCAACCTCTCGAATCGCTCTTCTACAACGAATCTCTGTAAAAACGAATTGGTTAAAGAACTCGCCACGCTAGCAAACTCCCTCGATCTCCTGGACGCATCGTTCGAGCAGTATACGGATCTGGTGTCGAGGAAATTCGACGAGACTCAACTGTTCATCAAGAATACCATCAAACCAAGTTTCGTGAAAAAATATTTCAAATTGACAATGCTCTGAATAAAAGCCTTATTTACCAGTGCGGTTGCCAAAGAGATTCAAACTGTTTTAGAGTGTACTAGGGCATTGAAAAGATAGGATTCATATATCTATTTCCTGTTCACTAGTAATAATCCAATTTCATTATTATACGATATTCAATTAGCGATATATGTCTCGTTATAGTTAGATTTAAATCTGTGATGTGTGTATTTGAATTTAGTTGGATGAATAAACACGAGCTCAAACCATAAACAATTGTCCTCCTTTCATGAATCATAAGCATGGTCGCCTCCGCGTCCGCGGACTGTCCCGTCATAATCCCTACCTCCGAAAGACGGTAACCCTTATACCTGCACCCCTCAGTAATAAGACGGAAACATAGCACCACACCGTAACGAGGTTTGAACCGAAATATATATATATATAGTCGAAACGGCGGATCCATACTGCCGAAGCAAAAGAACCATGGCTGTATATCTATATATACCTGGCCAGGGAAACGGACCCATACTGCCGAAGCAAAGAAAAGCTTGGGCCTCTATATCTATATACATATATACCCAAGCAAAGAAACGGACCCATACTGCCGAAGCAAAGAGAAGTATAGGCCTCTATATCTATATATACCAGCCCAGAGAAGCGGGCCCGTATATCACGGTACTGAAAATTAGAACTTAGGCTAGAATCCATAGGTTGTGCTAGGTTTAGAGAGAGAGAGAGAGAGAGAGAGACATTTATTAGGCGCTCTGGGACAGCATCCCCTCAAGCGCAGAAACAGAGTATACAAAAGTCATAAGAAATAATACACAACAGAGATAGCAGTCAGTACATGCATGAGATAAATTAATAATAAAAGTAGCAGCTATATACATGATAAAATGAAAATAGAAAGTAGGAAATAGAAGTTAGATGAAAAGAAAAAAAAATAGATAGCATAGTGGCCAGATAGATTTAGATAGATAAAGTATAATTAATAATTGCGGCTGCAGCCGACTTAAAGGATGTAAGTACCCCCATTCGGTAAAAAGGCATGAGGAAAAACTGCAGAAAGACCTAAGCCAGGTACACAGTAACAAAAGAAAGCGGAAACAGATCATGGCAGATTAGAAGCAAGAAGATGGCCAAGGAGTGCCCGCTTGAAGATTCCAATGCTCGAAGAAGTACGGATTTCGGACGGTAGAGTGTTCCAGAGACGAGGAGCAGCTACCATGAAGGAGTTCATAAACATTTCGGTCCTGCAGGGCGGCACGTAGAGAAGATCCAGAGGAGTCCGAGTAGAACGACTTGATGCAGGTTTTGTGGCAGTAATGGCGGACATGTGGGATGGTGTGCCAGTATGCATGACATTGTATAACAGACATCCAAGAAAGTATTGCCGTCTGGCTGCCACCTTGAGCCATCTGAGTTTGCAGTAGTATGGCGTGATGTGCGCATCCCTCCTGACATCAAAAATGAACCGTACGCAGGAGTTGAGTGCTCGCTGAAGCTGCAGGTTGAGTCCATCAGTCAAGTCCAGGTAAATAGTGCAGCAGTAGTCGATGTGAGGAAAGACCAAGGTGGAAATAAGACGTTCCCGCAAAGCACGGGGAAGCAAGTCACGGCAGAGTTTCAGTTGATACAACGTTCCGTTAATTTTCTTGGAGACGTCCGCTACATGAGCACTCCACGATAAAGTGTTGGAGATGGTAACACCTAGGTGCCGCACATTGTCCGAATACGGTACAGGGTCAGCTCCAACCCGAATGGCAGGTAGAGCAGAGAAGTCCAGGGTCTTGATGTAACGACGGGTACCCAGTATCATCGACTTGGTTTTGGCCCCATTCAGTAGCAATCCATTTCGTGAGGCCCAGTCGGAAATTAGAGCCACATCCTCATTGACTTTGGCGATGCCCTCGGAGAGCTCATGTGGGAGGCAGTGATGGTAGATTGCCAAGTCATCCGCGTAAAGATTCCTGCTGGAGTACCTTAAACAGTCTTTAAGATCACGTATATACAGCGTAAAGAGCAGAGGACCGAGGACAGAGCCTTGTGGGACACCATTGAAGACAGGCTGCCACGACGTGATCGGACCGTCGCCAGGTCGTAGAGCTTGCTTACGACAGCAGAGATAGGCACAGATCCACCGAAGGGCGGTGTTAGAGAAACCAAGGAGCCTAAGCTTGTCAATCAACAGTCCGTGACGGACACGATCGAAGGCCTTAGAGAAGTCGAAGAAAACCATGATGGTCACCATGCGATTGTCCATGGCATGTCTCACATCGTCAATAACACGAATGAGCGCAGTATGAGTACTATGCCCCCTTCTATACGCCGACTGATGAGGATCAAGAAGATTACGTTTCTCAAGGAAACCCATGACCTGATCGGCAACAATTCTCTCAAGCGCCTTAGCTAGCGAGCACAAGATAGAAATGGGACGATAATCATTGAAATTTACAGGCGACTTGATTTTAGGGAGGGGACAAACGAGAGCAGACTTCCAGAGCTCAGGGAAGGAACCAGAGGTGAGCGAAAAAGAAAAAAGATGATGAATATGCGGTAGGATCGAAGGTAGGGCTAGGCTGATAAGCTCCGAAGAGAGGCCATCAGCACCAGTAGATCCCGATTTGGCATAAAGCAGTGATGCAACTAGAATATCAAAGGAAATATTGGCAAAGTAGAACTTAGAATCGTCATAGCCAACCTCACCTAGAAACCAACGCTCCGAGGAGGAGGAGACCACTTGAGCATCGCCACCCCCAGTGTTAGCAAAGTGTACGTTAAGAGCTTCAGCAGGGACAACGAGAGGACGATCTGAAGAACGAGAGCGGATCAACCCTAGACGACGAAGTTCCTTCCAGGTCGAGTTAGGATCACTGAGGGATCCAAGCCTCGAGAGAAAGTAAGCTTTTTTGGCTGCACGGACTTCGTTTTGAACCTTGTTGCGCAGAGCTTTGAACCTAACATACAATGAGTCTGATCTATTTCTGCGCCATACTCTGCGAGCTTTATTGCGCTGCGCCATCATGAGCTTGATTTCGGGCGTGAGCCAGGGCGCAGGAAGCGTACGCGGACAGACTAAATGAAGGGGCGCGAGGCGGTCGAAGCAGTCAAGAATAACCGAGTTCAAAAACTCAACTTTCTCGTCGATAGATTGCATTAAATAGTAATGACTCCAGTCCAATGCATCCAGACTTTGAAGCAATCTTTGCTTATCAAAAAGACGAAAATCGCGACAGATAAAGGCTCGAGGTGAGACACGCTGTACCCTGACACGATAGGATATGAAAATCAGATCATGCGCCGATAGGAATGGGACATCATGCTGGCCATGATCAATCACCTTGTGAGAATCATCAACTATACAAAGATCCAGCCAGGTAGAAGAGTCACGAAGAATATGAGTGGGCTGATAGGGAACTAAAAAGAAGCTAGATGAATCAATAAAGCTACGCATATGATGACTATCGAAGGTGTTACAGGTCATATCCGTATTAAAATCACCCATTATGACAAGATTGGAGTAAGACGGCGAATAGGCCAGGAGACGGTTAATAAATTCCTCAAGATGACCAATGTGAGGAGGACGGTAGACAGACGCAAGTAGTACCTTCGACGAACCAACAGGCGATATTTCCATCAGGATGTACTCAGGTTTATGCGAGTAGGTGTCCCCAGAAGAATCGAGGACACGGGCTTGGAGAGAATTACGCACGAAGACTCCCACACCGCCGCCGCCACGTCCAATCCTATCGCACCGGAAAAGTTGGTATCCAGGCAGACGAACCAACTCATCAGAGATCGCTGGTTTCAGCCAGGTTTCCGACATGCAAATAACGTGATAGTTAGAATTACTGAAGAAGGCACAGAATTCATCTAAGTGAGCAACAAGGGACTGACAATTTACATGACAGATGGAGAGATTGTCATGCGAGGTGGATGAGGCTTTATCCATAATTAATATTTCGAACCTTATCAGTTAGGCGCCTACTAAGTATCGGGCATTTCTTGCCATCCAAAGCAGAGTGAGACGTATCCTGCATCTTAGCATGTTTGCAATTGAAGCAGCCTGGCGGGACATCTCTCCTGGTGCAGTTCCTTAATTCATGCGAGCCCGAGCAGTGACCACAGCAAGCAGCATTCTTGCAATCCTTAGCCAAGTGACCAAAAGCAAGACACTTATAACATTGCCGGACAACAACATGATCGTCGAAGCGGCAGGCTGAAAATCTGAGATAAATGCGAGAATTTGAAGCCTCGCACAGACTTTTGCGAACTAGAGGGGGTACCTCGATAACACAGCTTGTACGGGAACGGCCTTCCCTCACAGGATAAAGATATACAACCTTGATGTCAGGGTCATCCTTGCCCCCGAGATTCAAGGCAACAAAGTCCGACCTAATCTCATCCCTACTCATATCCGACGGGACACCATGGACCACAAGACGGGGATTCAACTTAGGATCATCCCTAACCTCGAGTCCAGCCTTAGCAAGCTCAGGGAGGGCACGTACACGGTCTACATTGACCGAAGAAGCCTCGATACGGATGGCATTATTCCGTGCACCAGAGACACGTTCAACCCTCATAGCCAACGAGGCCGGATTCACAGCCTTGAACAGAGCATTTTTCGTGGCAACTGACGAGGAGAAATTGTTTGCAGAAGCGGCAGTAGGAGCTATAACAAAACTAGTGGTCTTAGGTACCTCAACCGTTGGTCCTCTAGGAACCCGAACCTTGGAAGGCGCACGATTCGCCACAGCTGCATAAGAAAAAGAGTTACTAGCTGCCGCAGAAATGGAGGCATTAACACCGTCACTACAGGCTTTTTGCGCACTGGAAGCGCACACACGGAGCATTTCAGAGCAGGACTCAGTAACAGCTTTGGCACACGCGCGCGAGCTGTCAGATTTTCCCGCAAGTCGGGAATAAGCAATGGCCAATGAGTTAAATGCAGCCTGGTAGCTAAGAAAGACCTCTTGAAGAGCTTCTTTTTTTTCAACAGCCTCACGTGACGTTCTAATATATTTAAAGAAATGGCTGTCAAGATCAGATAATTTTGCTCTAGTAGCATCTAAGTCATAGTCAGCTGAGGCAGTAAGAGACAAACGGCTAGAGTGAGAGGGGCAGCCAAGAGGCATGACAGCTATATCCTCGTCCTCAGACATGGCAAAAATGTAAACACCGACTAGAAGCAAGCAATAGAGCTCTGCGCGCGCACGCGAAGAGTCCAACTAAGAAATGCTAGGCCGTTATGTGATTTAGAAGAATGTGAAATAATTAGAAAACCGAAGGAAAAATACACCTACCGAAATATCCTGCACCAAGAGGTGCGATTCTCCATAAACTGGAGTACAGCAGAAGAGTGCAGCCCACAGTTAAACAGCGTAAAAGAAGAAATACCACGGAGCACAAACTGACTGCCTACGCAACGAGGCTCTCCAAACAGAGAGGAGAAGAAGAAGAAGAAGGAGAAGAAGAAGAAGAAGAAGAAGAAGAAGAAGAAGAAGAAGAAGAAGAAAAAGAGGAAGAAGAGGAAAGAGGAAAAAAAAAATAGCGGCGGAAAAATGGCGACCCCCCCCCCCCTTCTCACAGCGGGGGGCCGTCTTATGGGGGGCAATAAAATAGGAGCCATACTCCACCCTATCTACTAACTTTCCTAGGTTCGGTAAAGACTGATAACTCGGCAAAGTTGTCTGTACCCTTGGAAGAATTCTTCCCTACTAGTACAGAGGGTTTGGATCGACGTGGCGATTCTTTCAACACCGGATTGGAATTTAGAGTGGTTTTGTCTGAGCTCTTTGAGGTAGGAGAACGTACTTCTAAGACCTGGGCATAAGTCTTCGAGACGGTAGGTAAGTCCTCCGTGAGACGAAAATCCTGCGGAACGCGAAGAGGCGAAAGGGGAGTCTTATCTTTCAGAATCGTTGCGGGTCAGTGGGGGGGGGGGGGGGGTCGAGATGGGACAAGAGGGGTTTGGGGCGGTACGGTATTATTTCGAGACGGTCCGGTAGGAGTTAGAGACGGGTCGATATTGGGTTGGAGCGGTACGATATTATTTCGAGAAGGTACAGTAAGAGTCCGAGACGAGGCGATATTGGGTTGGAGCGATACGATATTATTTCGAGACGGTACGGTAAGAGTTCGAGACGATGATTTTCGATCCTCTTTCGAGGAGCCTGGTTTTTCTTGTTGTACTCCAGCGGTTTCTAAGGCTGCGGTACTAAACGAAACGCCTTGGCGAGTTAGAAACGGCGTTTCTGGAGAGTTGGGACTACTCCAACAATGAGTTTGAAAGTTCGCCATAACGTTAAAGGCATTTGCAAAATCCATCCTTAGTATTCCCTCATATTCGAAAGAAGGGGCGAAACGCATGACAAGATCCTTTCGATTATCTTCAAAATACTGGGACTGGGAGAGCTATTTCTCCCTAGGTCTTTTCAACGCTGCCATTCGGGTAGATTATGTCAGAACGATGGTTTCGAGAGGCGATTTCCCGGACTTTCTTGAAATTATGAAGGGATAACCAACCGATATACGATACACAAGCACCTGGATCGAACAGGGCTCGAACCCGCTGATTGTCAAATACTACTTCAATATAGTATCTGTTATCTTGGGAAAGAGCGGCTACCATAGGACTGTAATCTATGAGGGGGTGAGACGTCGGAGGTACTACGGTAAAGAGGGAACAAGAGGAGACCCCTGTCCTGAGTTCCCGGGAGGGTTTTCCGTATTGGAGGGGGTGCAATGCGGACAGCTATTTACGGTAACTTCGGCTCTTCCGCACCTATTCGCTCCATGCGTCCGCTGGGAGGGGATAAATAGATCGGAGGCAGCGCTCATGGTGGCGAACCGCGAAGCCTCCTTCCGGAATATTTATCAATGCTAGCATTGCAATTAATTATATAAAATAGGTCATACAACGTGTTGTGTTGTGAATTGCAAAAATCATGGTGTCAATAGCAAGTGTGTATTTTATTCATTTCCAACAGCAAAACATAGAATAGATCAAAGAAACAAATGGATCATAGCTGTTAAGAAAATCAAGTGAGTAACGTAACCTCAAATTTTGATCTAATAGTGCAGGTGGTATACATAAATCCTATGTGTCTATAATATTTGTTTAAATTCATTTTAGTCCCAACGGCTTGCCATGGAATCCTAAGACATCAGATTACATTTGCAGTGCACATTTTATTGGAAATCAGAGGTCGGATGATCCATTAAGCCCCAGGTATGTTCCAAAAATATTTCCTTCTGCTTACAAAGTGGAAGCAGTGAATGAAAAAAGCAGAATAGCTAGGTAACATGAAAATTCGAAAACAAAATTTAGTTCAAAAGTAATTTACCACTTTTCTTTTTGTTACATTCAAAATTATTTCCTTCAAATGCAGGCATTCACGTTTCATGGAGCGAAGAAAAAAAAAGTGCTTCCTTTATCAAGCACAGTCGAAACAGATCAGCTCACAATCAAAGCTGAAGAGGAACAATTACTTATGACAGCGACAACGCAAACGGAATTGCAAATGACTGATGACCCAGTCAATTTTGAAACAGTGCAAAAAAATAGTTTGAAATATGCAGATAAAGAGTGCGAAGTACAAATCTATATTGATTCAATGAAACCAGAAAAGACATTCACATGTAACCGATACATCAATAACACTCCTCATAACGATGTTGAGATTCAAACAGATATAACAGAAGATACTCGTGTCATAATAGTGCCAAGTCAGAGAAAGTTTAAGGATAAAAAGTGTGAATCGGCCCAGAAAACATACGTGGATCAGTCAGTTGGACCTAATACAGAGGTTAAAGTTACAGCTACATCTAACTTTTCTGGCTTTTCATCAGTAAAAAAGGATCAACAACTTTTAGATCTTGCAAGAGTGACATTTGCTAATTTTAATTTTCTATTGAAAAGATTATTCAAGAATCCAGCTGACTATTCTAAGATTTCAAAAGAAGATAGACTTTTCATATTTTTAGTTGAAATAAAAACTGAATTGACATTTTCAGCTATAAGTGTTCTGTTCTCTGTGCACAGGGTCACAATATCAAGAATTTTCTTTTCGACACCACAAGAATTAACTAGTGCAACAGCAAATTTAGTGTTCTGGCCAGAAAAGGACCTAGTACAATGGACAATGCCACAGTGTTTCTACCCCAATTATAGTGATACTCGAGTAATAATCCATTGTGCAGAGTTTAGAATTGAAGTTCCAGCAACTGTGGATGCTAGAGTGTTCACCTATTCACATTACAAGAAAGGTTTCACTGCTAAAGTCCTTATTGGCATTACTCCAGGAGGATTCATTAGTTTCAAATCCAAAGTTGCTGGTGGAAGGAAGAGCGACTCTCAAATAACAATAGAATCTTGATTGATTGATCTTTTAGAAGATGAAGGTACAGTTCTAGCCGATAAAGGTTTCCCAGATATTCGACGAACCATGGACGCAACAGGCAAACAAATGGTATTAGTTATGCCACCGTTCTTACAAAAAAAAAAACACAATTTGACAAAGAAGAAACTGAAGCCGCTTACAACATAGCGAAGGTTCGCATACATGTGGAGAGAATTATGCAACGCTTAAGGACTCATCAAATTTTAAACAAAATACCTGTGACATTGTTTCATTGCATAGATGATATATCACATGTTTGTTGTGTTCTAGTTAACTTACAACCACCTATAATTGGCGAAACAACAGATATCGTTGAATAAAGCAAATGTAGGCAATTTGAAACTTATATATTTTTAAAAAACACTTTTTTATAATATTTTGTTAACAAAATTGCATCAACAACATTTTGGCTCTTATTATGTTTCACATATCATCAACTTCTTCTAAACATTAAAACTTAAAATAAAAGTAATATATTATTATTTTTTTTTTTTTTTTTGTCATCACATCTTTGAGAATAGTTATTTAATAAACGGCAACTTATTATTAAATAAATAAGCGATACAAAACTGAAACAAAAGCTAGTACAAACTTTGGAAACGAAGGCTAAATATTTATACTTCATTGAGATTAACAATATTCAGTCCTGTGAAATTACGAGTTTCTGCTTGGTTTATCTTAATGCTCGGTCGATTGTCTAAACCTTTCACTTTCTTAGTTTTCTCATTAAGTTGAGGCAAAAAGTATTGAAAATAGAAGTCTTCACATTTTGCTATAACTTTTTCCAAGAATTTCTCATTGCGGTGAACTGGAATACATATACTACCATTTTTCACTGGTGAGTATATAAACAGATCACAAATGTTTGATCCTGTCACGTATAACTGAATCTGACATTGCGTGTAGTATACTACACTTTCTTTTAATATTACTGTTAAACCTGCAAGTTTTAAGTAAGCGACGTTACACTTCTTCGTTTGAAAATCCACAATAGGTAGTTTTTCACAACTGCTTGGACATTTAAATTCTACTATTCTAATAATACTATGACTTTCTACAATAATCCCATCAAGACTGGCACACAGCCATGGCTGTTTTTCACTGATAATAACTCCTACTTTAATTACACTTGTACTATATAATCTTTCATATTCTTTGGCAGCATTTGGCTCGTTCTCGGTTCCATATCGAAGAGCAGGCGTATCAATCTTCTTTGGAGAAAGCATGAGACTAGCTTTTGTACAGGCTTCGTAACTCTACTTTTTATATCACGGACATTCTTACTTGCTGACACTCGTTTACTTCTAGCTTCGAACCGATTATGACATTTAGATTGTTCGAGCGTATCACAGCACATTTTAATTATATCATTTCTTGACCGAACAATCTCTTTTTTATAGAAACTTTGTATTTCTTTGGTCGTAATTTGTATTTTTGTGTAAACCGGTTTTTATCGTGCACAACTCGAACATTGTATTTAAATATACTGCACATTCTTCTTGTTTAAGCATGACATTAACCGTTTTCAGCATCGATTCCATTAGTATCTTCACAGCTTTATCATTTTTATCTTTCTTCGACTCAAGCAAAATTGTTCTCAATGCAGATGGTTCCTTCAATTCAGAAATATCCACTTCAGTGCACTGACTTGCAGGTGAATTTATTTTAGAGGGAAACATCTCACAGAAGTACTTTCCCTTGGAGTATTTCTCTCTAACTAACTGTCGTTCGCTTGGTTTTCCCCACTGTTGTTCATAGTCAGTCTTGGATAAACTTTCTCCGTGATTTATGTAGTGAATCAAAGCTGCTATGTGTTTACACTTTCCACTTTGATTGTACACACAAGTGCACGATACACCTACCACTTTGCGATGAGCATCAATCTGTAAGAATATTTTTAGTAAAATGTTACATCTATTTTTTAGAATTATATTCGTAATGCATCAACCGAAATCAAATATATATGAAACTTACATTCGATTTAGTGTTGTACGGCGTGGCCTGAACAGATGTTTGCCTGATAACTTGTGCTTGAATCAGTAAACTCTGTCCATTCTTCCTATGCTCTTTAACATTAGTAACATGATGGCAACTGAATAGCGCTATTCTTTTTGGAATAGTTTCTGGTTGGAATTTAATGTCATGGACAATGTTTTCAAATCCAGTTTTGATAATTATATCCATGATTGTTGGTCATCGATTGACTGTAAAATTAAAACAAATAAAACGATAAGAAAATATCTTTGATTTTTTTAATCTTCATGTATTTTTTGAGTGAGCACTATTTAAAATTGATTTTTACAATTCATAGAAATATGAAATATTGACATACACGAATTTATTATAGATTGCAACGACGACTTTTTCAGGGCAGGGTTAACCCCGTAGCCGTGCACTTCGGCGTCACTGAATGTGGTCAATAAGATAAGACAAAACTGAGGTTGGGCGCCAGACGTGAAAACGTCACTTGAAATATAATAAATGCTCAATAGATGTGACGGCGGAAATTGCCAACTAGCTCAGACTATATTTTATTACGAATAATGGTGGAGGGGCGGGGGGGACGCTAAATTAAACAAGAATTAGAATATCCCTTTATCTGATCAATTTATTGAATCATCGGGATTATAATGTCGATATCCGTAATTTTACGGAATAGAAATACAATATTGCCAGATTATCGTTGTGTCTCAGATATTATCGGGATTAAATCGGGAAGAATAATCACAGAAAATATTACAGAATAATAATAAAGATCAAAGCAGTGCGGCTCGATATAATACCAAATTCAATTTAACATTGAACGGGACAACTATCATACGATAATCAGAATAATCATGCGAAATAAATCAGATACAATATCTAATAACTAGAAAACTATAAATTAAGTAATATGCTTGCTTCTACACTCGCTATCTCCAGAAATATAGTTTACAGGTCGATCGCTATCGTACTACAGAATCAAAGATAAGAAAAAGC
Organism: Tenthredo scrophulariae; assembly: GCA_963978835.1. Classification (NCBI taxonomy): domain Eukaryota; kingdom Metazoa; phylum Arthropoda; class Insecta; order Hymenoptera; family Tenthredinidae; genus Tenthredo; species Tenthredo scrophulariae. The sequence continues at coordinate 9,060,226 of OZ022233.1, read as the reverse complement.
AACTAAACTCTACATCATGCGTTAAGCAGCGTGAGATAAAGAAAGAAAGCAATAAGGAAGAAAGCCACAAATAGATGCTAAGCACGAGTTAACTCGGGAATCCGTTTTTAATTATCCAAAATATACTATAAAATAATCGGGACGAAGTCAGTGACTTACGTGCCGGTAAAGCGGTCTATACCACGCCAAAATACAATATATCAAATATAATAGACAAAAACTAAACGGGATTCGTGAGAGAACTCATGGTTTTACAGAAAAATAGGTCTTACCTTACTGATGAAATATAACTTCCCCTTTCGGGAATTAACAAACTAGAAGACACTTAGTGTTCTTTATAACAGATTCTAAATACTAAAAGATAAGTTTAAACTAACAGAGCAAAGAAGAAAGAAACTAATATAGGAATTGAAATCGCAAAACACTCGGGACACTCGGGATTATCGGCACACTTTTCGGTAATCGGGACACAGTTGTTCTTGCCGTGAGGACGGACGAGCGTAGAAGTAGGCCGAATCCTGCGTTGTCCTACATTTTATAGCTTCGGGAATTACTTGCTGTTGAGCCGCTCGTCGACGGTAGTTTAGGCGACGAATCAGGTGCCGAGTACTGTTCGACGTACTTTCGGGAACGCGTAGTCCAACTCTGCCTGATTTTGAATATTTGTCCAAGCCTGGAATCGGCATGGCGGTACGGCGGGATGTTTTAAATGCGATACAGTGGGATTCGACGGTATTTCTTCTCCTGTCTTCCTTGCTTATCTCTGGTCTCTCGTCTCGGGACTCCTCGGGATCATCGTCGGGACGAAGTGCACCCTGACTGCGCTTTAACAAGAAAAACTGACCAGTCAGAGGATCTGGCGGAAGTTCTGATGCCCCTATACCCGGATCTGCATCCAGATTTTCCCCATGAGCGGTGTGGAAGGCTTACAGGCAGGCCTGCATCACACGATTGCAATTCTACTATCGGGACCTTTCTTGGGTAACCACGATAGCGGGACGATGACGAGAAAGTCGATGATTCGGTCCAGCTCGACTCCAGGTCGATAAGTCTTCGGCAACGGGAAGCAATGTTGGGTTACTTTTGAGTTTTCGCCCTGCTGTATTCGACCACTGCCGAGACGTCCGGAATGAGTTGACGGGAAGTGGTCCAGCACCAGGCTGAGAAGTCTGCGGGAACGGGAGGAATGGCTCAGCGAGTCATCCTTATTCGACCGCTCCTGCGGCATCCACGACCTTGAGATTGGTAGAGAAAGACGGGAACTAACAGTTCGGGAAGGACTTCGTCTCAGACGTCGATGTTATCCCTCGACGTCCTGGCGTAGTCTCCCCGAGCGTCGACATTTTCACATATTTCGTGAAATAAAAGCAAAACATAGCAAATAATATAATTAATAAGCAATCTAAATCAAAACCTGAGACCTGGATACTTTCTGGAGTTGTCCGTCCTCACGTCGTCACCGTGTTAAGTACCCTTACTGTGACGATTGCAAAATGCAACGTCACAAGACATATGTGAAATAACCTGAAAATGTACAGTACTTATAAAATTAAACATATTTACTATCATGTACTTACGTGTTTTTTTGCACTGAATGATGTATATGTTGATATTTTACACAATTATACTAAAGATACGCCGAAAATGAAGCTTTTTTTAAAATATTTTCAATAATTGAATAGATCTCCATATAAACCAATGGAATTTTTTCCGGGAGGACCTCTGTACTGGATACCGCGAGAGGTCGCCACGGGGTATGCACGGAGCGAATATCAATGACGCGATATGGGTTGTGGACACTCTTGACGCATGTGTCCCACCTGACGACAATTCCAACAATGGACTTCATTGGTTACTGGAGGGGGTGTTCTAGGGGGAAATAGGGGCGGTATGGGTCTAGTAGGGGGTCTTACTCCGCTTGTTGAAGCCATTGGGGGTCATCCCCTTCTACTAGGATGGGACGGACACGGGGGATATTGGTTAAAGGGGCAGGAAGGACAACTTGTGGTGCTCGCTCGGCCGGGGCTACTGACGGGACTATTATGGGTCGTACCCCACGATTTCCGGGTTTCTTGACGTTAACAGTCGGTTCAGGAGCCACCAGTTGGACTTCGGGTTCCTCCGGGACTCCCAATGCGGCTACTCGCGGTCGGGGTACGCTACGTTTGCCTGCGTGAGCATGTTCAGGCAGAATTGATTCTTCGGCGGTAGGTGGGGGGATACACATTCTTCCTAATGTTCGAGTGGATTCCATTTGCTCTCCGTAGCGCTTTAGTTTTTCTAGAGTGTGAAAATGTTCCCGGGACAGCAAGGAACGGTATTCCAGATGCAGGTTGACATATGCTAGTTCTAGCTGGTCCTGTTTCGGTAGGGGGAGGGTTCAAATAGTTGAGAATCATACGGAGCTCAATAGATGATCGGCGATAGGCTTGTCTATGCCCTTTGTTCGCCTACGAGCTTCTTCTCTCAATCGGAATTGGAAATTGACGCCACCGAAGCGCATACGGAAGGCTGCGACAAAAGGTTGCCAACCTGCCCAGGCTGAACTATTTGACCCAAACCTATGTAGGGCTCTATCGGATAGGAGAAAGGGCATGGCTCCGAAGAGATCTTGGTCATGTGGCTGCTCCTACAACACTCGTCGACTCTTTTTAAGAACTCTCCGACGCTAGTTCTACGTGTTTCCGAAAAATTTATGTTCTAACGACGAAGAATATTATGTGAGTCGCGGGGGGGTTGGAATCTAGCGCGGTTTGAGCTACGTTTACTGCGATCTTGGCGAGTCGCAGGGAAAAGACCAAGCAACGGGACGCGAGTATCTGAGCCTGGGGGATCTAGCGATATACTAGTGAGACGGGGGGAGGGTTGTGGCGGTACGGAAAGGAGAGAGGGGCGAACTGAGAGGCGTTCTAGCGGTATGGCAGGGAAGTCTACTACTGATCGGGGTATCAGTCGCGGGAAGGGGAAGGTGATGTCCACGTACGCACTGACTCGAGGGGTTAGGTAATTCGGATTTGACGGTACAACATAAGTCGCGTTCGGATCGTTAGAATTATTTTGCGGAATTCCACTTTGTGGAGAGTAATCCAGGGCTCGGTCCCGCCTGGAATCTATTTGGATCATGATCGGGCTTTCTGCAAAGCTAACCCGCGGTTGGTCGACGAGACCCGGGTATATCACGGTAGACTGCCCGTTTGGTGTTGGACGCTATTCAGGAGTTTCCGGCGGAGGTGTTACGGTACCTCCTGGTTGAACGTTAGTTATGTCGTATCGCAACAATCGCCACCTTCGCTCGCCTTCACTACCAGTTGTCATCGAAGACGCGTGTTGAAGTAACCCGTGCATTTTCGAGTCGGACAGCGCACACATGCTCGAGATTAATACTGAGGTATTATCCTGCCATGGAACACTGGGAGGTTGCGAGATACTGAATGGGGGGACAAGAGGGCGATTTTGGGTAGGATCCAATTCTGTCGCACTCAGGAAATTCTTCACTATCCTAACACCAACTACTTACTAAAGGCAAACACGATATCGATACGGAAAAAAAAAATAAAACGTTAATAGAAGAAGTAAACGGGAATAGAAGAAGTAAACGGGAATAGAAGAAGTAAACGGTAATAGAAGAAGTAAACGGAAATTGAAGAAGTAAACGGGAATAGAGGAACTAATTACTAAGTTGTGACTAGTCAAGTACGTTACAGGACCGGGGATCTAATTATCGTGGGCCCCGCGTTGGGCGCCAAATTTGTGACGTGCACAGCCGACGGTTGGGGTTGGGGCTTCGAGAGTCCGGGCCGGCCACGTCTCCAAAACCGGCACTACCAACGTTTCTGTTTTATACGCGACCCTAATATTCCGTATCAATTAAAAATACTAAAATCCGTACAAGATTGACCAAGTGTTGGGCGCCAGGTACCTTATGATACAGCGGTACGGGACGGAACTCACACGAAGTTAAATTAATCAAAAAAATAACTGAATAAATGAATAAATAAATTAATAAGAAGAATAAAACGAACAAAACGATATTACACGGTAAGCTCAGCGTGAGGGGAACATGGGGGCGAAATAATATAGGAGAAGTTAGAAATATGTTATATGGTTTATGGATTTATTAATCACAACGAAACCAACACGAGAAGTTAGGTTAACAATAATTAGTACAAACCAACAAACAATGACAAAACAAATTAAACAATCAAAGCTGATCACTTTGTGACGGACGGTGTGGGTAGAGTGGTTAATAATCCGAACGGTTCAATTGACAAGCGAGGACCTGCCGACTGTTAGGATACCCGTCACATGCGCGAAAATAATAAAATTAAAGAAAAGATCTATCTTACGATAAATCGGTAAATAGGATCGTTGCCGCCTGGTCCTATACAGGTCTCAATCGAATTGTTTAAACTTTGGTGAGGCTAGTTGATATGAATGATAAAATAACAAAAATAAAATAGATGAATAAGGTGATTCAAATGATAATAAGGATCACCTGGTAAAATCCATAATATATTCTTGAACGATTAGGAAGGTGACGATTATGATATGGTTCAAGCCCTCACAAATGAAATGGACTTGAACTGATGAATAATATAAATGAGAAAATAATAAATTGGTCAAATAACAATGTGATATTCAGTCACCGACGCGGGGATCGTGAAGGTTTGGCTAGTTCGTATAGGGAAGCTATTATCGAATAATAGATAGAGCAAGGAAAGGCCTATTCACGATTCGCACGTTGAGATAATCAAAAATGATATAATGAATTATTACAATGAAATAGTATCTCTCTCTCTCTCTCTACAAAATAACGGTTTCGTTTATGCGCGCGAAGGTAGCCTCGCACTGGGATTAGGGTAATACCCGAAATTCTATGAATTATCCCAGCCATGTAGTGCAATTAGAATCGTTCAGGTCACGATTCATTCGTAGTATTAATTCTTAAAAATAGATACATATATATATATATATATATATATATAGATATAACCTTAATTATAATGGTTACATAGTGAGATAAAATCGAGATCGGTAGCTCGGGTATTGGTGACTCGACTGGAGCGGTAATACCCGTTCTCTTAAAGATTTTATAAGTAAAGTTTGCAAGTAAGGAGACCCAGCGGGATTAGGGCAAAACCCGAAATTCTATTGAATTATCCCGTTTGGGTTTCTGACTTTACACTTATACCAGCTCGAGTTTAACAAGTAAATATAATAATGATAAGATTGTGCAGGTTGAAATTAATGAATAGTGTCACAGGTTCGCCGGGTGGTCTCGTTACTAGCAAGGGTTTATCCCGAAATACCGTGGGTATTAGCTTATAACGATATTCCCGTAATTATACTATTCATTTGATTGAATTATATATTTTGTCATGCAAATGTTTAAATCTAAGGAATTCTGGAATACGGTATAACAAGTTCAAAAGTATAATATAATTTATAAATGAGCAATTTGTGAGCGTTCGCGGTTACTTAGCCTTGGTTGACCTGGGGTACCATGGGTCTACTTTGATAGGTATTAGCCTCCCTCACCTTAGGAACCTCGTAGCCTTTGAATTTCGTATGTATTTAGATATTGTTTTAACACGTATTAAATGGTCGATTATAGATAAATGTTAGTTTAAATGATTGCTGAGAACTGAAGCTACTTGATAAACGCAAATGTCTGTTGTTGATATTGTCTTATTGAACTGAATGAAATATTATTCCGAATTTAAGATTAGTCTTAACACTGAATTAATAACAATGATTGAAATGATTTAGGTTAAATTTAGTAGTTATTTGATTTTCTTAATGTTACATAAATCCAGAAGGGATCTATGGCAGTTATGAGATGAAGAAAAATGAAAATATATGTGTCTCTGCACTGAATCTAAGACTAATAAACGGATCACTAAACTATCAGATTATATCTCGTTTATGTAATTTATTGACGGGTACTGAGTCCTTTATACTACCACTTCACTTATAAAACAAAGAAAAGATTGAGTATAACTCTTGGCTCTAGTTAGCACACGGTTCCTTACATCCACGCACGTCGCGATTTACCAGAAGAAAGACGCTAGTTCAAGTTCAAAGGCGACGAGGTCCCCGCGGCTGCAACAATGTATGTATTACTGCGCGCGTGGCTTAGCCAATTAGGGCCTTGTTTAGTGGCTAATCGTCGCCTGATTGGTTTGAGGGACTACTTGCTGTTAGGCGTAGGCGTTGGCGTCCTGTGACGTCACGCGGACCCATGGTACTCCATGGCTCACCTATAGCCCACTCACACTAATCTGATTTGAATATCTTCAGACTATATTAATAGCCTGATCTTATATTTGAATTATTAATCATTTGCTTGATCTTTTAATTTAAATAATACCTGACTTTATTATCTTGTTATTTTGCTCATCTTTAACTTAATTTTCCCTATTTCTTTGGAAAATTAGAGAGAGAGAGAACGCTACATCTACATACTAGTTTGGTAGTGTGAATTTGACGGGTCAGCAAGACTGAGGGTTCCAGTATTGCCTCGCCGTTATCTACGCCTACGTGACTTATGAGCCACTTCAAGTAGGGATAAACATTCGATAGAATTAAATATTATATTTCAATATGGTTACGTTCTAAGTCACGTTTGAAAAATGAACGGAATAAGCTATTGCGCATTAAAAAGAAAGTTGATATTTATCTTATATATATATTGGGTAAATAAATATATTGAATGAATGAATTTATATAGGCTTGGTTAGGAAGAATTCGAATTGCAGGGGTTGCAATACCAAGCATATATTATAAAGAATTTAGAGGAAAAAGGAATTCAGCAAATATATATATACGTGAAAGTTGCGCACGTAACAACTTGAATCAGGCTATCACAAGTGAAACTATCTAAATCGAAATAATCAGGAACAGCTGATCGACTAGCTCACGAACGAGAAAGTAGAACGGAAGATATTGTTACATTTGGTAAAATCACCCTTGTATCATTAATTCTATATGTGATTAACATCTAGTAGCCTATATGATAAAAGATATCTTTTAAAATATAAGAACCTCGGTTGCTGAGTCAACAAACATTATTGTAAAACAAATCAGTCTGTTTCTAGCTCACAACTAGTACAGACCTATATTGCAGAATATATAACCCTTTTACCCAATTTATTTAATTCCACTTGATTCACTTTATTTCTCTCGGGAACCCACTATAAATAACTTTTTACTTATCGCAAACCACATTTTGCAACATTGGTGTCAGAATCGGGATCTTACCGGGATCGATAAAGTGAATATTTTGTGAAATCAAGAATAAACGAAAAACGAAATGTCTCGTCGACGGGCTACTGCTCCTACTAATGAACCGGCTGGTAACCAGCTAATACCACCACCTCAAGTCGACATGATGGAGCGACTGTATCAAGCCTTAGCTGCTCAACAACAGGCAAGTTCAGCTGCACAAGCAGCACAACAAGAGGCCAATTTAACGGCACAACGTGAGCGCGAGGAGCGTGAAGATCGACGCCGTCGCGAAGAAAGAGAAGCCGCCTCAGTAGCTCAGCGCGAGGAACGCGAGGAAAGACGAGCTGAACGAGAGGCGAACCATGCAGCCCAACAGGCCACCCTCAGTACAATTCCTCAGAGAGTGACCGAATTGAAAATTCAATTCGGGACACACGAGCGATACACCATGAAACCCTCATGGCTGGTGATCAGAATATAAATAATACAATTAATAACATCCCTATTAATATATCTCGCGCCGGGAGTAGTCGCGAAAAACAATACGAGACCCAGACTGTAGTAAACACGTACCCAGAAGTACGTACTGAGAATGTCCAAAAAACATGTACTAATCTCAAAGTAAATTTCTTTGACGGTTCTACACCGTGGGCGGAATACGAACGCCAATTTCAAATAATAGCAAAAGTCAATTCATGGTCTTCCACCACCAAAGCTGGACAACTTGCTGGTAGTCTTAGAGGCCCTGCTTTATCTGTACTGACAGCTCTGGCTGATTCGGACATACAGGACTTTGACAAGCTCAGTGCGGCCTTAAGACTCAGATTTGGAAACCAACATTTATCGAAACTTTCATTAACACAACTAGGGATTAGAAAGCAAGCCAAAGATGAAGGTCTTGCCTCCCCAGGTTTAGAAATAGAAAGACTGGCTCGTGTAGCTTTACCCCTTTGCGACGAATCTACTAGAGATTTGCTAGCATGTGATAAATTTATAAATGCCATTACAGATCCTGAGCTTAAACATGCTCTTAGTTTGGCAGGACCTTCTTCTTTACAAGAAGCAGTGATCAAAGGTTTAGATATTGACGCACTAAATAAACAATACTTAGGAGTAGGAAAACTACGACAAATTAAAACAGACAATACCGTTACTCCCACTAGGACTGACGAAAATAAGAAAACTACTCCCTGGCAGCAAACTAAAAATAACAATAACAATAAAAATAATAATAATGATAGAAAACCCTATTCACGAAATTTCGGAGACAGACCCCCGTTGAAATGTAGATTTTGTGGAAAATTGGGCCATGATGCAAATCATTGTTTCGCGTTAGAACGAAGAAGCCAAACAGGTAACGGGAATTCTTCGAATTCCCGAACTTCATGGAGAAAGGAGAATGATTTGAATAAAGATATTTTTAAAAAGACTACAGAAATTCCACCAGGTTCTTCTAACCAAAAAAAATAATCATCGATGATTTTGAGGGGCAGAAGTCATCATGTGTTCGACCCAACAGTAGCCCTATTTTAACACAATTTTTAATTCGAAGTCTAAGACAAACAGGCTTATATGCGCGAGGGACTGTCAACGGGATTAACTGCCTCTGGGTCATAGACACTGGGGCAGAAGTTACAGTGGTCCGTTCAGATCTCTTCAAATTTATTAATCCAATCCAGCCTTCTTCTTCCCTACGTACTGCTACAGGAGAAATAACTCCAGTTTTAAAAGAAGTTTCAATTGAGATTAGTGTGTCAGGGTGTATTGATTCTTCGCACAATGTTTATGTAGCAGACATAGAGGATGAAGGGATTTTAGGGATTGATTTTCTTACCGCGCATAATTGTGTAATTTCAACTGAAGGGAATTTATTAATTTCGGGTCGACACAAGGTAACTCTTTTAACAACCAGAAGTAAAACTTCCAGTATACCCCACGTGCGAACAGTAGATCTTTCTGAAGAAGAGTTAGATTCATTTCCTGGTCATTTACAGAATTTATATGAAAACTCGTCGACTTGTTTAGATTCTTCTCAGAAAGAAAAATTTAGAACTTTGGTTAAAGATTTTCAAGACACCTTTGCGAAGAACAGTAATGACAAAGGAAGAAGTACATTGACAACTCATACAATCGACGTAGGAGAACATGCACCTATCAAACAAGCAGCCAGGAGATTACCATTAAATGGAAGAGAAGAAGTGGACAAATTGGTTGAGGAAATGCTCGCCATCGATGTAATAGAACCATCCTCCAGTCCCTGGGCATCGCCTATTGTTTTAGTAACAAAGAAAGATGGGACAAAAAGATTTTGCGTCGATTCCAGGAGGTTAAATGATATAACCAAAAAAGATTCCTATCCCTTGCCAAGGATTGAAGAAACCCTCGATTTAATAGCTGGAGCAGAATGGTTCAGTACTATAGATTTACAGAGTGGTTATTGGCAAGTTGAAATGCATGAAAAGGATAAAGAGAAGACCGCTTTTGTCACTGGTCTAGGAGGATTATGGCATTTCAAAGTGATGCCTTTTGGGTTATGTAACGCTCCTGCGACTTTTGAAAGAACGATGGAAACTATTCTACGAGGGATTACAGATAAGAAATGCCTGGTATACTTGGACGGTATAATTGTTTTTGGAAAGACTTTCGAACAACAGATAGAAAATCTAAAGGAGGTCTTTTCTCGTTTGAGACAAGCAGGACTCAAAATGAGTCCGAAGAAATGTCATCTTTTTCAACGAGAAGTTCACTTTCTTGGACATGTAGTCTCCGCAGAAGGAGTGAAGACGGATCCTGCGAAGATAGAAAAAGTGTCAAATTGGCCCCGTCCCGTAGATAGAGAAGGGATTCAAAGTTTTATAGGGCTCTGCACTTACTATCGTCGTTTTGTTAAGGGGTTTGCAACCGTAGCTAGACCTCTTCATCATTTAACTGGAAGTAAGGTTCCTTTTGATTGGTCCAAAGAATGCGAAGAAGCTTTTGTCAGATTAAAAACTTATTTAACCTCTTCGCCTATTTTAGCTTATCCTCAGGTGGAAAATCCTTTCGTTTTAGATTCCGATGCTTCACTCTCAGGAATAGGTGGAGTTTTATCTCAAATCCAGGAAGGAAGTGAAAGAGTTGTTAGCTATTATAGTCGAGTACTTAGTAAAACGGAAAGAAATTATTGTGTAACTCGTAGGGAACTTTTAGCCGCCGTAAAAACAGTAACTCACTTTCATCATTATTTATATGGGAGGAAGTTTTTGATTAGAACAGATTATGCTTCCCTCAAGTGGTTAGTTTCTTTTAAATCTCCGGAAGGACAGGTAGCTAGATGGATGGAGAGGCTGGGCCAATATGATTTTGATATTCAACATCGTGCTGGACTTCAACATGGAAACGCAGATGCCCTCTCCAGAAGACCTTGCGAAGGACCTAAAGAATGCAAACAATGTACAAGATTGGAAAAACAACAAGATGAACCCTATAAGATCCGATCGATCACTTTTGAAGGAAACTTGAAAGAATGGATAAAGGCTCAACAAGAGGATGAGGTTCTAATTCAAATCAAGACTTGGAAAGAGTCAAAGATACGCCCTGAGTGGCAAGATGTTTCTGCCAAGAGCCAAGATTTAAAAATTTATTGGGCTCAATGGGATTCCCTGTTTTTAATGCGAGATTTGTTATACCGAAAATGGGAGTCTCCAGATTTAAAAGAAATAAGATGGCAGCTTCTAGTACCAAAAAAGAAGATAGAAGAAATTTTAAAGGAATACCATGATTCTCCTTCAAGTGGACACTTCGCTTCCAATAAAACTTTAGGTCGGATTAGGGGACGATTTTTTTGGGCACGTTGTAGGATGGATGTTGATGATTGGTGTAGATTTTGCAAAGTTTGTAATGCAAAGAAAGATCCACGTGGCAAGGGAAGAAGTTCTTTTCAGGTGTATAATGTCGGAGCACCCTTTGAGAGAGTGGCTATGGATGTTCTCGGGTCACTTCCTCTTTCAAGATCTGGAAACAGATACGCTTTGGTGATGGCTGATTATTTTACTAAATGGCCCGAGGTCATTCCTATCCCTAATCAGGAAGCGAAGACAGTTGCTCAGGTTTTTGTACAAAACTTTGTTTGTAGATATGGGACTCCTCTTGAACTACATACAGATCAAGGTCGTAATTTTGAATCCATTTTGATGGAAGAAATATATAAGGTTTTAGGGATAAGGAAGACTCGAACAACCCCCCTTCATCCTCAGTCTGATGGTATGGTAGAGCGATTAAATAGGACTCTGTTGAGTTATTTATCTTCTTTTATAGACAAAAGTCAACGAGATTGGGACGAATGGATTCCCCTTTTTCTTCTTTCTTATAGATCAGCCATTCATGAAACAACAAAACAGTCTCCAGCTTCAATGCTTATGGGAAGAGATCTTCGTTTACCCTCAGATTTAGTTAAGGGACCAATTCCAATTCAAGATTCTCTTCAAACACATTCTGTCTCAGACCTGAGGGAAAGATTAGAACAAATTCATAATTTTGCTAGGGGAAGAATCCAAGTTGTATCAGACCGCACGAAGGCTCATTATGATGTGAGAGCTAGAGACCTCAAATTTAAAACAGGAGATTTAGTTTGGTTATTTCAACCTAGAAGAGAAAAGGGTCGTTGTCCAAAATTGCAAACTAACTGGGAAGGTCCTTATACAGTCATTGATAGAATAAACGACGTGGTATATAGAATTCTTCGCTCTGCTCGTTCAAAACCTAGGGTTGTTCATTTGGACCGCCTGGCTCCTTATGAAACTAATGAACTTACCCAAAATAATAAAATCAAAAACCTTCGTTCTTTGAATATGGTAGAAAATCATTCTGTAGAAAATAATTTCTCTCTACAGAGAGATGACGAAACTTTTGTTTTAAATTCTTCCAGGTGGTCCAGAGAACTGCCTTATGGAATAAAACGAAAAGATTATAGACCTCTTACTATTCTTGTTGAAGGTAATATTGGATGTGGTAAAACAACTTTTGTTAAAAGATTTTTACAGGATAAAGACATCCTTACTTTATTAGAACCACTAGAAGAATATCGGAACGTGGCTGGGGAAAACCTTTTAGAGAAAATGTATAAAGATCCTCATAAATACGCTTATCATTTCCAGCACCACGCGGCAATGACAATGCGAAATAAACATTTAGTTCAGACCGTGCTTCCAAATAAAATCATGGAACGGTCAATTTATAGTTGTAATTGTTTCATAGAAACTCGTAGGAGGTTAGGGGATTTTGAAAACCTTGAGGCTCATCTTCTGTTCGAAAATGTTAGGACCTTAATCAACGAGTCCGCTGCTTTTGAGGTAGACATGATTGTGTATTTGAGGTTATCTCCAGAAGAGTCGTTTTCACGAATAAATTCACGCGCTCGTTCCGAAGAAGACAATATTCCTTTATCTTACTTAAAAGCTCTTCACGAAGTTCATAAGGATTGGTTAATAAAAAGGAATTTTGCGACTCTTCCAGCACCAGTTTTAATTCTAGACGCTGAAGCTTCGGCCGACGCTGTTTATATGAATTTTTGCGAGGTTATGGAGTCGTAAGAGTTTTAGCTCAGACTCGGAAACGATTCGGAACTACTCGGACACTGATCGGAACGATTCGGAATTATTCGACGAAAATGTAGATCGAATCGGCCAAAACAAAATAAATGGAAAAAAAAAAGAAAATAAAATGAGTGGCAAGACTCAATATTGAAGAAATAAACAATTTTATAAAATTATTGGGTTAAGAAATAGAATTTTCGATATTTTATTAAAAAGTATAAAAATTAGAAACGATTTGAAACAATTTTTTCAATAACGTGCTTAAACAAGATTTCATATTTGTCACATTTATCACATTGGGTAGAATCTTCGACTGGCTTCAAAAGGGGAGTTTTACATAGGTAGCACGATGTAAAACCTCCCCGTGTAATCAATTCCCCAGTATAAGATCGATGTAATGGGAAGATTCCCAAAGCTTCTTCCATTGGAATGCTATAATTAATCATGGATAAAAGAATATAGGATTGAATTGAATATTCAATTACTCACTCAAGCGAAAAACAACTATTAATTTACCTCGTTAAATAACAATTTACACATGAGTGCAGAATTGAATTTCGGAGCTTTACCCCGCTACCCTTGGCACACTTGACTCGGGCCCATTACGTATCAAACCAGGCCCGTGTGTCCGGGACGTTCCTTTCCGCAACTCCCTCCAAATTAAATTGGGAAAGAAGAATCCCAAAGCGGACAGCTTCATCGTTGAGAGGCTCCATTTTCACGAATGACGCTAACAAGAGCTTCTTCTTCGTTGCATTTATTTATCATCATTTGTTTAACAAACACAGTTTTCTTAGAAGAGTTTCTATTGGAGTTCGGAAGAATCGTCATTTATTTAACAAAAGTCGTTTTTAATACAGAATTCTGATAGGCTCTCTGATAGATCTCCATTTGTTTAACGAAAGTTATTATAAACAATAGAATTCGTATATACTTTTTTAATTCGACTCCCGCTAAAATTCGATTTCAAATCGATTCCCGCTAAAATTCGATTTCAAATCGATTCCAGCTAGAAATCTTATTGAAAACAACGCTAGATGTCGTTGTAGTTTACATAAAATATAGCCATTTTATCAACAGATCTGAACGGATTGTGTTTATAGGTTATATTTTAGTTTATAAAAGATTAACCCAAGTTTTTCAGCCCCTGAGATTCAAAAATTCTCTTAAGAGGAATACTGAAAAATATTCTGAGACGAGAAGACGGAAGCCTAATCCATCCCATCCTGACCTAACAATCCCGGTTTTCCCACTTCTCTTCAGATAAGATCGTTCTAATTCATATTCATAACATACACAATAACATAGTAATTCATGTATTGATTATATTTGGAAATTATTTATTCATTTTTACAATTCAAATAGATATCCGAACTATATTAAAAAAAAAATATATATATATATATTTAAATATATAAATATATTTAAGACAAAAATTTATAATTTTAACGAGTTTTGATAAAACTCCTAAATATGACATTATTATTTCAAGAGATTAATATTTGTCCTCTCATCTAGGTCGTTATTTGATTTATTCGAAGATGTTGGGAGTTGGACCACTCGAAGCTTAGAATTAAATCTTCAAGGAATTTTGAATCTCAGTCTTCGGTCCTCCTATCTCTCCAACCACTTCATCCTAGTTTCCTGGTTCCTGTTTCCTGGTTCCTGGTTGCTATTTCCAATTCACTGATTCCTACTGCCTCTTCCTGCTCATCTTCCTGAACCAGCTCAACGACTCAAGATCCAAAGAACACTTGACAACACTTATACACTTTGACTTGATGAGACTCAACTATCTTTCTAAGGTTTTCTGTGGTTTACCTTGGGAGTGAAGACAAATGTCGGATAGTGTTTGGAGAAAGCTTTAAATTCTTGAGCCACAGCTCCAATTCTTCCAAACAGAGCACACATAAGCTTGTTAATCCTTCTGATGATTTTACACAAATACCATCTTAATTGTACTCACCTCAAGAGTCGGGTCGACTCTTTTACTAAAGGGGGGGTAGTGTTACATTTGGTAAAATCACCCTTGTATCATTAATTCTATATGTGATTAACATCTAGTAGCCTATATGATAAAAGATATCTTTTAAAATATAAGAACCTCGGTTGCTGGGTCAACAAACATTATTGTAAAACAAATCAGTCTGTTTCTAGCTCACAACTAGTACAGACCTATATTGCAGAATATATAACCCTTTTACCCAATTTATTTAATTCCACTTGATTCACTTTATTTCTCTCGGGAACCCACTATAAATAACTTTTTACTTATCGCAAACCACATTTTGCAACAATATTATAGAACATACGGTGATATGGAATAAGGGGTAGGTTCGGTAGAACAAAGAAATTATAAAAAGGGAAGAAAACAATTATCTCATGGTACGGTAGAACCAGACTAAAGGGTAATGATATCTAACGGTAGGTGGGTCGGTAACATAGAGGGGGATCGAAGATACAGAATCAATAATATGGGGACTTCTACTTATTAGTTAGGCGGATCGGTATTACAGAACCTTTCGTTTGAAAGTTACAAGGCGTCAGAGCCGAACGTGAACGAGGTCGCCCGAAGATGGCCGAAGGCAATCTACACGAGGCGTATCATACTACGACGCAATAATACGTTAACAAAGGGGATGTTAGAATCTATTATCACAAATAATTCGGAATAATACCAGCTCAACGTTTCAACAATGATTTAAAATTACTTTCACTCAACAATACTACGAGATTGGGATTTTTATCACAAAATATGATATATCACGTCTAGATCGATTTTTCCGGAAAAAGCGTGGCTTGATAAGCCGTCAAGATAAATTATTGTTTTTACACGAAACTAATGTTTCCACGCGGGGAATTCTTCCTTCTGAGATGCGATTTATTAGCAGGTATAGGGAATTTAGATGAACGATAGATACAAGTTACAAGGGAATCGATACGGAAATATTTAACAAGAACAACGGTACGACGATACGATAGAAAGGAGTATTTTCGTGAAAAATCGATTACTAACACGCAATTACATATCAATAAGGGGACACAATTATCAATAATACAATCAATAATACAATCAATATCGATAGATAACCTAAGCTAAAGTACGACAATTCGATGATATCTGAACGACGTCACCCTCAATGAGGTCTGACCCAACTACGCAATACGAAATCTAGTCTCTTGGAACCAATATAATATCAATCGAAGGGTCGTCTAGAGCCGGAATCTTACCTTAATCAATGTGAACACTCACTAACTGAGATTAGAGAATCTTAAGTGGTCTCTTTAGTTCTGAAAAGAACTGTTTGAATTATTTTTTTGAAATCGATATTAGTTTTAAAAATCGCAACGGCACAACTCTACGGAACTGATTCCAAGCAAGAAGTGAAGCTTCTGGGTCTGTCGTAATGCAGATGCAATTTTGGGATGGAAGGAGTATTACGCCTAAAATTAGGAGGCGTATCTTCTTTCTGCCGGGTTTTGTCGCGGACCTGATAGGGCCTTTTGCGGAATATCTGCAATTGGAGCGGTGGACCAAACCGGCACGAGACAGGCAGAAGGGGGGGGGGGGGGGGGGGAGTCCACCCCGCGTATTAGATTCAAAATGCAGCGCTCTTCCAGGCGTATTTCTGGATATGATGACTCTGCTGTCCCCTAGTTAATCACTCGAAGGCTTCCAGATGACGTGCCAGGTCGGATGAGATTGAGGGATGATCTTCCTCGTTGTTTTTAATCCGGAACGGCATGGGAATATAAGATATAGGGACAGAAAAAATAATAATACAACTTATAATGACATTAGGGACCTTGGGCACTTGAGCTGGGACTCCTTGCTTTTTATTTGGCTTATGATCAAGGTGGTCACTTCGGTCTGGGGAAGAGGTGATGCTTAATTTATGAGGCATTCTAATTTACCTCGTTAGAACACCCCCCCCCCCCCCCCCCAGGCGAAGCGTGCGGTCTCCTAGCGAGACCTGCGAAGCTTCCTAACCATCAACTCCCTTCGACTGATTTGCCATTTGAGAAAGTTAGTTTAACACTTATGCCTTGACACCACCGAATTCTCATGCGTTAGTTCAAGTGCGAAAGGTTATCTCCAGATAACACAAAAGATAACTACTTACTAATAACAATAAAACAAAACACTAATATCGAGGAACTAAATTTTTAAAGGCACGGAACTTCATTAATCCTGAAATCGTTTCCTTTTACGAGACTGATACAACTATTCTTTAGTTAGTTTAGTGACTATTGGGAGCTTCCTGCTCCTTTTTGACATTAAGTTCTGATTTGAACATTTTTCGATATTGCACATTTTACTCTACTCCCTCGGTAGAAGACTATAGTTGGGGAGACTAAATTAAAATCAGGTAACTATCTTTGAAAACTAACTAATAGGAACTAAATAGTATGGTAATACAACAAGAAGGGGTCTTAAGCGGTACGGTACGGTTACAAGTTAACAAGATGATTAGATACGGTATTTTAACAATCAATTAACATTACGGTAGGACTACAACGATAAGACACACAAGAAACGCTCTACTGACTAAAAGAGTCTGTACGGTTGGGTAGGGTGAAGGGTTCTGGCGAGTTAGGAGAGGGAGGGGGAGGTCGGCACTGGTGTTCTGGCAAATTATTTTGTTCCACGAACTGCCTTTGACGAATGATGTCATTGGCTTTTCCACGGCAGCTATGGCAATAGTAGTTACCGCGGATATAACGGCAGCCACAGGTGTAACAATCCACATTGGATCGTTTGTAAAGACAATCCAAATCTTGATGTCCGAACTCTAAACAGTTCCAACACTGTCCCTTAACGGGGTAGATGGGTTCGCTTTCCCTGATTCCCTGGGAGGGGTTGTGGAGAGAATTTGCGGAGGTAGTAGAAATCCAATACTCTGCTGTTGGAGGATACGTGTCAAGAACGGGGATAAGGGGGCAACGGTGAGGGTCATTGGGATTTAACCAGATTTGAGTTAGCTTAGGTTTTCGGGTTTGGGTATGACGGCCCACTTTCCTTGGTGCATTGTCTCTGACGATATAGAGCATGTGGGTTATTATCAACCCGGAAGTGACTTCACTAATGGACTCCATTTTGATAGGGGAGACTTGAGTCCACTATCAGGTGAAGCCGTTGTAGTTCTCTATATCGTCGGTGAAAGACTCCGCCTCGGGATCGTCGACTTGGGTTACTTTGGGGCTGGTTTTACCAATTTTTGTTTTGTTTCACTCGGCATTTCGCGACGAAGGCACGGAATGGGTTTTCGCACAGGAATTCGACGTATCATGTGGTGAAGTATTGCCGTAGATGAATAAACGTATCGAAATCGAAAAAGTTTGTTTTCGTTAATTGCGATCTGTAAAATTGGGTAAAAAAATGTCCGCTCCGGGCTCGACTCCCAAATGCTGACCTTATTGTTCAAGTTCGCGTGGTATCCAGCTCTGGAATATAGGGCGGCGTCAATTCTATGACATCGCACAAAGCGAACGTATACGTTTATTTATGAGTATTCCGTGAAAATGAAAGCGTAAGCAGTAATCCTGCATTTCGTCGACTTCGACCGAGTCAAAGCGGTTCTTGACGATAGTATTTATGCGTCACGTTTATGCGTAACATTCGCCCCGTCTCGACAGCACATCACTCTAAAAAAAGACCATTCACACAGAAGAGCCTGTATGAATGTACACACGTTTTTTTGAAGAATGAAGCGAAGAAATCGTTGGAACGACCGTTTGTTGGTCCCTATGAGGTTCTGGAACGCGTTTTAGACATCGTATTCAAGATTCTGGTTAAAGGGGAACCCGTCACGGTGTCTACAGAACGTTTAAAACCGGCGTTTTTCGAAACAAATGTACTTGATGAAAGCCCAGTTTTTCAAGATAATTCAAAACGCAAGCTCAACCTGATTTAACCTCGTCGTCACAGTCGCAACCGACGTTGCCAGTTCATTATTCATCTACTTCATCATCAACCTTTTCAAGCTCATCGAAGAATTCAGAGCCTTCTTCGTCGTATTCGTCGCAGTTAATACCATCTGCAGCTCAGCTAACTTCGACTCCGCAATTACCTGCAACTACAATTCAAGCGAAAAAAAAAACCAGCTAAGAAAAAAGTAGTTTTCTTTCCAACACCGATTTTGCTCACTCCACGTCCGGACGTGCTTCCAAGGACCTATCCTGGGCGGAAAAATTAAGTAAAAAGGCTATATCGCAACCCGACTTGGTTGCTTGGAGGGGGGTAATGTGGCTCTCTACTTTATCGGCAGTAGATTTGATATATGGTTCGCTACGGGTTAGGTGTGGCGACGACAGAGGATACTTTATCGTTAAGAGTTTTCACCAGAGTTAGACGAGAGACACGCTATAAAACGCACGAGTTATATTTGCCTTACATTCATTTCATACTGTTGAATAAAGAAAGGTTTACCAAATTATGGTGTAATAAATCATTGACTCTCCTTAACTCCACAACGTCTCAACGATTCCCTACACTATTTAGGACTCGAACGTTACATAGGATGAATCTTAATTTGGGTGATGTTACAGTACGGTAGGGGACAAAACGGTAGGGGACGGAACGGTAGGGGCGGTAAGGAAGAATGAAAGAAAAGAAAGAGAAGGATGTGGGACGGAAGCTAGTGTCGCCTGGCCAAAATGGCTCCAATTTCGGCCAGAAGACGCAAAGCTTCCGGGGAAACGTGCGGCAGGAGAGGGGCGGGAACGGGCACGGAAAAGGGAACGAAAGCGGGAGCGGGAACGGGATCGGAATGGTCCATTCGCCCGCCGTCCAGCCACGCTGGGCTACAAGTACGGCAGGTACGCAGGGTAGTCCCGCTCCTGCCGCACCCATAACAAAACTTGCCCTGGCGCGGGTGTCGACAAGCAAGCGGTATATCGGTGACCCTCTGCCCGGCAGTTCCAACACTGATCGGGCAGTGGCATCATCGACTTAGGACCCGGGAGTGCGGACACGGGAAGGACAGAAGGAGCGGATGGTAGGGAAGGCGCCGGAGTGCCGGTTTGGCTCCGGGCTCCGAGGGTCTTCCAGAAGGGAACGGGGGTTTCAAGGGACGGCGGAGTTTCGGAACTTCGGGAATACGAAAGGAGTTATTATTCAGAAGGCAGGAGTGAGGAGACGGAAGGCGGTTGGTGGTAGCGGAAGGTGGGAGTCGGGATCTTGGGGATTGGGACTCAAAAGGGGGAGTAGGAGATTCGAGGGGGTGGTACCAAATTCGCACCTTTCTATGGGCGAATTCGGGGTAAGGATTTAGGTCTATCGTGACGGCAGGGGATGGTTCTATTGAGGGGGGGGGGGGGGGGTACGGGAGACGCTAGCTTTGGTAAATTGGGCCAAGGTTGTTGGAGCCGGATGGCACCAGGTCTTCTTAATGGGGGAGGAGTCGGTAGGGAAGGATCGGTAGTGGGAATCGGTAAGGGAATTCCGGGAGGGGGAATGGGTAGAGGATCTTCGGGAATAGGAAAGGGAAAGGGATTTTGGTGATGAGGAACGGGAGTAGGATTACGGAAGGAGGTAGCGAGGGGCTCTCCAAGTTTCTCGTCGGATCCGGAAATGGTATCCTCGGGATGGGGACGGGTTTCGTCGAGTAGGTGGATAAGATCTTGTATTACCTGGGGTCTTATTTCCCTTCTTGGGATCAAGGGCAGCGACTCTCGGTCCACTACCGAGATGGGTTCTAAGCAAGCCGCTAGGTCTTACTCGACTAGCCGGGGACGGCCCGGATGATAACGGTCGGCCCAATCGCCCCGACTTCATTGACTCGCCGGTGTACCCTTTCGGTACGGAGGTACTTGTCTTTTTCACGTGGCTGTTTGAAGGAATTAAGGGCACGTTAATGACAGTTAATCTATCAGGGGCGTTTCTATCTATTTCTGGGGGAATTTCGTTAATGACTTAGGGGACTTCTTCAACAAATGGGGGGGGGTCCTTCGACGAGGGGGCGTCAGAGGGTTCTACGCTAGGGAAGGTACGATAGGGTTTCAAGTCTTTAATATGGGATTTTCCAATAGGGTTCCCTTTACAGTCTTCCAGTTCATACACGACTGCTGATAATACTTTCGAGATTACACAGGGACCCTTGAATTTTGGTGCTCACTTAGACGCTATAAAGTCAACGGCCGCCGAAAGGATATGTTGTCTCCGCCAGACTAACAAGGGGACTGCCTAAACCCTGACACGGATTTAGATCTTTTTCGGGTATGTTGTAGAGTGACCCAACCCTGGTACCTGGCTATCGGCATTTTATCCAATACCGCCTGGTTTCCGAGAAACCTAAAGACTCTAAAGTTTCACGCGTACTTTATATAGTCCTAACATTCGCACGATTTCACACCAGCGAGTGTAGCGTAGTTGGCTAGGGTTGCGGCTCGCACCCTGGAGGCCTGGGTTCATCTTCGGCTCGGGTGAAGTTTCTTTTTTTTTTTCTCGTTATTTGTACTGTACATATTTTTTATATGGTACATACACTTTAATAATTCGACAATGCAAAATTATTCAACAATACTAAATTACCTTTGTTCTACGAACCATTTTTATCGGCAAGTGAAAATTTTTATCAGCAAACTCCAAAACGCTACCAAGTTGTTGAAAGACAACAGAGAGATCGCTTCAAGGGAAGATTCTATAAAAATTCATTCATTGCTTCTACATCAATTTAGCGCCCCTGTATTTACGCCGATGATCAAATATGCGTGGTACGCATCAAAGTTGATTAAGGGAAGACCCTGGTGAGATTTCGCCCGAAATCGCTCAAAAAATCGATTTTCTGTTTTTGCCAGAAAATTAGTTCCGGGGCTTGTCCCCACCTTGTGAGAAACTTTCAAGGCCCTCCAATTTTTTTGGTTCATTGGCAGCGAATTTTATAAATGAAGACGATAAAATTTTTTTTTCATTTTATTCGTGATTTCTTCTAGAATTCTAGAATCCCATCAAAATACTATTGAATGGGAGTATCGTAAAATACGAGGTCAAAGTTTGAAAAACTCGGTTTTGACGCTAATTTGAAATTTGTGACGTCACAACTCCGTGTAGTTCAGGATCGAACCACCTGTCGCACAGGGCATGATCGGCTATTGTTCCCGCGCTTTTCTGCGTTTAGTGGTTAGTTTACTACGAACTGGCATCTTGATGACAGCAAGTGTAAACTTCTCTGCAACTTTGTGTTTTTCATTCATTGCGAAACAAAAAAATCTTTAACAAAAAATGGATTCGATCACTTCACGGTGGTGCAAGTCAAGAAAACGCCCAACGTCTAAAAACAAGCAGGGTAAAAGAAATCTCAGAAATCAATTCCCATCGAGAGACTTTCCCTCTGGAAAACAAGTTGCTCAACAACAATTGCGTGACGAACCGGAGCCTGGCCCATCCAGAATACAATCACGACCGGAAAAGATGAGTAGCCTTGTAGGACCTAGTACATTATCTACTAGCAAACGAAAAATTGAAACTTTTGTTTCATCACAGTCGTCGGAACCAGGTAATGCCTGTGAAAATTATGTATTTTTGCATTCCAGTACCTAGCAGGAGCTTTTTAAAAATTTGGCATGCGCTGAATGTGGACAGAAGAGCCTCGCTGTGCAGATGAGAGAACGAAGAGGATTCGCAGCACGACTGTGCGTCAAATGCGAAGACTGCGGCTTCCTTATCGCACAAAGTTTTACAAGTCCGCGAACAACAGACAACACCAAGCGGCCACCGTTCGATGTCAATAGAAAAATGGTGAAAGTTTTTTCAGAATCTGGAGGCGGACATGCTCAAATGCAAAAGTTCGGAGCAACAATGGGCATGAGCGTGATGGCATCCCAGACATCTTCGCACATTCAAAGCGATTGGCAGACGAAGGTAAGTCGCTTAAAGAAAAGGTGCTTGCCAAGGCGCGCGATGCTGTTCGACAGGCTCATGTGACAGTGAATCCTGATCTCAAAGATACAGAAGTATTGGATATAGCGGTTTCTTATGATGGCACATGGCATAAGCGTGGCCACACTTCCTTATACGGAATTGGGGCAGTTGTAGATATTCTTACCGGCTTAGTAATTGATTTTGAAGTTTTATCAAAATTCTGTCATATGTGCAGTCTCACAGCAGCGAGTCTTGATGCTGACTCACCCGACTATGATATATGGAAGGCCGGACACAAGAGCAGCGGAGACTGCAGCGTGAACTATGAAGGCTCATCTGGAGCTATGGAAATTGCTGCCGCTGAGCGTATGTGGATGAGATCTGTTAGAGACTCAAAGATGAGATATACCACAATGCTATCTGATGGCGATGCGAAGACGCACGTTCATCTGCAGAAAATAGCTGTTTATGGCCCGGAGGTGACAATTTCCAATGAGGAATGCGTAAACCACGTAGCTAAACGTATGGGTACTGGACTCCGAAATTTGATAAAAAGCTCGAACGCTCAAGGAATAAAACTTGGAAAGGGTTCTTTGAAAGAAACAACGATCATCGCGCTTACAATCTTCTATAGGACAGCCATCACAAGAAACATCCCCAACATCTCGAAAATGAAGAAGGCAATCTTTGCTACGCTTGAACATTGCCAGTCGACAGACGAAGAACCTCAGCACGAGAACTGCCCGCCAGGTCCCAAGTCTTGGTGCTTCTACAATAACAAAGTGGCACGAGGCGAACCTCTTGATGGCCACGAAACTATGCCAGTTCAATTGGCGCCACGAATAGTTCAGGAACTGATGCCTATCTACTATAGATTAGCCAGCGACGAGCTGCTGAGTAGGTGCGCACGTGGAAAAACTCAGAACGCCAACGAAAGCCTTCACGCAAGCATCTGGCGTAAGTGCCCAAAGGATGTCTTCGTCTCGTAAGGAAGAGTTGATTCTGCAGCAGTGAACGCTGTTGCAGAATTCAACATGGGCTGTACGATGAGTTATCGTTCTAAGGCAAGAGCCAGAGACGAACAGGTGATGAAAATCAGTACCAAGATTTTGAAAGAGCGGAACACCCAACGGAAAAGAAAAAGCGAGTGGCAGAATGAAGCACGACGCAAAAAGCTTCGGCGTGCTGTCAAATTGACAAAGGCGCAGCTCGAAGCCTTGAACATCAGGAAGGAAGGAACAACTTATGGAGCAGGACAGTTCTAGGCCAGGCAATGTCGAGTCTACATTCAACAATCAACCTACTGGTTAAACTGCTGGAAATTCAGTGAGTACTTCTAGCTATCTCGACAAGGGTCAAATCAATATTCCAAATTTTATGCTATCTTCATATTTTTACCATCATTAATTGGGAAAAGTATAACATAAGCATTATTTGATATTTATTTGACCCTCACTATTACTCTATCAGAGTACTCATTTTTTTTTAAATTTTATTTCATGTGGCGGTGAACCTTTAAATGTTGAGCGAAGATAATCCGTGCTCCGAGTTATACCGGAGCAAAAGAAATGGAGGATCTAAGATGCGACCATTAGGAAGTGTAACATTATGACCTTGGACAATGTATCCTGAACAATTTATCCAATTTGTACCAATTTTCATTAAAATGCGATTTACTCAAAACTACACTTTCAGCTACGCTAAAAACTTCTTGCGTCATTGTTTTGCTCCGATCAACTTCTTCTTCGCAGAGAAAGTTCTCACATACCTTATGCACAAAATCACCGATCAAATTTTCCAAATTGTAAAAGCAACATACCTTTCAAGGCTCACATAACATGAAAAATGCAAAAAATTTTGAAGTGAAAATATTAAATGCTCTTAAAAAAGAACGAAAAATTAATTCGCAAATCTGATCAGCAAATCTCTTCGCCTTAGTGTCCTAAAAATCATAGTTGAAGATAAATATGATTCGATTAAAGTTATGACGCAAGGGGCATTTTGAAGTTCAGTATGTTTTTACCATTAAATGTTGCGTAACTTCTACATTTCTCAAGTGATCTGTGAAATCAAGGTAGGATATTTTCTTTTCCTGAGTACAGTTTCACATGATCTAAAAATAATTTCAATTATGAAAAAGATGTCAAAGTTTTGAGTTTCACCAGGGTCTTTCCTTAATGAAAAGACGAATTTTCAAAATTTAAATCAACGATGCGTTCCGGTTTCGCTTCTAAAGAATCCGTGTGCGTGTAAGGCCGTCGGTTTTATAAAATGTGCGTGATGTTCCGAAGTCCTTTGCTTTGGCTACTTTCACAATAAGTATCACCCGGAATTCTGTGCAGCAAGCAATGCCAATGTCTCGGACGGTGAATAATTCAACGAGCATATGTAATCGTGATAAAAAATGAAAAATTTTTGATGTTAAATATGCCATAATAATTTATTTCATTTCCCGATAAAAATGGTTCGTAGAACAAAGGCAATTCAGTATTGTTGAATAATTTTGCATTGTCGAATTATTAAAGTGTATGTACTATATAAAAAATATGTACAGTACAAATAACGAAAAAAAAAGTGAAACTTCACCCGAGCCGAAGATGAACCCAGGCCTCCAGGGTGCGAGCCGCAACCCTAGCCAACTACGCTACACTCGCTGGTGTGAAATCGTGCGAATGTTAGGACTATATAAAGTACGCGTGAAACTTTAGAGTCTTTAGGTTTCTCGGAAACCAGGCGGTATTGGATAAAATGCCGATAGCCAGGTACCAGGGTTGGGTCACTCTACAACATACCCGAAAAGGATCGAAATCCGTTTGTCAGGGTTTAGGCGGTCCCCTTGTAAGTCACCGATGTCGAATTTTAAATCCCTTCTACCGTGGTTATAATATTTAGCCTGTCGCTCAGAAGAACTTTTTAGGTTTTTAGCTACGAGATCACGCAAGGCAGATCTGACTCGATTTTCTCAGACTTCTGGCGGTATCGGTTGAATTTGGGGAGGGCCTTCTTCCTTCTTCTTCAAGGAAGTACCAGGTCTAAGTTCACGTCCAAAATTCAAAAATGCAGGGGTTACTTGAGTTGAACTGTGGGTGACGGTATTTATTGCGAAACGGAATTCAGATAAGAGCGCATCCCAAGTGCGATGGTCGTTCTCTATGAAAGCTACGATCATTGTTTTCAAGACTCTGTTTAATCCCGCTCCACGGACTTAACTTGGGCATGATAAGGAGGAACGGTAGTGTGGTAAATACCTAATTCTTGATAGGCTTGTCTCATGGCCCTATTTACAAACTCTGTGCCATTATCCGTGAGCATGACTTCTGGGGTTTCCCTGAGAATTGGCTTTACGTAGCGCGATAACTTTTACCCATTTAGTAAACAAATTTTGAATCACCAATACGTAAGTCAAGCCTTGTCGACTCGGGGGTAAGGGGCCCATAATATCTGCTGCAATCATTATCCAGGGTTGTTCTAAGACTCGATTTCCCACTAAGCTTCCCCCGGTTTGTTCAACTTCACATTGCTGACAAATCTCGAAATTTCCAACAAAGGTAGCTACTTCCCGATATATTCCCGGCCAATAATTCAGCAATCTTTTCTATTCCTGAGTGGCCAGCGGTAGGTAAAAGTGAGAGTAAGAGTAACAGTAAGAGTAAGCTTTATTTGGCGCTCTGGGACAGGTCCCCTCAATCGCATTACCGATACAGCAGAAAGAAAATCATACAGGTAACTAAGTAGTAATAGTAGCAGTGATAATTACCATAAGTATAAAGAAAAGAAAAAAAGTAAAATTAGATAAGATAATATAAAAAGTTAGATAAAAGAATATAAGTGAGAACGTGAGTTTAGTTTAGTCTGCAGACAAGTTCAAAGGAGTACCCCCATTTGATGACGTGGCTATAGGAAAAACGGCAAAAAAAACCTATGCCGGGTACAGCGAAGAAGAGCAAGAGAAGCAAAGGACCTCAGCTCGCTTCTGAGCATGAGCCCATATATGCCAGTTCGGAAAGATGGGTAAAGAGTTTGGCTTTGAATGAATTGAGACTCTTCATGTTCCGAAGTTCCGTGGGCAGTGAATTCCGGAATTGTAATGCTGCTGATCGAAAGGACTTATCTAACGGTTCGGTTCTACAGATTGGCATAATAAGATGGTCAGTTTGTGCTCATGAGTAGATAGGGTGGAGTATGGCTCCTATTTTATTGCCCCCCATAAAACAGTCCCCCGCTGGGAGGGGGGGCAAGGCCCCCCCCCCGCGCAATTTTCCCGCCGCCATCTTTTTTTTTTTTTTTTTTCGCTCAACCTAGCTAAAGCTGTGGATTCTGACCTAAGTGAGTTCTAATGATTATAACCTAACTGAATTCCTCCGATTGCAACCCAAGTTCTAATTCTATCACTGTTCTTTTCGCTTCGGCAGTATGGGTCCGATTATTTGACCTGGTATATATAGATATAGAGGCCTGTGCTTCTCTTTGCTTCGGCAGGATGGGTCCGTTTCTTTGATTGAATATATATAGATATAGATACCCATGGTCCTTTTGCTTCGGCAGTATGGGTCCGTTTCTTTGAGCCGATATACATAGATATACACCCATGGTTATTTTGCTTCGGCAGTACGGATCCGCCGCTTCGACTATATATATATATATATTTCGGTTCAAACCTCGTTACGGTGAGGTGCTATGTTTCCGTCTTATTACTGAGGGGTGCAGGTATAAGGGTTACCGTCTTTCGGAGGTAGGGATTATGACGGGACAGTCCGCGGACGCGGAGGCGACCATACTTATGATTCATGAAAGAAGGACAATTGTTTATGGTTTGAGCTCGTGTTTATTCATGCAGATAAATTCAAATACACACATCACAGATCCAAATCTAACTATAACGAGACATATATCGCTAATTGAATATCGTATAATAATGAAATCGGATTATTACTAGTGAACAGAGAATACGTATTTCTAACGATGATACAGAAAAAAAGAAAAGAGGCATATACGTGACGAACACTTAGCCTTTCTTACGGTAACAACACTGGATACAGTTTACACGGTTGATACCGTTTTGTATTCTACGTTTGAGCTTGGTTAGTCTCAAGCGTCTGTAAAATGAACTGGCTATTCTATCGTTTTCCTTTAAATTCCTAGTAAATATACTTGTGAACTGCTCGAGAGTAAAGCCCTGCGTCATATAATACAAGAACATGATGCAGAACTGACCACATACTAGAGAGGAAGAGCTCTGTAGCTGTTTATCATTCCAACGGTAGGCTGTACAGTTCCGACGCAGAGCCCTGATGTGATGGGGTATAACGGGAGGCAGACCAAAACTATCGAAATATACTGCTTGTCCGGTGGCTGTTACATGGAAGGCAACCCAGTGTGTCCCAGAGCGTGTATGGATATCTGTATTCGCTACGATAGCGGTTGGGTATGTCCAATGCAGCGGGATCTGATCGGCTGGGTAAACTCCCTTCGTCCGAGCAGGTGCTTGTTCCAGTGCACTCAGAATTTGAAAAGTATCCATCTTCTTTGCTTGTTGTGGACTCACCGATAAATTTGGTGGAAAATGTGCGAAATCCCTAGTCACAGGCTCCGGTAGGCGGTCTTCATGCGGGCAGATATCTCTTCTATACCGTTGGGACCACACTGATCATCTCCTTGTTCGAGCGGATTGTTCGGGCCTTCTTTCTCGTTATCAGCAGGTTGTTCGGGTGAGTTTAGCAAACTAGTCCGGAAAGGGATTGAAGACAAGCTTTTTTCGGACACCCCATGTGACTGCAGCCACTTTTTCAGTTTCATAGCGTTACGCAGTGCGCAGTTGAAGTTCTTACGAGCACCAGAGTGTAGAAGACATGACTTGTCTGATGAAAGGTCTCTGAACGCCGGGCACTCGCACTCACCACGT
The DNA here is from genome assembly GCA_963978835.1 of Tenthredo scrophulariae. Classification (NCBI taxonomy): domain Eukaryota; kingdom Metazoa; phylum Arthropoda; class Insecta; order Hymenoptera; family Tenthredinidae; genus Tenthredo; species Tenthredo scrophulariae. The sequence continues at coordinate 9,031,662 of OZ022233.1, read as the reverse complement.
TCCAAGTTGACGATTTCTCGTGCCATCACCTCTTGAAGAAATTTAGCTTTCTGCACCCCGCGACAGAAGATGTTCTTTCCCATATGCGTAATAGCTCGTAAATTCGCATTCAGTTGCTTATGCGTCACATCGCCCTCAAACCATTCTATTCCGTGGTGGTTAGCTGTCAGCCAATTGTTCTGCGAACGCCTTGATGAGGATAGCTCACTGATGGAGTGAGGAGGTGTGATGATCCAGTGGGCCACAGCCTTATTCTCGTAGACAACGACGGCAACCTCTTTCGGCATGAACTGCCCGCTCTCAGTGCAGAAGCCTTGTATATCGATGATGTAGTTCATGGTTGGTTGAAGAACTGAACGACTGTTACTCGAGAAGGTCTAGATCACTACTGGTAGACTGTTGCGAGGGTTAGAGTGGCTCAGGTATTTAAGCAGCCCTGTTTTATGGTCTTAACTAGCCCTCTCCGTATTTGCCGTGATGGAAGGGATGGGCAGGTTCTAGCAGGTTTTACAATGCTCACAGATCGCCCCCCCCCCCCCCGCAAGGGATGCTCCAACTACAGGTTTATGGTGTACAGGTTTCAACAGGATTCCGTGACCTGACGTAGCTGACACTCTCGTTCAATTACCAAAGTCTGTGATGACCTGTCGCATGGAATCAATCTCAATTACGTTATCGAATTCTGCGTAGACGATACAGTTTATAGTCGTGGTCAGAGGATTCTCAAAACGTGTTTCGATTCTAATACTGCCATGCTTGATGAGGTTCCAGTGTCCGTTATCACTGGCTGAGAGGTCAGGAGTAAGATCGAATGCTGTGAGACAGTATCCGTCCGCATAATCCTGACGAGAAATCGAGTTTCCCTCGTTTAGGAAATGTATACCGGTTCCCGTGAACAGGGTGTTGTAGGAATCCAAAGATAATTTGTTCGTGAAATCTGGTTGTAACGGCTTCGACGGAATCTGGGTTCCCTCGACATATAAGGATAGGTGGTTCAGTCCGAAAGATGCGAAATTAAACGGGTTGCGTTTTCTGTCTCCGTTATACGCTTTGTTATCGACAAATCCGATGATTAAACGTTTCGGTAGTTGACCAAGGAAAACATTATCGAGTGTCTCGGCTTGCACGCCACTATGTATCGTCATTGTCTTGACCTCAACGCGGGTCATCGGGTATTTCGCAGTTGTTTTGGCAAGGGCTCGTGCATGTGCCAACAGAATACCGGGACTGATTTTGACACGCCGTATGAGTAAGGTCACGTCCGTAACTTCCAATTGATGATAATCACCAGCTTCCATCATGCAAAAGGCATCCCTGGATCTGACGAGTCTCAATCGCAGTTCCACACCGTTTAACAGAAATTTTTCCTGATTGAAGACATCGCAATGCAGTCGCCCGAGCATATCGACAGGTTTGTTTTCAGCGAAATATTTATTTCTACTTTTAAATCCCTCATTATTGCTGACCGTGGTCTCGTCAAAGTGGCCGGGTGTATCAGAATACCATAAGCCCGAGGTGAGATGGGAATTCTTAGCTGCGTCGCCATAATTTAGCAAAGTCTCGATGTAAGCTCTGTATGCGTATGAATTGTTACTCGGAGAAACCAGTTTTTGATTAAAATATACATCCGCTTGATTGAACATAGAATGCAGAAAATTGTTCACAGGGGCTACACCTGAAGAATCTGTAACGTTTGTATCACCCCGCATTCTCTTTGCACGTGCACATACCCGGAGCATCGTGTGTGAGAGATCTAGGTACTCATCACCCTGCCCCGGTACAGTAAATTCAATCGGTGAGTCATCGGTGAGTGCAGACACAGGTTTGTACTGCACCCATTGGCCCCCCTCGATAGATGTCTGTGTAGGAGGTAGAGTGAAGAGGTCCAGTTCGGATTTCAAGCATTCACAGGAGCGGGCATGTAGGTAGGCCATTTTCCCAGTGTGCACCAGTAAGACTTTTCACTCAAGGTTTTGTCTTTTCGCAGCTCCGAAAATATCCGTAACGGGTCTTTTCTTGCAACACTTTTTCTTTTTACCCTTCCTCGCAGATTCTTTAGTACTCGGTATCTTCTTCTTCTTCTTCTTCGAAGTGGACTTAGCCGTTTTCCTTTTCTTTGTCTTAGTATGGGTTTTACGTCTTCTGGGCAATTTAGACCTCGTAGCTGGTACGGATAGCATCGGTGGAAGGGCAAGGCCAGACTGACCCAACGCTCCCCCGTACCTGAGTTTATAGCCCTCTCCTTTCATAATCTTTTCAAGCCCATCCTGGGCCTTCCGCTTCAAGTTCTGACCTGTCTCGCTGGCGCGAGTCTGAAACGCCTGTTTCCACGGTACGTCATTGTCCAGGTCCGACATGAAATTCATACCACTACGCAGTACTTCTTTACCGAGTACACGTGCTCCTCTTTTCAGCAGCGGAATAGCCCGTCTGAATAGGCCACCCAGAAAACTACCGATACCATGACCCCGTTGATTGGGTGCTCCGACAAAAACGCGATCGATCCCTCCGCCTATTTGCGACTCGTAATACTCTATGTACTGTGCCATGGTATTAACCCGTTTTTTCCTGTTATTCTCAATACCAGCATCAAACTAGTATATTTTCTTGAAGTGTAGTGTGACTGTCAAGGTTCCGTGGTCAAATGGTATAGATTTACCCTGGTGGTCTCTTATAGATATTTCGATCGTCCGGAAACTCGAAAGAAGTAAAGGAAGATAGTGTGGCGGTGAAAACGTTTTGACCTCCACACCCGCGGTGTCGGTCCTTTGTCGCAGTTGTAGTATACGCAGAAGCGGTGCATAGACGTCTCCTACGATACGTGGCTCTACGATGTCACAATAGACGAACATGAGTGATGGGAGTTCTTGGTCCTCTTTACCGAGTTCCAAGGGTAACATGCGAGCCTCTGGTGTAGGGAGCTCTTCGCCCTCTTTACCGGATTTCAACGGTAACATGTGAACCGTTGGTGTAATGTGGGGTTGCAAAACTTCCTCTCCAGCCGTAATCCTGCCGTCACCAGCATTTGTACTAGATACAGACTCGGCTAGTTTACGATTTAACTCCTCTTTTTCGCTAGCTAGGTACGTCAAGGGATACTGTATCTCAACAATAGCGACTTCCCACTCGCCATGGAGCTCGATCGTCCGTGGTAGCTGCGTGATATAGCAACAGGTCTTGTTATCTGGAAAAACCTGCATCGAGCTATTGCTAGGTAGGGTTATGTAGAACTGCGACTTCATTATGATGCAAGACTCTGAAGATCGGTGGCCGGAATCCAGCTGTTGAATTTTTCGGGGTAACCTTTCCAGCTGACAAGAACTTTCTTACTGCGACCCCGACCCTTGCTGCGAATGATTTTATCAATTTGGAACTCGGCGTTTTCAAGGTCCTTGGTAACGCGTTGTAGTTCAGGTTCATAGAAATATCCGTCGATTTCTTCTCCGGAAAGGTCCTCTAATTCGTAAACGTTCGGTAAACCTGTTACAACTCGTCGAATCTTGAACAGTTACTCACTCCAATTAGCCTCGTATCCCTTCGCGAAGGTACCCTTCGTCTTACTTATACGCACAAGATCGTCCTTGAGGAATTTCGGCTTCCGTGCCTTGCGTGGCTGATGGTTACGTTGAATGTTTGCGCGTGCCTCCGCCGCGTTGAAGAGGGTCACGGCAGAAGGAGCCATTTTGATACTCGAGTGTATGGTGTCATTATACGAGCTAACGAGCTTTTGCAGGACATCGATGTAACGGTGGGTGTTTTTATGAGTAAAATATCTCCACATTCGATCCTTCAGAGTACGGTTGAATCGCTCGACAACGGCCGCTTTTATATCAGGGTTACGGGTCACGCGAAAACGTATACCATTCTCTGTGAGGAGTTTTTGGAACGCTCCGCCCACGAACTCTTTACCCTTGTCGGTCTGTAGGGTTACCGGTCGACGCTCCGTAGAAGACAATATCTGTTTGAACCCAGCAGCTACGTCGCTGGTCGATTTACGGTACAGAGGAATCACCCATACAAATTTACTCAGAACATCGATGACAACCAGTAGGTAACGGAAATTGTCATTATGCTCCTTTATAGAAACAAGTTCTACCAAATCAGCTTCCCAGAGATCGTCTATATTTAAAACGTTGTACCACAGTCTCTGGAACTTTCGTCGTACCTGTTTGTGTAAGGTATAGGGATCCTGAATACCTAGCCAGTTTTCTATGACACCGGCGTTTACACTCCGAACAGCCCTCTTCAACTTCCTAGCCCCGGCATAACCAGCTGGGTGGGAGGGATCGTAGTATACCCGTTCTAACTCTCTCATTTCCGTAATGCAAATGACAACCAGCCTTGTTTCGGCGAGTGCTGCGATGTCCTTCCAGGTATTTCTTCCCTTCGTCGAAATTTCGACGGTGAGAGGAAGGATTCGTCGTCTGTGTTACCAGAACCGGTACCCGATTCCCTGCCTGGGCGTTCACCACTAGTGGTCCCGGTCTCCCTGGATCCGTGCGGTGCTCGGCGCCCTTTAGCCTGACTTCGAGTCACAGGTGTTACTGCGGTTGGTGGTGAGGTCGATTGAGCATTTTTCCAGACATTAAGATTTCCGACATATTCCCGGGGCATGTTGATGCTCTTGAGAAGACGTGCGTACGCATGTCTACCATGCGGTTGAAAGCCTTTTCTAGAACGTACAGTGTCGTTAACTAGATCGACAATATTTGTCCCCGGGAGAGGTTTGTTGTCTATGCTTACGACGCCTTGGTTGTCCCAGGAAAAACGTGAGGGAAACTCCGCCAGATGTTTGAGGAGAAGCTCCGCCTTTGACTGGTATTTTTTTGGTACTGTGAGGGCAATCCTCGATATCCGTTGTTGTTTGTCAGCGGAGGTTTCTTCTTCTTTTCCTTGTACGACTTCCGCAGGATTAGTTTTATCAGGAACGGCGTGAAGATCCACGCGTAGCGGTTTTCTGGACTCCTCGGCGAAATATAGAAAACGCTGTAATAGCTGTTGATAAAGCTTCCATTTCGCTGCATCATCCAGCTCGGGAGAGTCCAGAATAGCGCGCATCTCTCTATCGAGCCTGGATGCTGGGGAACTTGTGCTCTGTTCGTTATTCTCGGTGACACCCGCGGAAGCTGCTACCGAGGAGGTTATACCACGTTGAAAACGTTCTACGGTGTCCGAGGGTATTAGTACCATCTTCTTTGCATGCTCCATCGTTCTTCTCGTAATTATTGACCGAACAGCTGAGTGAAAAGTGTCCCAAGAATGGGGGCTATTAGCATAGGCAGAAACCCGCTACCGTTTTGAACTAGTAATTTTTTCTTGCTCTTCCAGCTTCCCTTGCTAGCAGACAGTTTACGAAGAAGATGTTTATGTTTGGCTAGTCGGACCTTTTCCTGCCTAGTGAGTATGACGTTACCGCGCACGGTGTTCAAAGCACATTCACATATATTTTTCACGAGTGTATTATCGGCAGTACGTAGTAAAGCTAGTCTCTGTTGCGGTTCCAGACTGCACAGGGCCTTTAGAGTCACCGTATTTGCGCTTCCGAATCGTCTACGTGCCTCGGCACCACGTCTAGAACCACCCCCACGTTGTACGGAGCCCGCGCACCCGTCCGTTTGTACAGCGCGTGACATTACAAACGAACGACTGGTAAACCGTGGTGAGTGCGTGACTTTATATCTTTCCTCGGGAGATATACATACTGGTGTTTGTCGGTGGGAAATATGTTGGTACGGTAGCGACAGTTTTCGGGGGTGCTTTGTTTCAGATCAAGTAAAAGGTAACCGTATGGCCGAGCTGTTGCATCGTGGTAGGCTTCCTGGACAAATCGTGGATCCTCAGGGCAGACTTGTCGAGCTAGGTGTTGTACCTGAGCGCGATCGCGCGGGTTCTTGAAAAATATGATATAATTCGCGTTGAGCGAAATATCGCGTTGACCGCGTCCCTGATGAAACAGGTTCTGAGTGATGAAGAACACGCTTAGATTCTTATGATGGCACCCCTTGGTGAAAAGATCAACGATTATATTACCGGAGGCCTCTCGCATGAGGTCATCTATTATAAGCAGTTTGGGCAGCGTGTTCGAGTCATAGTCAGATTCTTGGGGAAGTCCTTCCCGATACTCGATGTCACCAAGAGTTGCTCTGGCTCCATTTTCTGTACCATGGAGGGATTGCTGCTCGGCGTAATACCAGATTATACGACTGAAGCGAGCGTCGCACATCTCACCGATATGACACAGAAACTTCTTAACAAAGATTGATTTTCCACATCCGGAGGGACCGGCTATTATAGCGGAAAACGGGTGATTCCAACGAGTATCCATTTTCTCACGTGAATAGATCACGGAGACTTCAACCTTTCCCCATCGAATACTCCGAGAGATATGGAGAAATCAGGATAACAAAAGCTACTACATACGACTAGAATAAATTTTCTATTCCGCGGTGGGGCCCCGGCGGCGCGGAGCGCGCCATCTTTTAGCTAATGGAGGCGCGGTGCACGCCGTCTCCTAGCTAATAGCGGGCGTGCCCATGGGCTCAGCATTCCGAAGGGTAATCAGCCGATAGCCAGTGCGTGAGCCGCTCATCTAGACTATGCGCTTAGGCTAGCTAGTTTTGCGCGTTTGAAAAACGTAAGGAACATGAAAACTTACTGGACGGCTGACCGACTATGATGAAGTCAGGCAAACGCATGTAACAACTCAGCGACTATTCGACTAACTGTAATCAACGAGATTTTGAGATTTATTCTACTCATTTTATTTTTAAATATATTTTTATTTATCTTATCTCACCTATAGATAAAATAGTTTTAACAGGTTCCATTTCCAGTCTAGGCTCAATTTCTGTAACCTGGTCACTGGTATTTCGAAGAAGGTGATAATAAAAGGTATACAGAGACACAGAAATAATAGTTAATTTCGTAATAGTTCTATTCAGGCTCGAGATCCAGGTAGCAGAGTGTATGTGGGGAGAGATAACCAAGCGAAATTGATAGATTTTACTCTATAAATTCTTTTATTACGGAGACCACAGTTATCGTAATTGATCTATACTGTGTATATTACCTGAGCAGAGGCTGAACCATGTTAAATCGTTTTGGTATACATACATTTTCTTATTGCTAATAGTACATACTTTTATTTTACAGGTCAGGTACTCAATAATATTACATACAGTAGACTAGATTATTCTACTTCTAATATCACAGGTACAGGGTGTGCGGAATAGCTTAAACTCCTAATTATATGATAAATTTACAAAGCTACAGCTAAAATACAGTAAAAACTAACTTAAACCTAAACTGGATGTGGGGTACCGGTTCCTACTTTCCTTCGACCGTTGTTACATACGGACCAGGGGCGAAGGCTGTTACGCGTCTGTATGCCCGTATGGGAGGGTATCAAAACTATCCTTGCAACATCGTCTTTTGACAAAAACCGGACGACATGTTTTCGTCTGATCGCGAGTCACCACATCATGCATTGCGGTTCGTCGGATCGCGCGATACCTAATATGAATACCCTCCCCCTCCTCAGCTACCATTTCCCGTATAGAATTAAAATTTATCTGGAGTCGAGTCGTATAATTGAGGGTTATGCCCTTGACCTTGCAAATCTCTATTTCCCTTCCATCCGGGCATACTACTATGAAAGCGTAAAACTTTGCCCCGCCGGATACAAAGGCCCGTATGTAACTGCCTTCGCCGTATTGCTCTAGCTCGTCGGTCAGGTCACCCAGAAAACTGCCTACCGGCGGCTCGTACTCTCCGGCTGCACCTGACCGCACGTAGATGACTGAGTCCGTGTCATAATATAATACCCTACGATCCAGTTTCTCCAAATAATTATACAATTTGAGCCGCGCCTGTGCCGTAGTATACGCAGCTATGACAACGTTCGCAAGACTCGAGGCCTCCACGCTCTCGTCTTTGTATGACTAGCGAGCGTACAGAACGTCATCGTTCACGGTTACTAGGTCCTCCAGCAGAATCGACGGGCTTGTCACTAGACCTAGCAGCTCCTCTCTGGTCTTGACTACGCTCGTCTTTGAGAGGTTGTCTCGCTGGCCAAACTTACCCCAAAACGAATTAAGGCATAGCTTCGACACAGAACGCAGCCCAGGATTTTTTTCTATTTTAATCTTATCTAGTTTGATTCCCTCTACCCGGGAGTACTCTTCGATATAGCGAGACCGGCTCTCTTCGCTTCTACAGTCAGAGGGCCAGCCGCTAGCCTCCTGTTTTATTTTCAAAAAAGTATCAATGTACCGAGCAAAATGTCCGCCTTCCCGGGTAGAGGGATCAAACACCGTCACCTCGTACTGCCAGATCTCTGACACCGATATCACCCTATAGCCCATTGCCACGGCCTTTTTCACCTTGTCTGACACCCATGTCCCGCTTATGTACCTCTCACGGGGGTCATTGTGAGGACATGGACCTTGTTCCATGTCACGGCAACATGAGTTACAGAGAGGGAACATTAGTTTGCCATGCATACGCAGAGGTAATGCCGGATGATAAAGACTCCGGGGCGGCAGTACTTTACATTTAATCAAACCCTCGACTTTAAACAGATCTACTCCACTGGCCCCGGTCAGATTTTTACACTGCTCGCCTACTAGTACTACGGGATGACCCAACGGGAATTATCCGGTTTCACAGATGTAAGGGTACAACGAGCAAACATCCACATAACGGATCTCCTCACCGAGTCTGGGGTCTACCTCGCGAAACCTCGAGGTGTTGCCCGTCCGTCCACCGTAGAATGCATCACGCGGGTTCAGCTTAGCATTCTCCACACTCGGTAGAAGACCGCTACGTTCGAGATGTGCCCGCACCTCTACCCTTGCACCCATCAGACCTGAAAATTCACACTCCCACATTTCCTCTACCGCGATACCGTGGGCGCGCATACGTCGCGTCTTGGCCTGCGTTTCCTCAAGTCGCCTATCCATGTTCACACCACCCACAATTTCCTTATCCCTATTTACGCGATAACAGCGGGGACAGCCGTGCCAATAACAGCCATGAAATTCCAGTACGTGGCGTGTTCCGTCCGCCGACTGGTAGTAGCCGTCTACTCTACGCCCTAGCACGCGCTGCTCCCGAGCCCTACCCGCGTGCAAGATCTCCCGACCTAGCTCATGTTCCCTCCAGACCAACCACTGAATGGCCTTGGAGGATTGTTTATCAGCTAGTCGATAGCCGGCGGGCGGAATAATCCCTATGCTGTTATCGCGAAGGAAATTTTTCCGGTATAGCATTGAACATGCAGAGGCGATGGTTGTGCTCTCCGTGAACGGGCAGACATCGCCGGTACGAAGGAATATACCACGGAATGCTAGGCAGGCTAACCGTAAAATCGTGACGTCTGACCGGCAGTACTCAACGATTTCCCTACTAAAATCAAAAACGTGGCCTTCTTTTACGGCCCCTTCATACCACGCGTAGAAACGGGCCCTACCCTCTACCGTCATGGAGTCCGGCGCGTAAAACTCAGCCGCAGGTAATACTCCCACATACCGCTGGTTAGCCGGGATATTGAAGAGGTGTGGAAATACACCCTTTTGCGTGGTCTCGGGTAACCCGAAAGCCTTTGGTAACGCGGCTAAAGCCATCGGCATGTAGGCGAGGGAGTCTAAAAAACGGACATTAGCTGTCTCTAGCAAGACTATTTTGCTACCATTTAGTATTACCTGCGGTGCCTCACCGCCTTTCTCCACTAGGTAACGGAGAATAAACTGCCCGTCGAAACCTTTCGCGTTATGCGCGATACAAATAACCTCACGGTAGCCTTCGACCTTCCTATCAGCGAGTTCTACCAATTCACGGACCGGGTCATCCCTAAAAACAAACTCGCGCTGTGCACCACACCCGAGGCAGGGGTCGGTAATACTCGCGGCTAGACAACGTGTACAGGTCCGTTGCGCAATACACAAATTTGGCACGTGTATATTTATCGTCTCGTCACCGTCTACAGTCTCGTCCTGTCGTGTCTCAAAGTCGTAAAAAATGAAAATGTAATTAGCTACCTCGTCAGTGTTCCGCTTTACAGGTCTCATGTAACAGCGATGATTAATTTCTTGGCTCGAGCGGCAGGTCCTGCAGTATGTCCACCCACAGATATGCTTTCCCTTCGAAATATCCGTGAAGATATCGCAGGTTCCACATACCCGTAGGGTACTACAGACCGTTCGTTTACCGCTAAACGAGCCCTGCAGAGTGTGTCGTCTACAACACTCTGCCCCGTAAAAATCGCGATTACAGATCTCACACTCGACCTTTGCAACCCCCCGGTCACATGCAGGAGTCGACAGACACCGGTTGCATCTGTTCGAGCACCTGTGCTCGTTACCGTGAGCGTAGGCTACGTTACACGGCTGGCAAAAGAAATCAGAGGCCGCGGCTCCTCTCATATTCAAAATAGTGTCATAGTGACCAAGACGCGGATAATAAAGAATATTCAATCTGAGTACTGGACCGCGGTAACCCATACCCAGCACAATATCCTCTTCGTTGAAAAGCGGCCGGCCACCTTTACCTATCGTCTCGCTGTCGGCAAACTGCGCAACTTCCTCGATACCGCAACCCTCCTCGGGTATGATGACACCCGCTTGTACTACCAGCTGACGAGCTTTCTCAGTCTCGTATTTTTTCCCTGACGCCCGGGCCCTGTTCCACTCCGCCTGTAACGGACCATCCCGTACAGATCCTCTCCTCGCATGCACTCCCGCGACGAACAACGCTCTCGGTAAACATAAATTATCACTGTTCCCTATAGTCAGGATGGAACGTTTACCGACTAGCTGGTCCCCGTTCAGGGCTAAACGTTTCCCCTGACCTGCCGGAACAGCAATAGTTGTTATGTTTACCGTGAAGGGCTGGTCTATTGCAAATTCACTCGCGCTCTGAGTAACCCGGAATACAAGACCCCATAAATCCTCAAAGCGAAAATCGCGAGCCGGCCGAAAGCTCAACCCCGCAGAACCCCTTGTGAAACCCTCCGTGATAAAACTAACACCCATGATATCGTTTGGAGTGCAGAGCGAAGAGAAATATCTGTAAAGCTCGCGGAAGGCCTCTTCTAACCGGGCGATTGGATTCGCAGATTCGGGTGGAACACCTATTCTTACGGTTACCTGACAGCCGCCTAGACCGAAACGCTGGTATCGGCGATTTACCCGCTGCGTTATTTCGAAGCGGTGTCCCACCTCTGCCTGCTCCGCCCGTTCGTCGACTTCGTCGATCTCTTCATCCGGCTGCTCGGTCTCGTCAGCGGGAAGATCACTCACACGACTGCCGCTGTTCGTCGATGAAGGAGCGGCCCCACCCGTCTGCGTCCTCGAGGTACTGACGCCGTTGTTCACCCCGAATAGCCAGCTAGGCGAGCGAACCCTCACGGTTGGTTGAGCACCTGCGGGGATTGAGTAAAAACGTTAAATCATATTTTCTTATTGAAACAATACACATCAAACTATGGGCTAGGGTTAGGAGGCGTACAATCAGAACTACTCTTCCTCAGAAGCTGCGAGAAAGCCTGCTGGAAGTTCGCCGCGCGGGGATGGTATTATTAAAGTCTCCAACGAATCAAAATCCGATGAAAGATTTTCCCGGATAACTTCCGAACTGGTGTTCGCAACCATGGAGATTTGATACTCCTCAGCAGAGTTCTCTATTGCATCCGCTGTTACAGGTTGATATGATTAAAAAAAATCAAAAAAGAAGATTGAGAATGATTTTCCAGAGATGATCAGGGAAAAGGAACTGGAGAGTTATTATTTAAAGTTAAGAGCACCTACGTTCCTGCAGCTGGCTAAAGACTTCGGGATCGACGGGTGGTGAGAGACTCCATACCTGACCGTCTTGCTCACACGGATCATTCTCCACCGCTGTTATGAGATAAAATGTAGAAAATAAGAGGTTGAGAAACATTTATAAAGCCTATCAGAATGAGCGACCTCACAATAACACCATTAGACAAGGTTACGAAATTATTATTACTCACGTTCTACAGAGCTAAAGATGGGGGAAGCGGGCGATGACACGTCCGAAACACTTTCATTGAAATTCCGGACCCTTGAACGCTCCGTTCTGCTCTGCGACTCTGGCATCGGAGAATCCTCCACTTCGATGATCGAGACCTGGGAGAGACGCTCGATCGTGTCGCTTTCCTCCTCGCTACACGCCAGGATTTCACCCTGGGATGCTGAGCGGGGTAGCAGGAGACGCGCACCGGATACCGCACAAGTCACCGCCGTATTCGTCACGCAATCACCTGCGACCGTTTTCGCCTTCGCTACAATATTATGATTCTGTTATTATACTCAGCGCTGGGATATGGACAAGGAATTTTTAACGCGAAAGAGCTACTTACAGGAGGAAGCAGCACCACTGGTAGCCTCTGCCGACCCGCAGACCTCTGACCGGTCATACGCCTCGGCCGCTTCGAGGAGCATCCCATCATCATCAGCCCCCTGTTGGAACATCGCTAGCTCTGGAAATAACAGATCTAGATGAGATACGATTATAACGAAGTCGTAGTATAAAATGAGAGATAATCAGTTGTTTCTTGCTTACCAGGGACAGCGGAACGAGCCTCCTCTAAAACTCTGATGCTTGGGAGGAACGGTTGTATCACCCGATTTTCCTCGGCCCTCCAAAATCGCACTTGATCCACCACCACTCGCATACAATCTAAGTTGCCACTCAAACAGTTTGCACGGTGAATCGTGGCAATCACATCTACCGGACACACAGTTATAATCTGACGGAACATCACCAGCAACTCTGCGACATCAGCTGTACGCGGTATAACTTTTAGAAGAGACGCCATCCGCCTGTTAACGAGAGCCGAGTGCTGCCTCATTAGGTGCCGCAGCACCGCCAAAGCAGCTCTTCTGATCCCGGCTACGGTTCGCGACATTTCCACACAGTAAAAATAAGTGAAAAACGATGTAAAAATTCGAAACTAGCCTCAAAGAACGAACGGAGTTTTCGGCTCTGAGGCGTTTTCGGATCTGATGCGAGTTTGCGTTTGACTGGCCTCTTTATTCACCCTATCGGTTAGGCCCACCACCACCACCTCCCGCAAGTATATGGGGTGTGGGTGATCGACGTTTCTTACCACTCAGCTAGCCTCAACTGTTTTCGGAACCGCTCTATTGAGGCAGCCGTGACTATCGTCGTTTAGTAGATAATCCTCTACGACCTATTTTCTTTTTAGATACGCGGAAAGGGTGTTAATTAGCAAGCCTTGTACGCTCCAGTACCACGGCCCGGTGGTAAGCCCTATTGCTCATAGTGCAAAATAGCTCTGTGCCGCATGAGCGAGGATATACCTTTACCCCCCGTGACACACTCGCTGTACGGATGCGATTCCCAGGTATACGACGCTTCATTGAACAGCGCGGTTACCTGGCGCCGGGCGTATGAAACTCTAGACAAACCATTGCAGGATAGTTATAAACTAAATCCTTCTTTCCGCTTAGCCTCTTGTCTATGCACAGTCATTAAACACGACGAGACTTGCAAGCTGAAACCTTCTCTTTTATAGCTGCGAGTTTCTTTTCCGACACGATGGGGGGTTAGCTGTACGCTAGAGCCTTTTTTCAATCACTGGAAATTTTGAAAAAGCCATAAACAGGCGTTGGTTATTCGGACCCTAATTGCATTTCATTGTCTAAAAACGGTGACACACAGTTTGAACTGTTCTGTACAACACAGTGTCTAGGAGCAGTTCGGAACATTTTCTTTATAGTCGGAATAAGATTGCCGAAATAAGTATAGTAACACGGGTAGTTTTTTGACCGGTCAGGACTTGTTGCCGTACCTTCCCAGGTTTGCTCTACGGTACGATAAGGTCCAGTCCCGCGTTGAACCTTTATTTGACCTGGCCAGAATTCTGGAAATCCCTCAAACAGACGGAGTATTCAGGGGTAAATGCGTTTTATTGCCTCAGAAGGGAGCCACTCCGCTTTCACTATTCTGCAAAGTACATATTTCACGATCGGCTCAAAACCCTGCTTTCTGTATATGTGATGGTATTGTCGGGACAAGAGTTCTCTGGTGACGCTCGAGCAGGATTGGACTTGTCTCAGCACTTTCTTCTGGAAAGCTGGTACCGCAGATCAGACTTCAAAGCCAGAAGAAACTACCGAAAAATCACCACCACTCTTCGGCTTGGCTGATTCGGAGTGGAGCCTGGAGGTGGAAACCCTTCAAATAAGACCCTATTTTCTCTTCCGTTACCCAAAAACGCCTCGAACTTCGAGACGCAAACATCTCTGAACCTGTGAGCTACGTATAACGTGTAATAATCATGGCTGCTAACGTATCTGTGCTCGATACCTCGGTCTCCGCCGGACCCACCGGTAAACACCTGAAACAGCGTCGGCTGCTACTACTGTCAACTATATACGGTATAAATAGTTCCTTCTCTAAAACGGCGGTTGTCGGGTATAAATTAACCAGTGAATATAATTTCGAGCCTGTTGTACAAATTAACGGATCTGGTGCTAGCGGCGTTACCCTACGGATGGTAACATGGCTCAATTTGAGAAGAAATTTCGAAAACATCTCTGCCTACTTCGAATCTGCGGAGGAAGACTCAAAGAAGGATTCGCTGGACCTGGAGGGATCAACTCTATCGTTTTCCACTGCTTACGGTTTGAAAGCAATTATTCTGACCGAGCCAGAGGGATTATGGCGCAAGCAGGTGCGAGCAGTGAACCACGAACCCTTGGCTAAGAAGTCAAAATCAACATCGTCTTCCTTCATCGTGATGCAGCAGACGACGTTTGATGGCCTTGTTGGCGTTGCACCCTGCATTTCCGAGTATTTGGCCAACCTTCGAATCAGCTGTTCATCAAGAATACCATCAAACCAAGTTTCGCGAAAAACTATTTCAAATTGACAATGCTCGAAATAAAAGCCTTGTTTACCAGTGCGGTTGCCGAGGAGATTCGACGAGACTCAGCTGTTCATCAAGAATACCATCAAACCAAGTTTCGCGAAAAACTATTTCAAATTGACAATGCTCGAAATAAAAGCCTTGTTTACCAGTGCGGTTGCCGAGGAGATTCAAACTGTTTTAGAGTGTACTAGGGCATTGAAAAGATAGGATTCATAATCTATTTCCTGTTCACTAGTAATAATCCGATTTCATTATTACACGATATTCAATTAGCGATATATGCCTCGTTATAGTTAGATTTGGATCTGTGATGTGTGTATTTGAATTTATCTGCATGAATAAACACGAGCTCAAACCATAAACAATTGTCCTTCTTTCATGAATCATAAGTATGGTCGCCTCCGCGTCCGCGGACTGTCCCGTCATAATCCCTACCTCCGAAAGACGGTAACCCTTATACCTGCACCCCTCAGTAATAAGACGGAAACATAGCACCTCACCGTAACGAGGTTTGAACCGAAATATATATATATAGTCGAAGCGGCGGATCCATACTGCCGAAGCAAAATAACCATGGGTGTATATCTATATATATCGGCTCAAAGAAACGGACCCATACTGCCGAAGCAAAAGGACCATGGGTATCTATATCTATATATATTCAATCAAAGAAACGGACCCATCCTGCCGAAGCAAAGAGATGCACAGGCCTCTATATCTATATATACCAGGTCAAATAATCGGACCCATACTGCCGAAGCGAAAAGAACAGTGATAGAATTAGAACTTGGGTTGCAATCGGAGGAATTCAGTTAGGTTATAATCATTAGAACTCACTTAGGTCAGAATCCACAGCTTTAGCTAGGTTGAGCGAAAAAAAAAAAAAAAAAAGATGGCGGCGGGAAAATTGCGCGGGGGGGGGCCTTTCCCCCCCTCCCAGCGGGGGGCCGTTTTATGGGGGGCAATAAAATAGGAGCCATACTCCACCCTATCTACTCTCATGTGTCGCGTGATAACGTCCGATCCTTGACAAAATACTGCGATAGGTAGTGAGGTGTTTCAGTCCTGAGTATGTTGTAAATCATACACCCGAGGAAATATTTGCGTCTATCGTTGATCTTGAGCCATCCAAGCTTTTTGTAGTAAGGTGTAATATGTTCATCCTTTCTCAGATCGAAGATGAGTCTCACACACGCGCAGTGCCGGATTTAGGAAATGGGGGCCCCTGGGCGGCTGAATAAGTGGGGGCCCTCGATTCGTAAATTTGGAAAAAAAATGTCAACACCTGCCTGGTGTTCACTTGATCGCTACGCTCGCTCGTTCGTTTAAACCACATTATTAGTGATTCATTCATTATTGAACACCCACTAATCACTATTCAGACAATTGCACACTCATTCGACGGAAGATTCAACCCCTTTGAACTTACCAGCACTGCGGCGAATAAACAGTATCAAGCTGACAACTACCCTGTGACTAAAATGTTATGACATGGGTTAGATGGCAATGCAAAAATGACAAATATTCACAACGATGCCAAATACTTTTATTTGGACATTATATATTTATTTATATGTTCATTTATATCATACGCATATTATTTATTTGTCTTATCCTTATTATAATATTTATATTTTTATTCACTGCAGCTTTATTAGTTGAATAATTGCACATTAATGAATTGGCACGTTTCGCGATTTGCGACTTGCAAATTCGTCGATAAGATCGTCGAAGTTCAATTGCTTTAAGATATCGTATTCGATATTCATCAAAACTAAATTATTTAATCTACACTGTGTCATGGTTGTACGGAGACGGTTTTTTATGAATTTAAGTTTTGAAAAGGAACGTTCTCCGGTACAATTGCTAACCATCAATACAAGTTAAATTCGTAACATTACCTCGACGTTAGGAAATGCATCTTTGACGCCTTTTTCAATTACCAATTTATACAAGTGTTGTTCGTAATTTATTTCTTTACACCGCTGCGCGTCGAACTCTTTGCTGAACTCTGCAGACTGAACAAGTTCCAGTTCAAAGCAATCATCTAAATCATCAGGATACATTTTTACAAGATGTCTTGCTCCAGTTTGAATTTCTGAATGGCTGAGAATCGGTAGTTGTCTCAAAAATCCAAACCGTGAACATACGGTTTCGTATGCTGAGAGCCGCTGTTTTAACGAGATTTTAAATTGATCAATAACTGGTAAAAAATTATGAACTCGAAATGTTTCATCTGGAGATAATTGGGCCTCTTTTGTTCTACCGTAATCAAGTGGGTTGAGACGCACATTGAAAGTGCGCTCGCTTGAGTGGATATATGTTGACGACCCTGACAACTCGGCTCCTTGCTTTTCGTATTGTTTGAAACATTCACGCTTGGATTCGATAAAACTGACTAGAGATTTGATACATGTTACTGCAGTACTAATATCAAGTTGAGGATTCTGTAATGTCTTGTTAGTTGCATTAATTCTTTCCAATACCTCGTACCAAAAGACCGAGAATATTCCGGTCTCAAGTTTGCACATTCGTTCGTACAAACCATTCGCTTCACAACGAGCTTTAGGAGCTTGCTCATTATCATCAGAAATGTTCTTAAGCGTATCTCTAATTTTTGAGTATCCCTTGACAAGAGCTTTCATTGCATCGACTCTACACGACCAACGTGTAGTAGTTACTCTTTTTTGTATGTAAGCTACATCGTCAGTTGATTTCAGCGCTTCGGTCAGTGAATCATAGCGACTCGATGAAGCAGTGAAAAAAACGTACATTTTTTCAAGGAAATTGAAGAAATCTATTGCACTGGAACAACATTCAGCAGCTGCTAACCCAACAAGGTTTAGCGAGTGTGCTGTACAAGGTATCCACAGAGCCTAATTATTCACAGATAAGATCTTGGCTTGCAGGCCGTTGAATTTTCTACTCATCGCTGAAGCGTCGTCATAAGTTTGACCCCGACAATTTTTCACGTCAATTCCCTGATTTTCCAGGAACATCATCGCGCAGTCGAACATGTCCTGAGCTTTATGGCCTTGGTTAGGTACGAACTTGACAAATCTTTCAATTGGCGTTACATTTTCTATGTAGCGGAAGATCAGAGTCAATTGATTGACATGACTTTCATCAGTCGTAGAATCAATGGATATCGAGTAATATCTAGATTTTTTTATGCGAGAGATGATTTCTTGGAAAACTTGCTCACCCATAAGTTGTATGAATTCTTCACAAATGGTCGATGATAAATAATTCGTGTGGCCACTACCTCGGTTACCATGGAATTGGATATGCTGTTTAAGGAAATCATCGTATTCAGCAATGAGTTCTAGTAAACCCAGATAATTGCCATTACCAGCTGATCTGAGAAGTTCGTTATTTCCGCGAAATGTTAAGCCACGTTCACATAGGAATATTATTACGCTGATGATGCGTTTGAGTATGCTACGCCAGTATTTTGCCATCTTTTCTGCTTCTTTTATAAGTTCCAGGTCGATGCGTCCAGCCTGGTTCACACGTTGCGCGTATGCTACAACAGCATTGATATGGTCTTTAGAAATCTCATGATCTTTGAGTCGATTTCCAGCGTGTTTCCAGTCACTATATCCACCATGCGTAAATTGTGTGGGAGATGCACCTATCAGCTTGCATACAAAACAATATACTTTCCCATTGGCAGGAGAAAAACACAACCATGACCGTTTGACTACTTCCCCGTTATGAGTTCTTCGTTCAAATATGCTGAGTTGACATCGGCGAATATATCCGTCACCGTCACGATCATTTTGTTGAACTGATTTCAATTTCAATAGTTCCTCGTCGCAATGCTGCAATTCAGCAGAACCTTTTTTAATCCAAAATTCAGTCACGTTTGCTGGTGAACGATCAGACCATAAACCAATATCACTGACTACAGAATCAGAACTTGGTTTCATAATTGAATCATCCTTTTCATGATTTTGGACTTCTGCGATCGCATGGTTTTCTCCAGAATTTAATGAATTCGAATTATCAGAAGATGATTGCCCTATATCCTTCGGAATCTGAGGGTTCGCAGGCGTGATTATGAACTCCTTTATAGATCTTGTTTTGGAGAGTACATCTTTCTCTCGTGTAGCTCGTTCTTCAGCTAACTTCCGTTTCCGGGCGCCACTCAAATATATACGAGAAGTTTGACGTCGATCTTCTTTATTACTCATTATTGATGCTACGAGAAAAAAGCAATTACAGAGCCGATGATAAATGAGCTAGTGGCGTGAGATACGGAACTAATAATAACAATAAACATGTTGCATTACTATATTGTGCTCTCAGCCATAATACCATAATACCGCGATTGTGAATATATTGTTAGACACTCTCATTTTTCATCTCGATTCACGTCATTTGTTCGATACAGGCTAGAATGAAGAATCTATACAGGTCACAATAAACTCTTTTTCGGGGATGTCTTCCTTTGACAAAACTGAACCATTTGATTCACATATTACATTATTTGCGGTATGAGTAAAGATGTTTTAACATTCGTTTGATATTTTCCATTATTGCTACGATATTGTCAATATCGAATACCCTCAAGAATGGCGTTTGCGCAACGAGTCTTTTATTTATGTATGAGCGGCGAAAACAATGTAATCTTTCAACTTTTTTCACAAAATATTTGACAAAAAAAATGCAGCTCAAATGTGAATTCGAAACAGTACTGACCTTTTCTTCAGACCTCTTTTGGTACGTGCTAACACTATCAAGAGACTCGGTAGAGTCTCGCGCCAAGTACATTAAAAAAAAAATTTTTTCAAGCGCGAGACTCAACGAGTCTATATACCCGAGAGGCAACTACCCTAACCTATAACGCGAATTAGTATCCTCGTTTTCTTTTACCTCACATACTACACGAATTGAAACTAATTTAATCTAGGATGTAGGCACGAAAAGCTTTCATTTGAGCCCTAGATCGATTAAATCGGTGTCCGGAGTGCTGAGATATAAGTAACTACCGTTTCTGAAACCTCGTTTCCTCGTTGAAATTTTCTCTTTACTGTTCTTCAGACCAAGATTCAGTGCACTAAAACCATTCCCATAAAATCACATTTCGTCGCTAAACGCAGGACGTATGTTCTATGCTTATACACAGAACATACGTCCTTACTTATCTGGGAACATGACATAGAAGGGAAAATCTACACCAAAAGTTGTACAGAGTGCCGTTAGTACGAGCGGTCACGACGTAGTTAGCGCTCGGATCGCAGACAGAAACCGTCTGCAACATTAGCAGACGCGTGTTGTCATTACATGTTTTTTAATTCAAATAAAGGGAATGAAAGAAAGTACTATCAAATAAAGGGAATGAAAGAAAGTACTACAAGCAATGATTATTACAAAATTCGAAGGTACAAAAACTAGTGAATACCCACCAGAAGCCCCTTAGGTGCGAAATCCTCACACCAAGTACATAAATATGATAGTCACCAACAAATATGTTTCGATAGGTTAATCTTAAATTCTACGATCTCGAGCTTTTGAGTATGCGAATCGACTGACGTGTAAAATTTATGGTGATAAATAAAATAACAATTGTGAATGGATAATTTTACGATTAGGTTTGGTTTACCTTGCATGACACAAGATTGTCAGATGACTATTAACTGACTATTACCTCTCGATTTTATTTACCTATTTGGCTTATTTTCATTCATGAATGCAATTATCGGAAGAAACGGTTTTTTTAGGTTCAATTATTTAGCAAGTTACCGCCTGAGGAAGTCTGACAAGAGAAAATCAAGAGAAAATGTTGAAGTTTAAAAATATGAGGATAGCTCATCATGATTTGATATAAGGAACGGCATGGAGCCAGACTAATAAAGCTGAGTTCAAGCGTTGGATCGCAACGAATTTCACTTCAAGCTCTATGTTAAGCTTATCTCCGAAGGCCCGTCTGCTCAGACTCAAATTTCGAGTCCTCAGACTCAAATTTTGAGTCAACGTTATACGTAGGATTCCGACGAGTTTTATGATCTATATTCGTATCATCTAGTCAAAACGAGACTGTAAGTCGACATTGTGTTTCGGACTCCGATAGGCTTCATTCCACACTCCACGTCACGTAGTGCCTTGACCTTCGGTGGAGATAATTTTTTAATCCATGATTTACAAACAGCTTAGATTCTCCGTTCAGAACGATCTCAAAGTCTGTATAAATATCTATGATTACATGTAAATTAATAGTACAAACTATAGATCGAAACCCACGTTCTAATATGTCTCTCGGTCTCGGTCTCGGTGTATTCTTGGTCCTACTATCCATCATGCGGCGAATTATAGAGTCTACTGTACATAAATTCGTTCGATTTTGGTATGCGACCTGTGTTTGTATGTTCGTCTCTCTTGAGCTTTTCTCAAATTCAGATTAGTGCTATCACGACAGATATTCAGAACGAAAATACTTATTCACTATTAAAGAAATGATCGATCGCCTCCCTCGTTTTCAGATGATAGAGATTCTCATCCATATTTATTTATTCGTTTCAGACTCGGCGTAAGTTTATTTATGAATGTATTTATTAGAGAAAAACCTTTTTCATGGATTGTTCAATTTTGTAGCGGGTCGTCGTTTGAGAAGAGAGGATGATGAGAGAAAATGCTGAAGTTGCAAGATATCGGGATGGTGTGATTTGATAAAAAAAAAAAACGGGCAGGGTCAAACGAATAGAGCAGAATGCAAGTGTTTGACTTCAAAAACTTCCATTTTATGCTCTACGCTAGTCTTGCATCAATAGGCCCAATTCTATATTTTTCGATACTTTCCGTTCAGACTCGAAGTTGAAGTTGACGTTATGAGTACGGGACGCGTACATGTTCTTTTTGCAGAGGACCTAGCTGCATTAAAAAAAAAAAAAACTACCTAGGAATTGCAATACATATATCTAATATTTATATATATATTCAATCATGAGCAGCAACTATAACTCTGCGCGCAAGTACCTCCGCCATTGCCGGTCCCAAGCCCAGATGAGACAGGAAGAGGGCTGCGCGTAGGGTCACACGTTGCAGGCATGTATATAAAATTATACGGGATTCTAACGAAACAATTCGTAGAACTTGATAGAAGAACACATGTTACGTCTATCCACAGAAATTTAAGGCCCACAGAAAAGTATGAGCCTACGTGTATTGTAACGTGTTCAGCCTATAGGCAATATAGGCTGACTACACATAACATCGTAGACAAAGGACACGCAGGTATTGTATCACGTGATACAATACCAAGATGTCGAAGCGTCGGTGTGACGACGCTCTGATATATAAGACGGACGAAGCTAAGCAAGAACAGCGTATTCGAGCCAAAGCGGCCGTGCGACTCACGTCAATTTAAAAATCAAATCTCAAAGCGTATTCGAGCCAAAGCGGCCGTGCGACTCACATATCACATATTCAAAATCAAGCGCATTCGAGCCAAAGCGGCCGTGCGACTCGCGGTTATTTATCTACCATAATTTTCTCAAATCATTCGATATTCACATAAATTCAATTTCTGTTAGAATCAAAGTCATATAACAAAATATTGTCCAGCCATAGCGGCGTATCAAATAAAGTCATAAACAAAATATTGTTTCAGCCAAAGCGGCGTCTCGAATGAAAATACAAAAGGAAAATCAATTAAGAATAAAAAGAAAGAATAAAACGAAAGAACAAAACGAAAGAATAAAACAAGTCCGGCAAATTGAGCCAAAATCTTAGAATAAGAGAAATTAGGTTAAGAAAATCATTCATTCATTCATTCATTCACTCATAATTATTATTTTACGTTTTTATATTTCTTTTGTAAATAGAAAGTTCTAAAAATCTAGAACAGCAGACAAAATAAATTAGGATAGATTCAACTGATTTGACGAATAACGGAAATCTAATCTTTGTTTTCCATTCTCCTTAAAACATAACCTAAAAATTTCTATTCTTTCAGAGAAGTACTTCACTTCATTTTCTTATAAACTTAAATTCATTGTTTAGCTAAAAGGCAGCTTCGGTGAGTGTGTTGGACAGCTACGGTATAGCTATAATTGGTACCCTAGTCTGAGAACACACATATCCCAAGTCTGTAATAGGCAGCTTCGGTGAGCTAGATTCAGGACAGCTACGGTAGAGCGATAATTGCTATCCTAGTCTGGTGAATCTAGCATATCCCAAGTCTGTAGGGAGGCAGCTCTGGTAGAGTAAAATCTATCCGAGTCTGTATTAGGGTAAATTAAGGGTTTTTTCAACTTTTCCCAGAGGAGCTCCAAATATTCTAAGAAAATAACCCGTGACAAAGAATTCACGCGAACTAGTATAATTTCACGAGCCTTCAGCTCGTGAAACATATACAACAAGTTACAGTATATTTTAACATTATTTTCATTCGTTTGAAATTATACTACCACATTTAACATTGCTGCTTTTTGAGGGATTCGGATGACACAAAATGCATCACCGTACATGCATTGAGATGTTCATAGTAACAATTGGCAGAATGCTGACAACTGAGCATTTATTTCACAGTTACTGGAGCGACGTTTATTACTAAGCGAGATTGTAACGAGTCTGGTGATATAATTCAATAAATAAAATGTAAAAAATGTGGGAAACATTGTGAATAAAAATGATGAACTATATTTAATTAATATTTTATTAATATTTTAACAATAACCCCTACCGTGGTGGCGGTAAGGGTAAGAGAAAGTGTAACTTCACTTTTTGTCTTTCTTTTTCTTGCTATTACCCTTACCGCCACCACGGTAGGGGTTCGCTATGTCATATAATAAATCGACCACATTCTGGCGCCTCTGGCGCCGGGCGTGAAATTGTGCCCCGGCCCTCTGCCATCGCGCCGGAACATTTACTTCTGAAAAAATCAAAATTACATCATTATTATTAAGAGTTTTGTAGCAAAATCACACACAGAAGCAACTACCGGAGCTTGATTAACCTGGATGAATCATAGTTCAGAACAATGATCGTTACCCTAGTTCGATCAGACTTCATTTTGAAAACTACGATATTTCTTCAATTATTAAAATATATACTGTATACATCATCAGAGATGATGATGACTGACTCGTAGCAGTTGCTCGCATACCTCAAGTCAACTGTAGAACTTCAAGCTTGTTCCAACTTACATGACTTAATGATATCAGAAAATTTAACGATGTAACAATAATAGTCAAATTGATAATATGTATATAATAGTGCTTCGGTAAAATAATTAAGATGAGTTATATATCATCATACAATTAGACATGAGAATGTAACGGTCGTAACTGTGCATAATGAAATAAAGAATAAAGGTGGAAGCGATATGATCTTGCACCATTTGATGAAAATACATAACGTTCTCAACTATACCTCCAGCCGCCCCAGCCGCCGCTGCCGCCCCCGTCCCAGCCCCAGCCCTAGCTGCCGCCGCCGCCCCAGCTGCTGCCGCCGGCTCAAGTGCCCCATTTTGGGCGCGTTGGGCCCCAACAAGCTCTACGCCCTCTATAAATAAATAAAAGCATACAACCATATTGATGAACTGTATATACCTCAACATCGGGCAAGGCATTCATGCATACTTTCTTCTGTCAGATATTGATGTATACATGCATGGGGGGCTCTATCGAACCTTCCACTTTGAGTATATAATTAATTAATGATTCAAGTCGAATTATTGATAAGGGTATGGGAGTATATGAGAATTTATTCTGTATTTATTCTGTACCAGCCACAACTGGCTGATTTGGGGGGATTGGGGGGATCCCGGCCCCCGGTCCAAGAGGATCGACCTCTATGATCCCCTGATATAGTGGATCTATTAATCAGAACACGAAATTTTATCACAGTGACACGACAGATTTGTGTATAGGGTGAAAGTGAATGTTGCGTGGCCGCTTCGACAAATGATTTTGCGGATCGAGATTGGCGAAGATTCCTCCGCAGAATTTATTATTATAACGTTGTTCGAAGCTGGGGTCAAATTTTTTATCTGCTCAAAAAATTTTACTCATCAAAAGGAAACAAAGAGGGGAAAAAAAATGAAAAAGGGGTCATGGGTCGAAAATGAACCCATCAGCATGAAAAATGAATAATGATGTTGAAAAAAAAATAGAAAATCGGTTTGATCTGCGAACTATGGACCCTTTTAGACTTTTGTTGCCCTTGATGGGTAGGATGTTTTCAAACGAGGAAAATTTTGAACTGTAATTTACAGGACCACGTTTGGGGGCGATTTTCGTCAAACTGGAAAAATCACCTGACAAAGCGGCAGCACAGAAGCCAGTCACAACCTGCATAGTACAATTTTTCACACTTACGGACGGGATTCATTGGCAAACCGCCCAGGTCCATGCCTGCGGCGGCGCGATCTACGGGTAGCAACTCTTCGTCGATATTATCCATATCGAAGTCGTTGTCTGTTCAACAAATATAAAATACATGCATGAAATTCATCGAATTCTAGCAGAATTAATAATACCCTGTGCTAATAATATAAACTTATTACGTTATCTGTAAGTGACGAGGTGATGCGCGTGGCGTCAAGTTTAAAGATGTATGGCCGCAATGACGATACAATTCCCTGGGATTCCTAGCGTGGCCAAAACCATAAACAAACTAGAGAATTGAAACATAGGAGCTCTACAAGGACGCACTAAGTACAGATTCCATGGTAGTTCAGTCGCTGATTGGTTGGAAGCTAGGGAATCTGGATTCAGTGCGCCCTGGTAGATCTTCTATCTTTCAATCCTCTAGTTTGTCTATAGTTTTGGCTACGTTGGGAATCCCAAGGAATCATATCGCCATTGCTACCATGTCCGCGAACAGAAGAACACGCTCAACATCACCTGCAGATAGTGTAAGTTTATATTATTAGCACAGGATATTATTAATTCTGCTAGAATTCGATGAATTTCATGCATGTATTTTATATTTGTTGAACAGACAACGACTTCGATATGGATAATATCGACGAAGAGTTGCTACCCGTAGATCGCGCCGCCGCAGGCATGGACCTGGGCGGTTTGCCAATGAATCCCTTCCGTAAGTGTGAAAAATTGTACTATGCAGGTTGTGACTGGCTTCTGTGCTGCCGCTTTGTCAGGTGATTTTTCCAGTTTGACGAAAATCGCCCCCAAACGTGGTCCTGTAAATTACAGTTCAAAATTTTCCTCGTTTGAAAACATCCTACCCATCAAGGGCAACAAAAGTCTAAAAGGGTCCATAGTTCGCAGATCAAACCGATTTTCTATTTTTTTTTCAACATCATTATTCATTTTTCATGCTGATGGGTTCATTTTCGACCCATGACCCCTTTTTCACTTTTTTTCCCCTCTTTGTTTCCTTTTGATGAGTAAAATTTTTTGAGCAGATAAAAAATTTGACCCCAGCTTCGAACAACGTTATAATAATAAATTCTGCGGAGGAATCTTCGCCAATCTCGATCCGCAGAATCATTTGTCGAAGCGGCCACGCAACATTCACTTTCACCCTATACACAAATCTGTCGTGTCACTGTGATAAAATTTCGTGTTCTGATTAATAGATCCACTATATCAGGGGATCATAGAGGTCGATCCTCTTGGACCGGGGGCCGGGATCCCCCCAATCCCCCCAAATCAGCCAGTTGTGGCTGGTACAGAATAAATACAGAATAAATTCTCATATACTCCCATACCCTTATCAATAATTCGACTTGAATCATTAATTAATTATATACTCAAAGTGGAAGGTTCGATAGAGCCCCCCATGCATGTATACATCAATATCTGACAGAAGAAAGTATGCATGAATGCCTTGCCCGATGTTGAGGTATATACAGTTCATCAATATGGTTGTATGCTTTTATTTATTTATAGAGGGCGTAGAGCTCGTTGGGGCCCAACAAGCCCAAAATGGGGCACTTGAGCCGGCGGCAGCTAGGGCTGCACGGGGAGAATTCCGGGCACTGTGGCGCCTCCGCGCGGGAATCTCTTCTCCCGACTTTTTCGGTGCCTTTTCAGATCCGTTCCGGGCGCTCTTACTTTCCGCACGCGCAAGAAGTCTGGGCACCCGCTCAGCGGGTACAATGGTACACCGAAATGAGCTTGGAATTACTCTTTGAATAATTTTAGAATGAGAGAAAGCAATCGAAGTCCTTATTAATATTATGAGTTTAAAACACTCCAACGACGATATTAAGAATATTAAACGTAGTTATTAAGGTAGTTGACTTTTCTATTATTTGTTAAAGATTATAATCAACAAAAAATAATTGTTTATCAGCAATTTTTTTAAAATCTATATGAATATTCATGATAATAAAAACACCAAAGGTATACAAACAGAGTAATTTTTATTATTTTTAACATTGATTTAATATTGATGGTGCTTCAACATGGTAAAAAGATTTTACATTGCGTATGGCGTTATTACATAATATTTGTCCTCTTTTTTCTGCAAGGTACAAGGTGCAAAATCAGGAAGATCGTCCAATGCAATTGTCTTTAACTTTTTTTTTTCATCGACTAAATATGCTTGCAAGTCTTCATCGAAATAATCCTCTTTATACAACGTAAATGTAAAAAATATGTTTTCATCTTTTTTGATAATTTTTTCAAATTTTCCAAATGTTACTTCGACCGACTCCATGTCAACAATATGAATATCGTCTATTTTAAATATTGCACCTTGTATCTCAACGCTTTCAAAAAATGTACAGTCGTTGATGATATTCGCATCAATAGAAGATAGCACTTTAGATTTGGTCCATTGTAAAAAAATTACTCTCCGTTATCCCATGAGCTGTCACAAAATAAATTCTATTCGATTTTATGTATTAAAAGAAAAGAGAAAATTGAGAAAAAATGCACATGTCTGTAGACTTATTTTAGGTCCTGTTATATTGAGGTTAATTATTTGGTTTTATGTGATGAATTTAATAAAATTGCCTCAAATTTAGTAACACGAGCCATTAACCTAATCTATTTAATCACGTGCACATTGCAAAAACATACACGAGTACTTTATTTATTAGGACTTACCTTTTAGAAGATTGCTTAAATAGCCAAAATTGTTTTCTAATAAAAATTTGTTCATTGTAGCCGCCCCAATATTAATAATAATATTAACATCCCATCTATCTGAAAGGGGTATAACAGAGGTGTCCGTTTGGCACGCTGAAGCAGGGCAATCACTCGTCACCGCACGTGTGTGACCGCGTCTCACTCTTAGCAGAATCAATCGTTCGCCGTATATGAGGAAGGTGGCGTCACCGAAAATAAAGAAATGGGAGGTTTGCCTACTCGCGCGGGCAGATTTTGCGCCCGCATTTACGGTGAGAAAATCCGCTTTCTTGCAGGGCGTCTGTGATACCGGCGGGAACATACGCTGCCCGGAATTCTTTCCGTGTGGGGCTGGGACGGGGGCGGCAGCGGCGGCTGGGGCGGCTGGAGGTATAGTTGAGAACGTTATGTATTTTCATCAAATGGTGCAAGATCATATCGCTTCCACCTTTATTCTTTATTTCATTATGCACAGTTACGACCGTTACATTCTCATGTCTAATTGTATGATGATATATAACTCATCTTAATTATTTTACCGAAGCACTATTATATACATATTATCAATTTGACTATTATTGTTACATCGCTAAATTTTCTGATATCATTAAGTCATGTAAGTTGGAACAAGCTTGAAGTTCTACAGTTGACTTGAGGTATGCGAGCAACTGCTACGAGTCAGTCATCATCATCTCTGATGATGTATACAGTATATATTTTAATAATTGAAGAAATATCGTAGTTTTCAAAATGAAGTCTGATCGAACTAGGGTAACGATCATTGTTCTGAACTATGATTCATTCAGGTTAATCAAGCTCCGGTAGTTGCTTCACCTGATTTTGCTACAAAACTCTTCATCATAATGATGTAATTTTGATTATTTCAGAAGTAAATGTTCCGCCGCAATGGCAGAGGGCCGGAGCACGATTCCAAGCCCGGCGCCAGAGGCGCCAGAATGTCGTCGATTTATTGTACGACTTAGCGAACCCTTACAGTGGTGGCGGTAAGGGTAATAACAAGAAAAAAGAAGATAAAAGGTAAAGCTTCATTTTCTATTACCCTTACCGCAAAATATTAATAAAATATGAATAAAATGTGAATAAAATAATCATCGACAAATCACATGTGTTATATAGATCATCATTTTTATTTTCAATGTTTCCCACATTTTTTACATTTTATTTATTGAATTATATCACCAGACTCGTTACAATCTCGCTTAGTAATAAACGTTGCTCCAGTAACTGTGAAATAAATTGAGAAAGAAGAGTAGAATAAATTGGTAGTTCGTTCGGTTCTGGGATAGGACTCCGTTGTCAAGTTAGTCAGAAATACACAAGAATTATAGAGTCCGTCTGAGGGACTTGAGATATTTGAGTGATATCGGTGACTTTTCCTCATAGTTTCTGTTCGTTATCTATATTTATTTATATTTTACTTATTATTTTTAAGCAAATCATGCATGCCTTCACTCACAAGAGAAGAACATTGCTAGACATTGCTAGATGCAGATATAAGTAGGAATAGGAAGAATGAAAAATAAATATTCAGTAACTATGGGCACTTCGGGGAGCGAAAAATGATATTATTTTATGAATGAGGATCTATAGGTCCTAAGCAGAATGCATAGCCATAGATATATTATATTATATAGATCTGCTTATATAGATCTAAGATCTGCAATAAAAGCCCGGGCACGTTCAAGCTGGATCGTAGTCGCAAACGCAAAGCAGTGATCTGACGCTCCTGATTGGTTGTTGAGAAAATTCGTCCGAAGCTAAGCCAATCGAGAGATGAAATCTAGAAACTGTTAATGTTCTGCTGTAATGTTGGCACAGAATATTCCGGCTGCTTGACATAATTCGGCCCCATCTCTAAAATTATTGAGTGAACGGCCTCCGAACAGAATCGACATCGGCGTGTTTGCTAAAGGAAAAAGAAGAAGAAGAAGAAGAAGAAGAAGCGTATGAATTGGCGTGTCAAGCTTA
This sequence comes from Tenthredo scrophulariae, assembly GCA_963978835.1. Classification (NCBI taxonomy): domain Eukaryota; kingdom Metazoa; phylum Arthropoda; class Insecta; order Hymenoptera; family Tenthredinidae; genus Tenthredo; species Tenthredo scrophulariae. The sequence goes on along the minus strand of OZ022233.1, from coordinate 9,001,710 downwards.
GGGAAGTATTTATTAGGTTCGACGGTTTAATTATCATTCAGGTAAGTAGGCAGGTTAGGTTATTTAGGTTATTTAGGTTAGATAGTAACAAATCAAATTAGCTTCTTCCAAGTAAAAAAAAGCAGCTTTGCGCGAAATACAGATCAGCAGCTGTGCGCCTGAAACAGATCAGCAGCTGTGCGCCTGGAACAAATCCGGCAGCTGTGCGCCTGGAACAAATCGGGCAGCTGTGCGCCTGAAACAAATTGGCACCTTCGATCCAAAAATGGAGAAGCTAAATACAAACCCTTTACCAGATAAATTTATGAAGATTATCGAATCTGGTGATTGGTTAGGGGATGAGCTTGTGTATCACTTTGCCCAACTAGCAACCGTACCTCCAACTACGCACTTCAAGAGTCGTGGAAAAGATATTTGCCAGATACAATCGTACCTGTTTCACCGACCGTCAAGGATATTCAAATATTGCATAGCGGTGGTGAGAAAAACGGCGGCGAGTATAGCGCTTGTAAGAAAAAAGCCGACGAGCACTGGGTGTGCGCCTACTTTGATACGAAGTCGATCTACATATACGACTCGTTGAATTCGAAAGTACTCCGCGAAGAACATGAGATATATTTGAAACGTTTATTTCCATTTTACAAAGTGGACAAAAATACAGTACAGTTTGCAAGAGTTCAGCGTCAGCTCGACTCATCCGACTGTGGAGTATTCGCAATTGCATTTGCAATTTCACTAATAAACGGGCAACAGCCGGACGAAATTATCTACGATGTTAAGCTAATGCGAAAACATCTTTTACAGATATTTAAAAATAATGAGATACGAGACTTTCCATGCATTACTAGAATCCAAGTATCTGATATAAAACAAAATATTGCTGTTAATAACCGCGAATCGCCTCGTGATAGCACCAAACAAAAACACTCGCAACAAACTGTAGTGAGATCACTGGCTGCAATGGTTCAACAACCAAAAAGAGTTATTGGTGCACCCGGAACCGATGTAAAAAATCGTGAATTGTTTCATAATTCATTAATTAGGTCAGAAAATATACGGACAGATACAGTTCACGCGCAAAAAGTGGGTGCACAGAATAGTCTGCTAGGTAATCTTGCGCCTGAGAGTTCACCTGGAATGCAAGGTCGCGAGGCAACGGCGAGTTTATCAACTGCTGTGAATGATAGAGAATCACGGAGGCGAGAAAGGCGTAATGCCCCTCCAACTTTCGACGAGAAATTTAAACATATAATTACATCAGGCGCGTGGTTGACCGATCTTCACATGACTTAATTTGCGTACCTCTTAAGAAGCTGTACAGAATATTCACCACGTGAAACCTGGCGGGTACAAATGCCGAGTACCATCAAGCCAGTTTCTCCCACTCACAAGCATATCCAAATACTACACAGCAGTGAACTGCACTGGGTATGCGCATATTATGATACCAAATCGATATTCATATATGATTCATTCAATTCCAAAAGGCTACATCGAATGCACGAGACATATTTGAGGAAATTATTTCCTTTCTATCAGTTTGAAAGCAAGCGCATAAAGTTTCCAACGGTTCAAAACCAACCCAACTGCTCGGATTGTGGGGTGTTTGCTATCGAATTTGCAATCTCGCTCGTTAATGGTAACAGTCCGGATAAAATTACATACGACATGTCTCTTATGCGTGCACATTTATTGAAATTGTTCGAAAACAACGTCCTCGAAGAATTTCCTCACGCTCGTAGAACGCAGCGCACGGTTAGAAAAAGGGATACTCTTAGTTGTAAACGTAAAGTATTGTCGGAAAACGTTTAAACTCCAAACTCACAGCAAACGGAACAAGAGAACTCATGCCCCGTTGGGGTTAAAAAACAACGAGCTGAACTTATTGCGCACACAGAACAAGAGGAAGCTTTGCATCCTAAATTAGAATCAGAAACAAATGTTACAACTTGCCCGAAACCGCTAATCTGCGGCGAGCACATTCAGGCAGATGCAACAACTAAATGTGATCAAGAGTTTAATGAAAAACAACAACTTCTGATGCCAAATATAGATCCAGAATCTATGCACCATGTTAGATTAGATATCATTAATCGCGGACAGGTACACCAAGATATAACAGAAACATCTATGGTGGACGCTATGATAAAACGTGGCATTAAAAACACAGACAAATGTACGTATAATAATTCTAGTGCCGGAAAGTCGGAGCACTGTAGTGTTGCTACGAAACAGAGTATTATAAACCATCACAACTACCTTTCTAACGCTGAGAGGCTGCGGAGTCGAGCTCGCGAACTCTATCATTCGAAAGTTGAAAAGCGGCGAGAGAAAAGGCGCAGCCGTTATCACTTGAATGCTGAATCGCGAACAATTAAGGATCGCGGAATCCCAACGAAATCTAAGTTAGTGTGGGAACAATTGGTAGACATAAATAAAGTATGGGACGTATTCAGGCTGTCCGAGGGGGACCGCCATTTTTTGGATCGTTCGCAGCGCCGCCGCGCGTTGACTTTTCGAACTAAGCCCGCCAGGACCCCGCTAAAATATGGGTGCAAATCAGAGGGCCCTCAATTCCACAAAATTTGTTGTCAATCAAGAATATATCTTCAATCTGAATTCATGCGTGGCTATAAACAACTTCACAGCCAATATTTCACAAAACTGAAATTATTTATTCATATCTTGACATCGAATTCATCTATAAGCTGGATACATCAAAATTAACGGTAGACGTGACACATTAAACATTAATCCAGTAATTCTACTTGCAGTTATCGTACAAACAATTCTAAATTTCTAATTAAACGTCTGAATGTTTCAATAATATCAACGTGTATGAACTGCGTTGCACATTTGTTATCTAATTTGATGTAACATAGGCATGTTTGCTATCCTTATTCGGATGAAACTGCTGTGCATCTTCATTTTTATTCAGTGAGAGGGAAACGCCACTGAAACTTCGAGGACATTTTTTATTTTAGCAAGTGACTATAAAAGGTCCAATGAAAAAACACTCACTACAATTCTTACTGGTGGTGTGTTTGTATGGAAAAAATAATTCAACTGTCTGCGATGGAATTTCAGCGGAGGGAACCTTCGCAGCAATACATAGAAGATCTTCTGCGAAAGGTTCCCTGCGCATGCAATTGTATTGCAGAAGATTAAAATGTATGTGCCAATACGTATACTTCCATGATCTAAAAATTGTAGAAAGCATTACTCTACTGGACCTTTGTTATTAATTTGCAAAAAATTAAATGGTTCTTGTGAAACTTTCAGTCGCAAACCCCCTTATGAAGATAAGTCGGCTGAGTTCCTAGTTTGCATATAATTATAGTCACCTCAATTGATTATAATATTCAATACGCCTAACCATACGAATTAATTAATAAATAGTATAATTGCTTCGGGGTTGATCTCATAATTCTTCGTCATCACAAGTCAGGTCGTCTAGTATCGACAGGTATCTGTGTAAAAAAAATAGTTAAATTAGTTTTGGCAAAGACAATTCGTATAGCTTTCCATACGATCAATTCATATATTGGTGCATAGGTTTATTCTCAATTTCATACAATCGACCCAATTCTTCTCGCTTTGACTGGTGCGAACATTGTAAAAACAGCTTTTGCAATTGCTTTTCAAATGCATGACTACTTCGAAGTCTACTACACTTACTTAGCGGCACAAGCAATTCTTAATAATATGGGAGTCTCGTTGCTCTCCGTGGTTCTGTTCTGCTATAGACCAACCTATTTGCAATCCCTCTTGTGGTCCGGTTGAGTCGTAGTATTATCAACCTTTTCTGTTTCTGTAACAAAAGCATAACTTATTAATTATCAGATATAGATTACTGCAGTTTGAACATATACTCTCATAAATAATCCCATTGCTACATGCGTATACATACGTAATCGATGAACCTAACTATAATGCCCTATTGGACAGCAGCTAGCACGCAACACTCGAAACAGATATACTTTTGTCAGACATCTCAAATGTATCACCTGACAAAAAGTAAACGTGTATCGATTGTACGGACTGGCGCCGTACAGCCGTATGACTAGAAAACTTATAACTGAAAAACTATACAAAATTATCATGCACAATGCTGTTTGTTCACAACGTGCGAGGAGGTTGTAAGATGCGAGATACCCACTAAAAAACCACAATATCATCTATCAAAAAAAATTCTGGACTAATAATATACGATAACAGAAAAGGTGTAGGATGAATATGCGTCAGTTGATAATTGTAATGCTCTAATCCTTCCTGAGAGTACAGGGCGAACTATTCCTAGCAGAACAGTCATATTACAGGGTGACAGTGTCACATTTGAATCGTGTCAAATGGATCACTCTCTTGAAAATATACATCAATGACTTTTCTTATTAGTTTTGTAATTATTTCGAAGTGTGTGTGTAGATTAACGTCTTATAATTTTATACTTTTGAATTGTATGATCATGAAAAATTTTCACTCAACTGACTTTTTTCATATTGTGGAGTCGTACGAGAACTTCAGCCAAACTCATAGTTTCAAGTTGTTTTATGACATGAGCGCTAATCCCTGCAATATGACTGTTGCTAGGTTAGTCCACCCTATACTCTCAAGAGGATTAGAGCAGCTATGAGTTCGACGTTCCCTTTTTGCAATATGATACAAAAAAAAGACGACTACACAATACTTTTTTTTTTTATAGATCGACACATTCATCTCACTATTTGTCTTGTTATACATGCGTGACCTTATTTAGTCTTGTTTTGTGCATCAAGTATGTACTGTGGTTCTCTAAGTTCCATATTTCTCAAATGTCTACCATCGATAATTTCTGGGAGCATGCAAAACTCATAGAATCTAGATAGATAGGGGAACATTTTGTTTTGCCAAAAGATATCATCTCTAAAGACTTTGATTGTTTTTATACCTTCTGGCGTCCACAGGGCAAAGAAACAGTATTCTTTTTGTGCGATATGCAGTTGACCTTGAACTTGGTAGAAGTAATGATGATTTTCATTCATCTTGTCATGGTTGCTTTTATTGTAGATCCTTTGCACCTCTGCAGGGTGCTGTTCTATCGCTTGCTCCGGAGTGACGTTTCTTGCTGTGTAAGGGCATTTGATTTCGATAATGCCGTCGTCGCTTATCAATCCATCAGGAGACGCTGCCAAGTAGCAGTGTTCTGAATCGATGAAGAGGCCACAGTCTGAAACCTGCAACCCCTCGGTTTCTTCGAATTTCTTACGCGCTTTTACCTCGCTCTGCTTGCCGTACTGCAGAGCAGGTAGTAGAGATAGTTCTTGCGGATACACAATATTTTTGACTGCCTTAGCCGAAAGGGTAACTGGCCGCGTGCGGCAAACCGAGCCAAAATTTGAAGCTGTGAGCAGCTTTCTCCGCAGAGATTTCCATTCTCCGCTATCGCTTTGACCTCTCGTGCGCGCTTCGATGAGGTCTCGTTCTGCCTGCTGCTCGGCCAGTTTCTGAAAATGCAACTCGACTTGCACTTTATATTCGTCCTTGTTAAGATCTGGCCTGTTGCAATTCCGACCATAGTCCAGGTTCGAGTTGGACTTCTTGCCAGAGGATCCCGCAGACGAACATGTTAGTCTAGGTTGCTTCTTCTTGTCCTTGGCTATCGTCAGCCGTTTGATGTTACGTTCTTTTCTTTTTTTTTTTGCAACTCATGGACCATTGCAGTTGGCGCCTTACCCATCACAGCACTCAACTTCTGATAGGACTCCTGTGAGTTGAATTGCACAACGGAGCCAGCAACTCGGGCGTTGTAAGAGTTTCTTTTCCCGAAGTGAACACGCTTTCCGCCGATGAATTTGCTGACGATAGCATTATAGTTTTCAACAGTGTTGCTAGTGACGTTGAACAACAGGCTCTCAGCTCTCCAGCTTAGTTGGGTGATGGCATCGCAGATTTTGTCGTAGAGATCCAACTCGATCAATATTGGCACTGCATTTTCTTCTTGATCTTTTGGAGTACCATCACAAAAGTAGCCCAGTTCGGCACACTTCTTGTGTTCGCCAAACACATGACTTGGAATATTGACCAAATCTTTTATGAGGCGTACCACTTTTTCGGATTGCGGCACTTCTTCAGCCATGCGGTATTGGCTTGCTTTCACCACAGCTGTCCGTATCCTCAGGGTACTGCTTTCGATGACTTTTCGCCGTTGTCCAATCGTTTTTTTTGATTTGGACATCTCTTTTATTTTGTTTTTCAAATCTGGCTTTAATTTTATTTTCGCCACGTCCTTAATTTTTGTGAGAAGGTTTCGCAATAGGTGGTTCGTACACTCGACCTTCTTCACATACGTATCGTCATACGGGTTGCAATCGAGAATCTTCTTGTACACACTGCTATCACCGTCTGCTATCAGTGACGAGAAGACTAGCCCATGCATTTCAATACTTTTGAGGAAGCCTTCGGCAATGGCGCTACTCTCCATGCTTGAAGAACTCTGATTGCTCCCCCAGTTTTTAAAGCAAGTATGTTCTCTTGGGGGTTCGCGTCTTTTTTCTGCGATCGAACAAATTGTGCAGTATTTATTGCGTACTGCAGCGAACAAAACCTTGTTCGTATGGAAGCCCACAATGATGCCGACGCCAGACGCTGAGTCATATTTTCCAGATCTATATGACCTTTTCATCCAACTGCCGTCTGCTATTACCGGAATGTGTGGTATTCCATTCTTAACATCACCACGTTCTATCGCAAGCCTTTTTTCCTCTTCGCCAGCCAATCTCATTTCTTCCTCAGCCGCCTTATCGAATGCGGAGGCAATTTTATCATGGTACTGTTGATACGTGCCATGTGACATGAACGGAATATTCATCGCATTGAACATCTCTTCCGATTGTGAATATCCAAGACCTACAGAAACTGCTCCGGCTACTGCACTTTCATTGATCGAAAGGATATCGGATTTCTGAGGTTCAGAGATGATGAATTCTTTCTTATTACACATCTTGCACTGAAACGAGAATCTCGATAGCAGTCCGATACGTTCAGTGGAGATCGAGTGCACTTGATCTAATGTGCAGCGGAGAAGTGGATTATGATCCGCAAATCGCTGTTGTATCTCGGAAAACATATATCCAACATCAACGACATGCCGAGTTCCAGGAGGTTCGGACTCCTTCGTCTGCTCTTTGCGTACTCTCTCAACGATCAAAGGTGGAAGACTTTCGTCAGAACTGGCAGGCTCCGGTAATGCCTCATCGTTGTCTGGAAGATCTGATGCATCATCCGCTCCGTCTATGTCAGATCCATCCTCCGAAGATTCGATTTCGAGGTCATCCATGAAATCCGCAGCGATTTGTTCAGCGATTCCGGTGGGTGTTTGCTGCTGTTCCGCTGCTACTGGAACTTCCGCTGCTGAACGACCTAAAATGTTTTCTGCAGTGGGCACATCAACATCAGCGAAATCGGATGTTGCTGCGCCCACGTGGTCCGTCAGGCATATTTCCGTTGGTGGCAGTTGGATTTCATGTTCGCTCACGGCTGCCGGTGCATCTTGTATTATTGATCTGCGTTGGCGAAATTTTTTTTTCCGGCTCGGAGGCTTTGCGGACAGCCAAGATCTACCATGTCCTTGAGCAACACGTTTTCCCATTGTCGAATGATTTTTGTACCAAGTATTCATAACGTTTGCACTTTACACTTCAGAAAATTCGTCAAAACTAAATAACACGCTTCGGTGCATGTACTGTGAATTACGACGTGACAACGACCACTCAAAACGCGTTTTTCGTACAAATTTCCGCGAGTCACGACCCACGCCACGATGCTGGGATTACCACAGTGCGTACCGGGTTCAAACACGTGCAACGACAGGAGAATGCGACGATTTCCCGAAGTGATCCGAAATAACTCGCAGTGTTGCCAACCGGTTTTCGTACGGATATCCTACTCAGGTGGCCATCGCTCGACCGCACGCCGAAAAATTAAGTTGGCAGCCCTGCGAAAGAGACCATTCCATATTTCCCCCCGTTCGCCCACAGCATGCAAAGTAAGTATTACTTTGCCTACATATTTTGTTGATCTTATATACAGTCGACGTAATATCTATTGCTGTTATAGAGTGATCTATAAGTCGAGTCCTCGCGGATACGATGTCATATTTTTACAATTTGAATACAATCTCGCGATCGCAGTATACCAGGTTTCTAAATCGCGACATAACCTGAACTTAGGACGATTTCGCCGATGATCGCGGGTATTGGTTGTAAATTGTGGTTTCATTACATAAAGTGACAATACAATTTGCATAAGATACAGGAATAAAATCAACCTCCATGTGAATCAGCTGGCTGGCACTATACAGAATAAGTTTTCTTCGGGGTTCTGAGAGGGTGTGGCTCAAATTGGCTGAGACTCCGCCTCCTTCTATTCATACTTGTAATTGTCAGAATAACAATTCTCATCAATGGAAATTTGGCTGAAAATTCATGTAGCCTTGTCAAAACAATGAGACACTACTATTTACCTCAATATCTGAATGGATTGTTTATCATCTGGAGGCGATCATTCCCCTGATAACAACAAGTGTGAATAGAAGGAGACAGAGTCTCAGCCGATTTGAGCCAGACCCTCTCAGGACCCCGGAGAAAACTCACCCTGTATATCAGTGCCACACAAAGGAGTTCACGCAGTGTTAATTAATATTACATTTTATTGTTTCAGATAATAACACCAGGGCTAGGGAGGAGGAGGAGGTGGTAGGGAACGAGGAAGATGGGGCGGCAGGGCAGGACGCTCGACCACCGCCTGGTGCAAATGTATGTCATCTTCAAGCCTTAGTTATTGGTATACATGCAGTTCTATACATATTTCCAGCTATGACTTCTGTGATTATTCATAGGACCTAATAGCTGAACTGATGGCGGAGGTGGCTGCCTTGCGAGCCATTGTTGCAGGGCAGCAGCAGCAGCAGCCACCAGGCCAGCACCAGCGCGGTGGGGGTCGTGGCCGAGGAGGGCGAGGTGGGCCCCGTCGCCGGTACCGTCGACGCCGGGGCGGCTCAGCACCCGTCATCTACCAATATTTTCACTGAATTGGTAGATGACGGGTCAATGTACATATGTACATATGTATATTAACAATATATTTTAATAATAAAGATTCATAAAAAAACGAAGATTTCGATGCTCTTATTTCCCACCGCCCTCATTTAGCCATTGATTCAATTTTTCGAAAAATTAAAAATAATTTATTATTCAGTTCTCCATATAGTATTGTCTCTCAGCGTGAAATGCTCCCTGGCGTGCTTCTATAGGTATGCCAAAATTTATGACTAGCTCTGCAAGAGGAATGCACTAACGAAGACAAATTCATGATTTTTTTCCACCAAACATAATTAGAACTAAAAATGTATTCTCGAGAATCATTGGTTGTAATCGAAATTATTTATTATGCATCATCATGTTACATCATGTTAGTTTTAGACATTTTGAACTGGCATATGCCTACGATTGGAGTATACCTACTACTATTTGTGCTTATCCTAAATGTGTCGTCTGATCTTCCGTGCTTATCATTAACGGGTATACCCACCTTGAAAATAATTTTTTTCAAATCACTGCTACGCTCTGAGAAAACATTTTGGTGACTCAGTTTTTTCAGAGTTGTTTGGTGCTATTTTGATACATAGTTCATGATTTTTCAAGATTTTATGTCCTCCGCTGAACAAAAATTTAGTCCATTGAAGAAAAAGTAGTTGTCGTAGCGTACAGGCTGCTGCGGTGCATGAAATTTTTCAAAATTTGGAGGAAATATTCTGTATGAATGTAATTTGGGGGCAAACCAATAATATTTCATGAATTCAAGTTTTAGACATATAAATTTTTGATTGTACAATATTTTTTCCAAAATGATGGCAAAAAAAGTTTTACAATCAAAAATTTCTATGCCTAAATCTCAAATTCATGAAATATTATTGGTTTGCTCCAAAATTACATTCATACATAAGATTTCCTCCAAATTTAAAGAAATTTCATGCAACGCAGCAGCCTGTACGCTAAGACAACTACTTTTTCTTCGATGGACTAAATTTTTGTTCAGCGGAGGACATAAAATCTTGGAAAATCATGAACTATGTATCAAAATAGCACTAATCAATTGTGAAAAAAACTGAGTCACTAAAATTTTTTCTCAGAGCGTAGCAGTGATTTCAAACAAATTATTTTCAAGGTGGGTATACTCCCTTGAAGGAATACCCTACAGAAACTGAAAAGTGTACTCCAAAACTAAAAGAACCGACCTAGCGATTTAAGATTAGTCTTGTGCAAAGACTTTCGTTGGCGATCTCAGTTTCTCATGTGAGCATCTATTCTGCAGCTAATCTCTGGCTAACGTCTCATGGAAAGGCATGAGTTACTCAATTGTTGGGGATTTCTGATTGGTCGAGTGATAAATGATTTGCCTAGTAATAATGGCTTTTTTTGATTCAGGTACATTTATATTTCGCTCTTAACTGCCTCATAGAAGTTAGTTTGAGAAAAATTGTGGATGCTTTAGAAAAAATTTTTATCTCTTGAACGCTCACGCTTTCTATTACATTTGGAAGTCCTGGAGTACCCATATGTTTGACCACGTGGCTTACACTTTGATTTGATATTTTATGGAACTCACATTTGATGGTGTTCCCAATGGTTTTATTAGATTTTAGGAGTTTGTTACGAATGAAAAAAAAAAAATTAATTGATTTTATTTATAAAATCAGCTGTCCGTCAACTAAATAAATTGGAGTGCCTTGAATATTTCTCACAAAGCGGGGAAAGGCCGGAGTAATTTTTAGGTACAAACGAAGAATCAATTTTGTAGTAATTCTTGAATCTCTGTAGGCTCTTCCCTTATTTAACAAGAACCTGCAGAATTAATTTTCACAATCTCTGACCGTGGAACGAATTCCAATCTGTAGGATATTCACGTAGCGCACAGTTTCGAGTCGCCATAGTATGCGTTTTGTATAACATGAAAATGCATGTGATTGTGTGTGTGAAACAGACAGGGCCCTCGGAAATTTGTATTCGGCGATGGGTCCAGACAGTTTGAGTCGGCTCGAGTCAACGAGTCAATAGTGGCGCGATCTATTGACTAGAAATTTTCGCCCCCTAAATTCTCCGTATGTAGATTGCTTTACAACTTGGGATGGTGATTTATCTATTTCTACTGTTATATTGTTGTGGGTGAAATAGTGCTCAGTACACGTCGAGTGCAAGAAATCATTATATTGCCGAAATCTGATATCACTCGTCTCACCTGGCGGCCATCTTTGCTGTGTCAGTGTGTGTGTCCATGTTCCAGCTGTCACGAGGCTGTTATATTAACGTTTCATTAGAAGTCCAGACTCATTTGTGACTAACCTCCACTATTTCACCCAAAACAATTTTGAACAAGGAACATTTCGTACGCATCAGATTCTCGAAATAATTCTTTATACTCGAGAATTTAGGGGGCGAAATTCTCTCGTAGGTGTGTACATGTGTACGTGCCGTTACCCCCACCATACCACCCCTTCGGACAGCCTTAATATGGCTCAGGGAGCACAACCCTCAATATTCTGAAATTCAGATGCCAGCAACGGCTGACGCCTTGTTAGCTGATATAGAAGACATTGAATTCCAATTAGTGAATGAAGATAACGATGAGAATGGCAATTCGAAGGAACGCGAAAGTCTTGATAGAATAGATTCCGCAAGTGAACTAGGAAAAAATGACGATGAAAAGCGTGAATACCATGATAATACCGTGAACGCAAACAAGGGCGCTTTGTTGACTCAAGTGTCTCAATCGGATGAAATTTACGAACAATTCACTATACATCCGATGTATGAAAAGAGGCCTAATGAAACTGTCACAGACCTTTATCAAATGTTGAAAATCCAAGACGTGCCATTAGATAATCGTCATAAAAGTCTGGATTTGCTATGTTTCCCGCATTTGTATCCGTATGGTATCAATGGACAGCACGAAGATAGATCAACGCGTCTGACGCAAGCTGAATTCATTAAATCGAGACTCATGTCTAAGCATTCGCAATACCGGCTGGATCAGCAATACTTGTTCTATCTATTGAATGACGCCAATATTCGGCAATTAAATAGTGGGATTTATTACAAACTTAATATCACCAATCCAAGCGAACAATTTACCGCCGCGAGTTATATAGAAAAACTTTCTAGGGAAGAATTAGAGGGGAATTTGAATGCAATATTTTCGAGGCTGCGCAACTCGGCGCAATATTGGAGTCGGCCCAGAAATGATGTATCTTGTATGACACATCATTACGGTCCAGCAACATGGTTTCTCAGCTTAAGTCCAAGCGAATGGTTATGGTCAGATATGACGGAATACCTTCGCGAAGTCGGTGGCCCTGCTGCCGCTAAGATGTCTCCTAGTCAATTGGTCGCGGCGGATCCAGTGTCTGCATCTCGATTCATTGAAAACAAGTTTCGCGCTATGCTCGATTTCATAACATGCTCTCCCGATAACCCGATCGGAGAGATGACCCATTATTTTTGGAGGCGCGAGTATTAAGGCAGGGGAATGCAGCATTCCCACCTATTAATCTGGATCAAAGATGCTCCAGTTATTGCTCCGGTTATTGCTCCGGTTATTGGGAAATCTTCGAACGAAGAAATAGCGAGTTTTATTCTGAAATATGTAACTTGCAGAATGCCACCGAAACATGCTTCACCTGACTTGTATCGTCGCGTGAATACGCATCAACGGCACAAACACAATTCTTATTGCTTGCGAAGTAAGCGAAAAAAAGATGGTGGTTTGTCCAGAGCATGTCGATTCGGGTTTCCTCGTCCCGTAACGAATAACATTGTTATCAGGGACGTGGCTGTTTCAATAGCTGGCAGGCGGAAGCTAAAGTCTAGAAGTAGGGTGTATGATCTCCCTCGAAATCAGAGTGAGATGGATATCAATGACTACAACCCAGCTATTCTTCATGCTTGAGAAGGCAATATGGACATACAGTTCATTGGTGAGCTCAGCGCTATACTCATGTGGTATATCACTAAGTACATGTCAAAATGTGAAAAAAGCAACATGAACGAAGACATGGCAACACTGATCAGTTCGGCAAAATCGCTCTACAGTCGTCTATGGAGTTTTTCTCAACGTACGTTAAGTCATAGAGAATGTGGAGCGCTCGAGGCTGCTGATACGCTATTAGGAATTCCGTTGCACGGCACGGATCCACAAACAACTATTAAATGGATAGATGTGAATATAATAAGAAACAGAAAAGTCAAAACTCGTCAAGAAATTGAAGCCCTCGATGCGGATTCTACTGATATCTTCTGTGATTCAGTAATTGATACGCATCATCCGGCTCGACCAGACGAATTAGAATCAACTAACCTATACGACTTCGTAAAATGGTACGAAGTTACCAAAGTTGAACCTAAAACAAAATATATTGAATATCACAAGATCGGAAAATCATTGTACCTGAAAAGAAGGAAACGTGGTTGTTTAATTATTCATTATAAAAATAATGTGAATAATCAGCCTGAACGATATTACTTTGCGCTACTGTTACTCTTCAAACCTTGGAGAGATACAAATGAGCTCCGGAATGGATGTGATACGTACGCAGAAGCATTCCAATCAGTCCAAACGGAGCTCGAAGATGCGTTACAGTATCACGAACGCATTGCGGAAATACAGAAAGGTTTTGAGCATATCAAGGAGGTAATCGAAAAACGTATGACAGAAGGAGTTCAATCCGAACAAAGTGACACTTCGGATGCGGTACCATTAGGTTGTGGGCCAATCGAAGCAGAAGGTGCGATGAAAGAATTTCACGCACGCGTCTAGAAGGTCGACACAGTGAACGGTTCGCAAATAATTGCGGATTTGAATCCTGATCAAAAACGGGTATTTGATACAACCACGGTTTCCGTGAGTTCGAACGATAAAATTCTACGACATTACGTCAGTGGAAAGGGTGGAAATGGAAAGAGTCATCTTATCGAAGCGCTCGTATGGTGGATCAAGCAACATACTGGTAAAGATACCGCCGTAACAGCACCGACTGGAATAGCAGCATTCAATGTCGACGGTTTGACTATTCATAGGTTGTTTCAACTGCCTGTCGAGCATGGGGGCACTCCTAAATACAAGCAACTCTCTGATGCAGCTTTGAAAGTCATTCGAGAACAGCTTAGAAATGTCGCGCTCATCATCATTGACGAGGTCTCAATGATTTCCAACATAACATTCATGTACATACATCTCCGATTGAGTGAAATATTTGATACCACCGATTGCGAAGACGGTTGGTTCGGTAAAAAACATATTCTCCTGTTCGGCGATTTGTTGCAACTCCCACCCGTTCGAGAAGAATCTGCGTTCACTTAGCTATCAAGTGCAGTTTTGAATAAACTTCTGGGCGCAATGGGAAGTGTTAATCTCCGGAGTAAGTTATTTAGTTACGATGAATTAACGATTAACATGCGGCAAAAAAAACAATGAGTCCTATCGCGAGATAGTATCAAGAATACGCCTAGGAATTGTTACCGATTCAGACACAGAGATCCTAGTATCGAGGACAATCCGTTTCACGAACTTCACAACTTCAACCTTCAGTGAGACGGTCCGTGAACTATGTGTATACATAAATAACTTACCGAACGACGCAGTTTGTCTGCTTCCTACGTGTCGGATGTGTGATGTTCTCAATGAAGCTATGTTGGCCGAGATACGAAGCGAAGAAATAGAACTGATAGCCCACGATACAGTTGACTGTCCCCCATATGTCAAAAAGAAAGTGCATAAAATTTTGGATATGGCAGACGAGGATTGTTCTCGAACTGCGGGCCTTGCTAAATTAATTATTTTGAAAATTGGTGTAAAAGTAATGATCAGACGAAATATCGATGTTACTTTAGGTCTTGTGAATGGCACGATTGGTAAAATCACGTCGGTATCACGAGCTATTGATACGAAGGATGTTGAAGCAATACGAGTTGTCTTAGCGACAGGTGTCGAACACGTTATAGAGCGCGTAGACGTAAAGTTTGAGGCAATGGAAGGGGCTTTCGTTATTCGCAGACAGTTTCCAATTTGCCTCAGTTATGGAATTACAATCCATAAAAGCCAAGGTATCAGTTTGAAGAATGCCGTGATCGATGCGGGTAATTCTATATTTTCTAGTGGACAAGTGTACGTTGCCCTCTCGCGGGTAACTTCCTTAGAAGGACTCCACTTGATCAATTACGATCCGCATGCAGTATTAGCAGATGATTCCGCTATTCTGGAGTACAATAGGTTGCGAAAGCAATATCGACCGGACCTTATGGCGATGACCGTTTCAAAAAAGCGGGCGAGAAAAGTTAATGACCGCAAATGGTCTTTACCAAGAAATTTATCTACATGTCAGGAACCAATCGAGGAAAAACCATCCAGCGACACGTGGCGAGTGAAAGGTTTTCAGAATACCGATGGTGTTTCTTGTTATGCTAACGCTACGATACAGTATCTTTTTCACAGTGGACCTGTTAGAAACTGTTGGCTGAATCAACAAAATGACGACGTCATGAAAATCTTGATCGAAAATTATGTCAATTTACAATCACCAGGTGATGTTTTTCATGCGAGGAGACTTGCCGGTGAAGAGTTCACTTTGAACGTTCAGCAGGATGCACCGGAATTTTTAACCAGTCTAATTTGGAAATACGATGACTTGAGAAATATCGTAAAACACGAGCTAACCTCTACTAGGCGTTGCAGAGATTGTGGTTTCATGAGCAAGACAATCGAAGCTGGTTACATTCTATTACTTGCTTTGGTCCCAAGCAAGAAGAAGACTCACAGTCTAACAGAGATTATCAATCACAATTTTTTGCGTTGGAAGAACGTCGAAGATTCGTCCTGTCAGAATTGTGAGTCAAAAAATATACTCATCAAAACCGATGTATCATCGGCAAGCAGCTGTCTAATTTTACAGCTCACATTGACTTCCGTACACGATGGGAATATTACGAAGATAACGGATTACGGTATTAAAGCAGTTCCTACGGATCAACCCGTCTTTTGCGCGAAAAAATACAAAGTCAATAGCGCTGTATTCCATCATGGTCAGAATATTGAAAAAGGACATTATACTTGCATGCTTCGAGATGGAACTTCTGCTTGGCAACATGTCGATGATTATGTAATTAGGAAGCATAACTGGATAAAAAATACAAAGGATGCATACATGTTCTTTTTGCAGAGGAGCTAACTGCGCTAATAAATATGACGGAACAATTGTCATATACATATGGACATTTTATCAAGCATAGGGTTTAAGTTTTTAATACATTGGAGATTGTGGTATATTTGGATTTTACGACAGCTATGCAATGAAAATACAGGATGATTCGCCTTTAAAAATAACCTTCCAACAATGTTGGTCAGAACCTTATTGCTTATTAAAGGACATATATAATAATATTCGAATTTTCAAATACTGTTATGGCGAGTAACATATAACCCTGCGTGTAAGTAACTTCGCCATTGCCGGTCCTAAGCCAGGATGGTAGGTATAAAGAATTATGGTAATGAAACTGTTGGTAATAGTATTTAAATCATGCCGCACTCCGATATTACTAGACAGTTGGCGTTGACTACTATAGTGCATAAGCATCACTCTTCGTATATATCTCATAGAATATAGTCATGTTTATATACATATTTCTCTATATTTCGTGTACGATATCATTTATTTAATATCCAATCCCATCAGGTTAATTACCCTCACGTGCGCAACGCAAACACACCGAAGGATGTATGGAAAAATCTGAAGACTGCTTTTGAAGGTTCTGGACTAATGGCCAGTCTACAATCAAACGTCCCGTACCGTACCGTAGAACGGACGCACGCGCAATAGCACAGTATCATTGTTGTAATTGCTATTTCGCGTGCGCCTGTTCTACGGTTCGGTACGGTTCAACAAAAAATTTCAATAAACCTCCTCATAATGACAAGAAAAACCTACCGCGTCGTTACAACTGTAACAAATATGGTCACTTAGGCAAATATTGTAGATCACGAAAGGAGAAAAGCCATTCCGAATCGGGCCTCATAACGAAGACGACAACACCTAAAGGCAACCAGGATGGAGAGCTTCGGCATCACAGACTCGGACACTTAAACCGACAAGGCATGCAGCTTCTAAAAGATTTGGCCACAGGCTAGGGATTAGAAAAATGCGACGATGACAAATGCGAAATCTGCTCAAAAGGTAAGAAAACCCGTTTACCATTCCCCAAAGGTGGAAGAAGAGCAGAAGATGTACTTCAACTAGTACACACGGACTTATGCGGTCCGATGGAAAATACTTCAATCGGAGGGGTAAGATATTTTTTGACGTTAATAGATGACTACAGCAGAAAAACTCACTTATGTAAATAATGACTCGAAAAATTGTTTAGACAAAAGTGGCATCATACACCGGACGACTATCCCATACCCTCCACAACAAACCGGAGAAGCCGAGAGGATGAATCGAACAATTGTAGAGAAGGCACGAAGCATGTTGGCAGATGCAAATCTACCCACCGTTTTTTGGGCCGAAGCAGTTGCAACAGCTGTTTACCTAATAAATAGATCACCAACAAAAGCCTTGATGAAATCCACACTGGAAGAAAAATGGTAAATAAGTATAGCCAACGATAGTTAGTTGAAAGCTACAGGAATAGGCAATGTTAAGTTAAATCTATCGATAAACAACCAGAAACAAATAGTAATTGCAAAAGACGTCCTCTACGTTGAAGATCTCGCGACAAACTTGATATTAATAAACAAATTAACCAAGATAGGTTACTGTGCCAATTTCAGTGAGGACAGATGTCACATCCTGGGCAATCGAGGAAACCTCACGGCGACAGCAACAAATAATATAGGACTATTCAAGCTGGATAGCCATTCCGAATCGGGCCTCATAACGAAGACGACAATAAACTAATTTTACGCAATGGTACACATTCCTGGTCAGAAACGAAGAAAATGTGATGTAAACTCTCGAAAATGCACATTCCTAGGATACTGCGAAAATTAAGAAGGATACAGATTGATGAAAGACAAATATAACAGGATTATAAAACTAGAGATGTCATATTTTTCGAGAACAGGAAAGATGAAGCATCGCAAGAGAAAAAGGAAGAAAAAATAACAAACAACCTATCTTTCCGGTTAACAGATAACATTATCGAAGAAGTAGACCCAAAAGATGAATCAACTATTGATGAAGTGGATGAAGAGGATGAAGAGGATCCAGGTTACTCGAGCGAAGACGAAGAAGTGTTCATAGACGCAAGCCCAGATGAATTTCCAATACCGAATACAAGAAAAGGCTTTGACATGTCTACACCTAGACGTTCATCAAGACAAGCCGTTCCAGGAAAATTTGAAAATTACGTAACATATCTAGTCACCTCAGACTCCGAACTAAAGACTTGGAAAGACGCATTAAGTGGAAATGACAAGGAAAAATGGAGAGAAGCAATGGATTCCGAAATTAACTCTCTGAACAAAAATCAAACCTGGACTTTAATGGAACTACCGAAGAATAAAAGATTAATTGACACAAAATGGGTGTACAAGATAAAGAAAAACATAGGTGGATGCCCAGATAAATACAGAGCCAGACTATTGGCCAGAGGATTTACCCAACAACCTGGAATAGATTACCACCAAATTTACCCACTGGTGGTCAGACACAGCACAATAAGATATCTCTTCGCACTAGGAGCACAGTACGACTTAAACATCTACCATTTAGATGTAGAAACTGCTTTCCTTCGTGGAGATTTAACAGAAGAAATCTATACATACGCCAGCCACAACCCTACATAAAAGAAGGCAACGAAGATAAAGCATGCAAACTGCATAAGGCTATATATGGATTGAAACAAGGAAGCAGATCATGGAACAAAAAGTTGAGCTCTGTTTCGAAGAAATTAAATCTTACAGAATCAAAGGGAGACCAATGCGTTTATCATCGGATTAAAAAAGACGAATTCCTAATCATAGCCATATATGTCAACGACATATTAATTTTCTCAAACAGGGAAGATCTAAAGCAAAAAATAACGAAGGAATTAGGAAAGTTCTTCAGCATGAAGGATCTAGGGAAAACAAAATACTGTTTAGGAATGAACATTGAAAGAAACAAGCGAACGGGAAAGGTGCAGATAGATCAAAGGACGTTCCTGGAAGACATCCTAATCAGATTCAGAATGCAGGACTCAAAACCTGTCAATACACCAATGGATGCGAACCAAAAATTAAAAGCTGGAATCAACACTTCGACTGAAGATAATAATAAAAAACCTGAGAACTTCCCGTATCAAGAAGCTATTGACGCAATGCCATACGCCAGGGGTCGGCACGGCCGGGCTCTCGGAGCCAGCCTGGCTCTAAGTGTCTATTAGTAGTACTGTTAAGCCCCTCGGCCTACCTGGAAACGGTCACTTGTCCTTACCGAAAAGTCTGGTGGTAGGGGCACTGGTGCGTTCAGGGAAAATAAAAGGAAGTAAGGGGCGTGCGAGACCTGCGTTTGACCGTTCGGGTCCTTTCATACCTGCATATCCCCACCCATACCTGCCAAATTCCCAGAAACGGCGTTAAAAGGATTAGTGCCGGTGGACAGGTTAAGTGGATTTACGGATTTGGCTCTTTGGACTATGTGCCGACCCCTGCTATACGCAAGCCAAGCAACCAGACCTGTCATATCTTACGCTATATGCGCTCTCAGCAGCTTTAATAAGAATCCCACGAAGACGAATCGGAAAGCGGCAAAAAGGGTCTTAAGATACCTACAAGGATCAAAAGAGACCGGAATCGAATTCAACAAAGAAGCAAATAACTCAATAATCGGTTACTGCGATGCCGATCCGGGAAACAACGAAGAAGACAGAAAATCCATATCAGGCTACGTTTTCATTCTCCAAGGAGGTCCAATATCATGGAGTTCGAAGAAACAAGCAACCGTAGCTCTTTCAACCTGCGAAGTCGAGTACATGTCTCTCGCAGCAGTTGTTCAAGAAGCCTTATGGCTACGAAAGCTAGCAAAAGAGTTCGATCCAAAGTCAATCATCGAGCCTACTCCAATATATATATGGACAACACGGGAGCTATTGACCTAGCTCACACATCAGCATACAAACCTTGAACGAAGCACATCGACGTACAATACCACTTCACACGCGAACAGATTGAAACAGGAGAAGCAACGATCAAATTTATAGGCACTGAGAGAATGATCGCGGACTTCCCAACAAAACCTTTGTTCACACCAAAACATGATGCATGCACAAATGGCATGGGATTTGAAGTAGTCAATGAGTAACGTAATTTAAATTCTAAAAGGAGTGTTGGCAATAGTATTTAAATCATGCCGCGCTCCGATATTACTAGACAGGTGGCGTTGACTACTGTAGTGTATAAGCATCACTTTTTGTATATATATCATAGAATATAGTCACGTTTATATACCTATATCTCGTGTACGATATCATTTATATACCTATATCTCTTGTACGATATCATTTATTTAATATCCAATCCCATCAGGAACAATTTGTAAACGCAATGAAAGTACATTACGCGTCAGTCTACAAATTTTAGACTTTGGGAAAATTATGAGCACACGTGTGCTCGTTGCTGTTGACGTTCCTGCCTATCGAGGGACTTTGGGCAGTATGGAATAGTACAAAACAACCGAGCGAGCGTAGCGAGCGAACAATTATTAGGTGGTCAAGCAAAATTTTACAAAAATATATATTTAATCATGGGCAGCAACCATAACCCTGCGTGCAAGTAACTCCGAAGACAGAAGGAGGGCTGCGCGCAGGGTTACACGTTGCGGGAATATAGAATTATACCGGATTCTAACGAAACAAATTAATAAAGGAACACATGTTACGTCTGACCACAGAAATTTAAGACTCACAGAAAAGTATGAGCACACGTATATATTATTAAACATTATTTTCATTCATTTAAAATTATACTACGACATTTAACAATGCTGCTTTTTGAGGGATTCGGATGATGCAAAATGCATCACCGTACATACGTTGAGATGTTCATAGGAACAATTAGCAGAATGTTGACAACTGAGCAAGCCTCGCAGGTGAGGATATATATAGGAAATATATATAGGAAAACCCATCCGAGCGAGCGTAGCGAGCGAGCACAATTATTAGGTAGTCAAGCGAAATTGTACAAAAAGTGGTGATATCAACCCCAAAAAGCACCCCTGGTGCAAAAACCTTTCGCCAAGTACATTAATGTGGTCACTACCCCCAAAAAACCCACCAACAAAAATTCCTCCTAAAAAAAAAAATGGTACTATCAAAATGTCTACTTACAAAAGGATTGAAATCAGATACAATTGCCAAGTACATGTCTTCTGTATAACAAAAGTTGACATCGGAAGACTAGAAAACTGAACCAACAAAAAATCATCAAAAGTTTTGCTCGTTCGCTCGCTCACTCGATTGGTTGATGATTATCAACATACAAAAGCATTGAAATCAGATACAACTGCCAAGTACCTGTAGAATAGTAAAAGTTCGGAATTGAAAAATTTGTTCAAACTAAATAACGTTGTACTCGTTCGCTCGCTGCGCTCGCTCACTCGATTGGCTTATGATTATTGGTTGAAAAAATAATTCGGATGAAGAAATTGAAAACAACAACATTTATCAAAAAATATTCACAACGGAAAAATAATTTGAACAAAATTTTAAACAAAAAATTTGGAGGTAGTGGTACTTGGTGGGCCTTTTGTAGAAACAGAATTATGAAATATCAATTGCGAACCATATGTCAATGTCATCTGATAGCCATTCAAACACTGGCCCACCAACGTACAACGGACTCCAAATTTTTTGTTTAAAATTTTGTTCAAATTATTTTTCCGTTGTGAATATTTTTTGATAAATGTTGTCATTTTCAACTTCTTCATCCGAATTATTTTTTCAACCAATAATCATAAGCCAATCGAGTGAGCGAGCGCAGCGAGCGAACGAGTACAACGTTATTTAGTTTGAACAAATTTTTCAATTCCGAACTTTTACTATTCTACAGGTACTTGGCAGTTGTATCTGATTTCAATGCTTTTGTATGATGATAATCATCAACCAATCGAGTTAGCGAGCGAACGAGCAAAACTTTTGATGATTTTTTGTTGGTTCAGTTTTCTGTTCTTCCGATGTCAACTTTTGTTATACAGAAGACATGTACTTGGCAATTGTATCTGATTTCAATCCTTTTGTAAGTAGACATTTTGATAGTACCATTTTTTTTTTAGGAGGAATTTTTGTTGGTGGGTTTTTTGGGGGTAGTGACCACATTAATGTACTTAGCGAAAGGTTTTTGCACCAGGGGTGCTTTTTGGGGTTTATGTATATTATTTACATGAACTTCGATTCCCATTATTACAAGTATTACCTGTAAGGACAAGAAACGACAATTAAGCTATATATTCACTGTTAGGAGTTTCTCAATAAAGTTTTAATATTTTATAATATTTTATAATTTATAGAATATAATTTGCATGAGCTCTTTTGAGAACCTTTCTCTCCCATGCCATTGGGCCTACTGCCCCTGCTACTGCTCTGTCTTATCTGCTCTCTCATATCGACTCATTATAGCGCGCGCTATTCAAAATGCGCTAATAAAATACATTATTTTATTACATATATTGTAACTTACTGCGTATGTTTCACCAGTGGAAGGCCGGTGAAATTATGCTAGTCCGGGTGAATTCTTTGTCACGGGTGTGATTTTTGGAGCCCCTCGTAGTAAAAGATGCGTAATACCTTGAACCCTAATACAGACTTGGGATTGCTTTACTGCACAGACTCGGATAGACACTTTTGGTCTAACAGAGCTGGTATTAGTTGAGCGCACCGAAGCTGCCTCCCTAACTACAGACTTGGGATTGCTTATCTTCACAGACTCGGATAGATACTAGATCTACCAGAGCTGGTATCAGAATAGCTCACCGAAGCTGCCTTGTCACAGACTTGGGATAGCTTATCCTCACAGACTCGAATAGATACTAGATCTACCAGAGCTGGTATCGGAATAGCGCACCGAAGCTGCCTTCTATCTAGCTAGCTAATCACGATTTTATTCAGCAAGTGAATTTACTCTGAAAGAATTTATTTCAATTAAGCAAAGAAGCACAATATAAAATGGAAGACAAGGATATGGTTTGATATTTTTATGTTAACTAGGAATTGCCCTGGCAATTCTTAAGAAAGACTATCTTACAATAACTAAAATAATAATGGTTGCTTTGACATAAAATAATAATTCCTTCTTTCTTCTATTTTATTTCTATTTGTCTTAATTCTATTTCTTTTCTTTTAGACGTTTCCGTTCGTGTATTCGTTTTGTTTTTTGATTTCAAGTTATGAAAGCTGCTTTAGCTAATTATATCCTAAGTTTGATTCTGATTCTAATAGCTGCTTTAGCTAATAAGATCCATGAATTTTTTGGCTTTGAGGTTAGAAAGTCGCTATTTTAGCAGGCTTCTACAAATGATTTGAGTTGAGAGAAGTGAGTTAAGATCGATGTGAGTCGCACGGCCGCTTTGGCTCGAATACGCTGCTCGTCGGTCTGGCGAGCCGCCTTATATAGTGCTTGTGAAGTCACGCGACAATCGGATGATCGGCGTGTAACGACTTGCGCGGTCGTATGGTCGTATGTAGCTTGTTCGGCCAGCTGGTATCGGCCGAACACGTTACAATATACATATATATATATATATATATATAACGACAATAGCAACTTAAGAAAAGTATATGATAATCTTATGAAACATTTGGCCACTGTAGAAATTCAAGAAAAATGTATAAAATATATATAATTTCATAAAACGTATACTCGAACCGATTATTTGCTATCCCGAGCTATCCTCGCATATATTCTCATAACGAGCGTGTCTCACAGGCATGCGTGAGACGGGAGGCAGAGAGGGGGAATTATGATTCATGTACGAGACTATACAAACTGGTATAGGGAAATATAATATTAATAATTTTATAGAAACTACTCAAACTATTCTCGCATATATATATATATATTTTCACAGCGCTGCGTTTCACACACACACACACGTACGTCAGGAAGAAAGGGGGGATTATGATTCGTACTCGAGACAGTAGGATGCGGTATAGGTGTGTCATATCTGTGAGATCTATAAATTCACCTGCATCCGTGCAATTTGCTCAGTTTGGGGATAAACAGGGTAAAAAATGGAAGCGAATAATTTTCATCGAAAATTAACGGATGTGAACCGGGTGATGTACCTGAACAGCGAAGTTCGATCTGTGGTACGCGACGTGCTGCGCTCCGCTAGGGAGACCAACCCCCGAACTGTGAGAGAATTCGACGAAAATTGGTGGCGCGAGCTGGTGGACCTACCGACAGCCGCGCTGCTCTACCGATTAAGGGTGATTCTATCGGGCTGCAGCGACCGCGATATAGGTCGAATGTACAACAGGGGCTTGTTTAGGGGTTCTCGGCAATGTATCGAGACGACTGTGAACTTGTTGCGGGAACGCGGTAGTGCTTACACCGCTTTCGTCAGCAATATGGTACGAGCGTACAGGAATCACGAGGGTAAGCAGAGTCTCTTTTACAAGCATTTTGCCTGCGGTTTGCTTCATAGTTTGCGGGTTTCTTTGATCAGACAACTCGACCGGCAACCCCGAAACGGATTGGATGAACGAAAAGAAGGAGGAGGTCGATGTCGAGAATCAGCGGCTTGTTGCTAGCTTGCCGAGCGGGAAAAGAAGGAGGAAGAGCGTGAATTGATAAGAGTAACCGAGCAAGCCCAAGCGGTCGAATACGCGCCTCTTGTCGAAGTCGATAATACGGCTACCATCGCACTCCCGTCTCCCGAAAATTCGTCGACCGACGATGCGATGGAGGTGGAAATTCCCGACGATTCCTCCGGTGAGTACGCGCGAGGATGCATTTTTTTTTTAAATTTTCAAGACGATTCGCGTAACCTGGACTTTAACTCTTGGCTATCAGAGCGGCGCCGTACTGTCTACGCGACGTTGAAACGAGTAAGAGTAAGAGTAAGAGTAAACTTTATTTGGCGCTCTGGGACAGGTCCCCTCAAGCGCATTACCAGTACAGTATAAAGAAAATCCGACAGGTAATTAAGTAGTAATAGTAGCAGTAATAATTACCATAAGTATGAACAAAAGAAAGAGAGTAAAATTAGATAAGATAATATAAAAAGTTAGATAAAAGAATATAAGTGAGAACGGAAAATTTAGTCTGCAGACAAGTTCAAAGGTGTACCCCCATTTGGTGACGTGACTATAGGGAAAACTGCAGAAAAAACCTATGCCAGGTACGGCAAAAAGAACAAGAAAAGGAAAGGACCTCAGCTCGCTTCTGAGCATGAGCCAATATATGCCAGTTCGAAGAGATGGGTAAAGAGTTTGGCTTTGAATGAATTGAGACTCTTTATGTTCCGAACTTCGGTGGGCAGTGAATTCCAGAATTGTGGTGCTGCTGCTCGAAAGGACTTCTTTAACAGTTCGGTTCTACAGATTGGCACAATAAGATGGTCAGTTTGTGCTCTTGTGTCGCGTGATAACGTCAGATCCTTGAAGACAAAATACTGCGATAGGTAGCGAGGTGTTTCAGTCCTGAGTATGTTGTAAATCATGCACCCAAGGAAATATTTGTGTCTATCGTTGATCTTGAGCCATCCAAGCTTATTGTAGTAAGGTGTAATATGTTCATCCCTTCTCAGATCGAAGATGAATCTCACACATGCGTTTGGGGCTCTTTGCAGGAGAAGATTTTGCTCGCCCGTCAGGTCCAGGTAAATGAGGCAGCAGTAGTCAATATGTGGGAACACTAGTGTGGTTATGAGAAGAACCCTGAGTTCTTTGGGGATGTTTCTTCTATTTATCCGCAGCTGATGAAGTGTGCCGAAGATCTTTCTGACTGTGGAGTCAGTGTGTTGATGCCACTGTAGTTTGTTCGTCATAGTGATCCCAAGACACTTTGTGTTCGTCGAATATTGAAGGGGCTGCCCATGAACAGTGACTGGAGCTAGGCTGATAAGGTTGATACTGTTTATATGCCTAGTTGTTCCAATGACCATGACCTTCGTCTTATCTGCGTTGAGTAGTAGCCCTTTCTCAAGCGCCCATGCGTGGAATGATGCTACATCTTCGTTGACCTGTCGTATACCAGCTTCGAGTTCCGATGGTGCACAATGTAGATAGAAGACCGTGTCGTCCGCGAAGATACTGTGTTTGCAGTGCTGTATCCTTTTCCTGAGATCTGAAACATAAATTGAGAAAAGGAGGGGTCCAAGTACCGAACCCTGAGGAACTCCATTCTCGACCTGAAGCCAATCAGAAATATTCTCCTGTCCGTCCCGGACTGCCTGTTTTCTGCCAATGAGGTAAGAGCATAGCCATCTGAGGGCCGAGTTCGAGAAATTTAGCTCTCTGAGTAGCGAGAGTAGCACGTCATGTCGAACCCTGTCGAAAGCTTTCGAGAAATCGAAGAACACCGCCATAGTTACCATTCTAAGATCTGCAGCCTTGCGAATATCGTCCGTCAGCCGGAGTAGCGCGGTATGCGTGCTGAAACCCTTTCGATACGCTGATTGAAAGGGATCGTAAAGGCCATTTCTGTCGAGGAATTCCATGATTTGCTCTGTAACAATTCTTTCTAAAGCTTTAGAGAGTGAAGGAAGTATAGAAATTGGTCGGTAATCTCCGCATGAGGTAGGCGTCTTAACTTTGGGTAAGGGAGTAACGAGCGAGTATTTCCAGTTTTCCGGGAAGATGCCCTGCATTAGGGAGAAGGTAAAGAGATGATGAATTTGTGTCCTCAGACTTGGAAGAGCCAGTTTAATGACACTTATGGCTATACCGTCAACGCCTGTAGCGTTCGACCGAGAGCGATTTAACGCTTTGTCAAGTACCCTAACAGAGATGTCTTTGAAATAGAACTTACTATCATCATATTCGATTTGCCCCAGATAATATGGAGCAACTGAGACGCCCTCTCCCCCACCACCCATTTTCACAAAATGTGCATTCAGCTCAGATAGAGAGAGGTCTATCGAGGTGTTAGTCCTCTTTGTGGGAATCAGCCCAAATTTCCGAAGCTCAGACCAGATGGCTCTAACGTATCCAGCTGACCTAAAAGCGTCGATATAGTGACGCGATTTTGCATTCTTGACCATATTTTGTGCTTCGTTTCGTAATTTTCGGAATTTGAAGTGGAGCGAAGGGTTTCCACGATTTTTCTTCCAGGCCCTACGTGCCCTGTCGCGCTCGCCATCACTTCCCTTATATCAGAAGTGAGCCAAGGCGCCGGTGAGTTTTTAACGCTAACCTGACGAATAGGAGCATGTTGGTCCAGACAATCAGTCACAAGACTATTGAAGATTTCAACTTTGGAGTCGAGTGAGGGAACCTCGAAGAACTCACTCCAATCCGCCTCTTCCAGATCTCTGTGGAACAATTCAAGGTTTATCTTCTGCAATGAGCGACAAGAGAATGTGCGGGGAGCCTGTCTTACTACCTTCGGATCGTAGGTTATGTATATTAGATCATGCGCCGAGAGGAAGGGGACTTCATGTTGTCCGTGATCTATTACCTGATCAGGATCGTCTACGATACAAAGATCGATCAGTGTAGATGGGTTCAGGAGGTGATGCGTCGGTTCAGAAGGAACCAGATGTAAGTTTGAGCTGCCTATGAACCGCTTCAGGTGATTGCTATCGTGGTTTACATTCAATAGGTCTGTGTTGAAATCTCCGCAGATGATTTGATTTCTAAACATTGGGTAAAGTTTAAGGAATGCATTTTCGAAGAGGTCGAGGAAACCCAAGTGAGGTGGTCGATACACCACTGCTAAGAGGATTTTAGAACCATAGCCTGGTGAGAATTCGGCTATCACATATTCAGGTTTACCCTGATAGGAACCTCCAGAGTCACCCAGCACCCGTACTTGAAAATTTTCGCGGATGTAAAAGCCTACACCTCCGCCAGTTTTTCCTAGCCTATCACAGCGAAAAACCTTGTACCCATGAAGCGCAATAAAGTCGTCAGATGTGGGTGGTTTCAGCCACGTCTCAGACATACAGATGACATCGTAGTCTGCGGCTTCAAAGAACATACGAAATTCGTCGAGGTGACCGACAAGCGACTGACAGTTTACAT
Organism: Tenthredo scrophulariae; assembly: GCA_963978835.1. Lineage (NCBI taxonomy): Eukaryota > Metazoa > Arthropoda > Insecta > Hymenoptera > Tenthredinidae > Tenthredo > Tenthredo scrophulariae. The sequence continues at coordinate 8,973,466 of OZ022233.1, read as the reverse complement.
GGCACAGCCTGAGGGCGCCGCACAAGTATCTATCCGAATCATCCATAGTTTGTCATTGTGACTCTATCTAGTATGCGCCTCTTAAGGATCGGACATTTCGTGCCGTCTAACGCGGTATGCGCGGAGTCTGTACCGGCGGACTTGCAATTTCGGCAGCAAGGAGGTTTATCCCTATTCTTACACTCTCGCATCTCGTGTTCACCCGAGCAGTGCCCACAGCAGGCAGCCGATCTGCAGTCGCGCGCTTGGTGTCCATAACCGAGACATTCATAGCATTGCGCTACTTTAACGTGGTCGTCAAATCTACTCGCCGAGAGACCGATATAAATCCTCTGCTCGTTTTTAATCGTAGCCCGAGTTTTAGGAGATACCTCAAGGACACAGTTTGTGTAAGCCTTACCATCTCGCGAAGGAAATATATAAACAACCTTAGTGAGTTTATCGTCCGTGCCATTCAAATTCAAATTGATGAAGTCTGACCGAATTTCATCCTTTGTAAGGTCTTTGGAAACGCCGTATATTATGACTCGCGGATTATACCTTAGGTCCTCTACAACCTCGAGTCCTGCCTTAGCAAGAGCTGGATGCGCTCGGATTGTATCTAGATCGATCTTGTTCGCCTGAATACGAATGCCGTTGTTTCTGGATCCACTGATCCTTTGCACTTGTAATCCGACCTCAGCTGGCTTGACGAGATTTGTTACAGCCTTTCTGGTTGCACCCGACGATTCATATTTAGTGGCAGAGTCGGCTCCAGGCGCAATAATAAAGTTAATTGATTTTTTAACCTCTACCGTGGGTCCTTTCGGTACATGAACTTTATTTTGTTTCACCGTGGCGGCAAAACTTTTTTCTTGGACCGGATTTTGCGGAACTGGATGTTTATTCAAGACCTCCATCACCCCGGTGGTGCAATTTCTAGTAATGCCCGCACATGCTTCGATGACTGCTTTCTTGCATTCATTTGCGGTCGTGATTTGAGCTGCCAGAGTTAGATACGCGCCCATTAACTTGCTGAAGGATGTCTGATACATCAGAAATGCGTCCTGAAGCGCGGTTTTCTTTTCCACCGTTTCTTTACACGCCCTAATGTGTTTCATAACTATATTGTCCTGTTTCAGCAGATTTAAACGCAGTTCATTTATCTCCTCATTAACTATTGGGAGAAAGATATCGCAATCCGCTCCCGACACGTTAGGACTTGCAAAAACCGAACTGTCTAAAAAAGACACCGAACTAGTGTTCGCGCCTGACCCCTGACTACCCGCACGGCTCCTCGCAGCTGATGCCATATTCGCAGTCGCTAATTTGGCTTCAGAGCCAGGTAAACAAAGAAAGATAGCGCAAGATAACACCAGGGACAGCACTGGCATACGCAAGCCAGGCTGCGTGTTGGAAAATCCAACTGTCAATTCCAGAAAGAGGTTAGAATAAAGCGTGCATAAAATACCTGATCTTTGTGCAAATGAGTGGAGGAAAACACAATCTCTCAATAACAACGAAGACCACCGTAAAAACCACTTGCGGTAGTGCCACTCTATATGAAGAAGAACCAGAATAAACACTTATACAAGCGCAAATTTGAGGAGCAAAAGAAGAACACAACCGGCACGAAAAAGAGAGAGAGAGAGAGAGAGGTGGGAGTATAAACGAAGGTGCCGGTACATCTAGCGTGCAACAGTAACGGGGAAAGAGGGAGAGAGTCGCTAGCACGACCGTAGACGATTACGGCGCGCGTCCTCCGGGTGTCAGATTCGCGATTGTAGACGAGGGACGTGAACATAATCGTAGATTTGCCGCTACAGGGAGCGTCTTGACTTTGAAAATCATAACACCGCCGAAAACCGCAGATCCTGTGACCTGGCTCGAAAAAGCCATCCGCAATATTCACAATCACGTCACCAGCCATGCCCCGGACTCTGTCGATGATCCCGCGAACGATTATATAGGATTCGGACTGGACACACCCTCGTTTACTCTGGGAACGGCCGGTTTGTCGTTTCGGCCGGTTCGGGACTCTCGCTACGAGGATCTCTGGCAGCTTGTATCCAGTCTCACCCAAAGCGCATCCGAATTTCGTGTGGATGACGCGTTCACAATTACGGTTAACCGAGTCAGCGTACCGGAGGGTCGCGGTCGAAAAAGTAAAGCTCTCACGCACGAGGAGGTGAGCAGACGATCGCTTCTCGAGGTCGAACGCGACAATCTTTGTCTGCCGCGAGCCATAATTTCTGCCCGCGCCTACTTGAACAGGGAGGGTGTCGAGGGCGACGACGTCGACCCCTTACCTCGATGGTCCGACGTACGTAACGCGAAATCGAGACTCCAGAGGGAGGCTGCGGGGGCTTTGTGCAGAGAGGCGGGTGAAGAAGTCCCCGCAGAGGGTTGTGGCATGAGAGAGATCGTCCTATTTCAAGAATATCTGCCCCCCCCCCCCCCCGGCTTAGCCGTAGTAATATACGATTTCAACACCTTTGGGCGTGGGGATGAAACCGTTTACACTGGTGCGCGCGTACTCGTTGAGCGGGGTGAATGCGTCACCGGGAGATTAAACATACTATACTTTCCTCGTGTCGGTCATTACAAGCCTATACCGGATTTAACAGCCGCAGCGGCCAGCAGACGCTTCTGCGAACCTTGCAACATTGCTTATCGGAACGTCAGCGGTCACAGGTGCTCCAACAGATGTCCCGACTGCAACACCGTACCACAGTGCGTTAGCGCGGGGGGACGGGTGCGGTGCGTTGCCTGCGGCCGCCGCTTTTCCGGGGAGGAATGTCTGCGGAGACATCGAGTCGCTGGATTGTTCGATTCTTGCAGAAGCGTCTGCGACACCCTGCAGCTTTGCAGCGGGTGCGGTCTGTTCGTCAATCGCGCGAAGGGTGGTCACTCCTGCGGCAACGCGTACTGCCACACGTGCGGATCCGTACAGCCGGTCAACCACGAGTGTTACATGCAGCCTATCAAGCCACCCACCGGAAACCGGCAACATATATTTGTATTTTATGACTTTAAGACGCAACAATGCGCCTCGGTGGCCGGCAGTCGAGATGTCAATCTGCACGTGCCGAATCTGTGCGTGGTACAGCAGACGTGCACCGACTGCATACACGAGCCTGACATAACCACACCCTGTCCTAGTTGCGGCCTCGTGCGCGAGTTCGTATTCCGAGACAATCCCGTTAAACAGCTGGTGGAGTTTGTCACGCGGGACGTTTGTCGATTCGAAAAGATCTTCTGCATAGCGCATAACGCTAGCGGATTCGATTCTCAATTTATAATGCGCTACCTGGTGGAGAATAACAGAGATCCACCGCAGGTGATTCTGAACGGCACCAAGATCATACTAATGGACACGGATCACACGCGTTTCCTCGACTCTTCGGCCTACATGCCTATGGCCCTAGCCGAGCTACCCAAGGCATTCGGAATCCCTGTGGAATCGCGCAAGGGTATTTTTCCGCTTCTGTTTAATACACCGGAGAATCGGAATTACATAGATCCGTTACCAGCCGCGGAATTCTACTCCCCCAACAGCATAAAGGCCTCGGACAGGCACGCTTTCTGAAAATGGTACGAGGCAGCCACGACCGGCGGCTACGTGTTCAATTTCAACCGCGAATTTGTGGAATATTGTCGCAGCGACGTAGACATCCTTCGGCGAGCCTGCTCCGCGTTCAGAGATATTTTTCTGAATTGTGGCGGTGTCTGCCCGTTCTCGCGAAGCACCACCATAGCGTCAGCCTGTTCCGTCAGATTCCGACAAAATTTCCTCCGGCCCCGTACCATAGAAATACTACCGGCCGGTGGGTACAGGTTGGCCAACAATCAATCGGTGAAGACGGTCAAATGGCTCGTTCGGATGGAGAGGAAGTTGGGGACAGAGGTGAGGCACGCTGCTCGAGGCCGCGAGTACAGGATCCCCGAGACGAGACGGCTCGTCAACGGGTATTACACAGATGAGGAGGGGGGACGACACGTGTTAGAATTTCACGGCTGCTACTGGCACGGGTGTCGAAGATGCCACACGGTCAATCGCGACAAAGAGTTATCAGGCGGGGATACGATGGACAGACGGTGGGAAGAGACTAGGGCGAAAACGGCACGCATGACCGAGCTTCGTTACAGGGTCACCGAGATGTGGGAGTGCGTGTTCGACGAGATGCTGGAAGCCGATCCGGAAATGCGTGACTACGTCGATCAACATCCGCTGGTCGTCTCGCGCGACCCGTTGAATCCTCGAGACACGTTCTTCGGAGGAGGTACGGGGAACACGAAGCGTTATCACGAGGCTGCCCCGGGGGAGAAAATCCGATACGTCGACGTTTGCTCTCTGTACCCTTGGGTGTGTAAAACCGGTCGCTACCCTGTGGGCCACCCGCGAGTCTACGTCGGTAGGGGGTGCAGAGTGTTGACCGGTCCCTACAACACCGACATTTCCGCAGTCGAGGGTCTCGTGAAATGCGTGATCCTGCCTCCCAGGAATCTTTACCACCCCGTGCTACCGGTCCGGATGCGTGGAAAACTCATGTTTCCCCTGTGCCGCGCGTGCTGCGAGGCTTCTCTGCAGATCGATTGTCCGCACGATTCGGAGGCCGATCGGTGGTTCACCGGCACCTGGGTGTCGGTCGAACTGCAGAAAGCCGTGGCTATAGGCTACAGCGTGATCGATGTGTCGGAGATCTGGCAATACGAGAGCACAGTGTACAATCCGGCGAGCGGTCAAGGGGGTCTCTTTGCTCCCTACATTGACACTTTTCTGAAAATGAAGCAAGAAGCCAGCGGTTGGCCCGGCGAGTGCACCGACAAGGCTTCCCGCGAGCGTTATCTCGCGGAGTGCGAGCAGTTGGAGGGTATCCGTTTGCAACGAGACAAGATAACAAAGAACGCCGGCCTGCGTTCCGTATCCAAGCTCTGTCTGAACTCTTTCTGGGGTAAATTTGGCCAGCGCGAAAACCTCCCGCGTACCGCGGTGATCGAAGAGCGCCAACGCCTGTTGGAACTGTTGACCGATCCCGAGAACGAGGTGGTAGATATTTTACCGGTGACGGAGCAAATACTTTACGCGCGTTGGATCCACACGAAGGAGAGCGTCGCTCCGTCTCCCTTGGCCAACGTTGTGCTGGCTGCCTACACCACTGCTCAGGCTCGCCTCAAGCTGTACAGCTATCTCGAGAGGCTCGGGCGACGGGTGTTATATTACGATACGGACTCTGTTGTTCACGTGCAGAGGAGCGGAGAGTGGAAACCGAGTACGGGTAACTTTTTGGCCGATCTGACGGACGAGCTTACGGAATACGGCGATGATAGCTACATAAAAGCCTTCGTTTCCGGTGGTCCGAGATTTTACGCGTTCTTGGTACAAAAAGGGGATGGGGAGGTGGCAGCGGTTTGCAAAGTGAAGGGGATCACTCGAAATTATCAGACTCGAATGCAGATAAATTTTGATTCCATCCAGGGCATGGTGGTCGAGGGTGGCGAACCTATTCGCGTGGAGCGGCGAGCTATACAGCGTACAGCGCTGCACCGGGTGGTCACGCTCAGCGTAAACAAGATATGCCGTCCGGTTTAAACGAAAAGACATCTCTGCGACACTGGCTACGACACTCTTTCTTTCGGCTACAAATCGCACAGCTGACGCGTGACCGGAATAAATCGTACATCTCTCTTTAGCTAGAGCTTTGCAGTGAGACTCCGACTCTCTCTCTCTCTCTCTACCCAGTCCTATACTCTGTTATCTGACACGTATATGCGAAGAGAAATCTCTACTCGCCAGGAGCAGAAGTGTGCAGCGGTGATTCATCGGCTAAGTAGGTCAGTAGTAGCAGTAGCTAGTAATTGTTTATCAACCTGAGCGTCAAACGGCAGGTGCGGGGTGGGTGCGGTGCATCGAGAAGCTGAGAGCACCGCACGCCGCGAGGCAACACCGAGTATAAGCTGATACGGAGTTGCCTTTGGCGCGTCACTAGCTGCTTCCCGGCCGGCGACCCGTATCTCAGCTGTTGAGGCAGGTCGCAACCGCGCGCGCGCGCGTTCTCCTGAGCTTCTGCGTAACGTGCGCGCCCCCGGGGGCCCGACCGCGGTTATGCTTCCACGACAGAAATGTCGACTCAACACCGAGTATTTGTCGCTAAAATTATATATACCGTGAGAATCACGTGAAACCGAATGGATCCATGCTACCGAAAAGCGAATATTTCGTATTTTTAGCAGGTTAACCACTCGTTGCACTGAAAACCCCTAGGGTGATTTTGGCGTGCGGTCGATGAAACTCGGCAGCCATTGTTGGACATTGTTGTTGGAAACCGGCTGACTGTCAATACATCGCGGAAGGTAGACATGTGGGGTTATGTTCGCTCATTTTAAGCAAATGATAAATGAAGTGAATGAAACCTACGTGAATGAGTTATTGATATTTATCAAAAATCGATCAATCAGTTTTAAATAATATCATAGTACAATCAACGAATTGACTCAAGCTATAACTGCAAATTAATTAGAATCAAAGACTTCATCGAGAACAACCAATTCCTTGATTGTATTAAGATATCATTCAAAACTAATTGATAGATTTTTGATAAATATTCATAGCTTATTCACCTAGTTTTCATTCACCTTATTAATCATTTGCTTAAAATAAACGAACATAACCCCACATGTCTACCTTCCGCGATGTATTGATAGTCAGCCGGCTTCTATCAACAATGGCTGCCGGGTTGCATCGACCGCGCGCCAAAATCACCCTGGGGATTGTTCAGCGCAACGAATGATTAGCCCGCTAGAATGACGTCATATTCGCCAATATTCGCTGTCCGGTAGCATGGATCCATTCGGTTTCACGTGATTGTCACGGTATATTTAATTGCAGATACGGCGGACCTGTGAGTCGCGAGAATGGACACGCGCTGGAAACACCCGTTTGCGGCCATCGTAGCCGGTCCTTCCGGTTGCGGGAAATCCAACTTCGTGAAAAACTTTCTGCAACACGCGAGCGACATGTGCGACACAGAGTTCGCGAGGGTAGTCTGGCACTATGCCGAGTGGCAACCGTTGTACGGGAAATCGACGCGCGGGGCTATAGAATATCGAAAGGGTTTGCCACAGCCGGCCGACTTCGACGCGGACACGCGACCCAAATTACTCGTCATCGACGATCTGATGCGCGGGTCGTGCAACAGTGTTGTCATCGATGTCTTCATCAAGGGTTGCCACTACAAGAACATGAGCGTGTTCCTGATCACGCAGAATCTGTTTCACCAGGGACGCGGGCAGAGGGATATCTCGCTGAACGCCAACTATATCGTTTTCTTCGAGAATCCGCGCGATCGCGCGCAGATACATCACCTGGCTCGTCAGGTATACCCCGAGGATCCTCGCTTCCTGCAAGAGGCCTACAACGACGCCACAGCACGCCCCCACGGCTATCTGCTTCTGGATCTGAAACAATCCACCCCGGAGAACTGCCGGTTTCGCACCGATATATTCCCTTGGATTCACATCGCTACGTTTACGTGCCTCGCAGGAATATAAAGGGTGGTGGAGGCTCGCACGCGACCCCAGTCTTCCGTCTGTGATGAAACCCGGAGCTAGTCGAGAAGGAGGAGGAAGAAGAAGAGGAAGAAGAAGAGGTGCAGCAAGCAGGTTCAGCTCTTCCAACGCTGCGGCCTTGCACGCTATCTGTAAATTGGACCCCGCTCGGAGACAGGCTCTGCTACGCACCGCCGACGACACTCTGGTGAAAAACATTTGCGAGTGCGCTTTGAACACTCTCAGGGGTTACGTGAGCATGAGCGCCGATCAGAAGAAACGTTTGAGCAAGCACAGAAAAACTTTACGTCGCTTGGCCTGCGACACAGGTAGCTGGAAAAGCAAGAAGCGTTTGCTGGTTCAACGGTGTGGATTTTTACCTTTGCTAATAGCACCGATCATCGGCAGTCTAGTGGCCAGTCTTATCCGAAGGTGAAAAAAAAAAAAAAAATCCAGACGATGGAACAAGCCAAGAAAATGGTCCTGATACCGCGGGAGACAGCCGAACGTATCCAGCAGCGTCGACCCGATGCGGATCCCGCCAGCAGGTTTGATGCGGAGATGTTGACTATTCTCAACGACGGGGGAAAAAGTGATCGAGAGAAATGGAAGCTGTACAGACAGGTGCTGCGACGTTTCTTGTTTTTTGCCGCCGAGTCGCGAAAACCCATGCGATTCTCTATACGCGGAGTCGATGGCGAGACTGCGGATGATGTCGCGGGTGCGCAAGAAGAGGATGAGATGATGCAGGGGAACGCAGTCGGCAACAGAGGCGTAGCTGTACAGGATATAGCCGTAAGCGTGCCGGCCAAGTTTCGACGGAACGCGGAGTTGTTGCTGAACTATTTGGTCGCCAACGGTCACTCGGAGATCTCGTGGGACGAAGAGGGGACGATAGCCGGGGTACTCAGGTAACCGGGACGAACATCATCGATCTGATAAACGACGTCGTACGCGAGTGAAAATCTATGCAGGCCAGGGAAAGGGAACAGTTCGCGCGGCTCCTTCACTCGATTAACACGCCTCAAGAGTATATCGGTAATCCCATTTTTCACAAACCTACGCGTAACGCCTCGTCACGATCGGCTGCCGGGCCATCTTCATCTCGCCAGTGGCGTATAAACGACGAGGAGAAGGACCAGGCTGTGGACGGTGATATTGATGCGAACGAGCCGGGTGAATCGGCGGAGGAGGATTCGGATTCAGATTCGGTATTTTCAACACCCAAGACCAGACAACGAGCCGGGCAGACGGGAAACGGTGCGTGTTTGAGACTGAGATTGAAATGAAGATCCTCGAACGGCTGTACTACGATCCGACCAACGAGGCAGGTTACGCGGGTGCCAGAAACTTGACGCGATCCATGAATAGAAAAAAGGGAAAGAGGAAAAAAATACCGCGCGCCACGGTGCTCGTCGGGTTGGCCTCGCAGGACGCGTACACGCTACACAAGTCCATACGTAGGAAATTTCCCCAAGCCAGATACAACGTGCAGAGTATAGACGACCTGTGGGAAGCGGACCCGGTAGATCTCAGATCGATCAAACAGTACAACGACGGATACGGCTACCTGCTGGTGATCATAGACGTACTCAGCAAGTTTGCCTGGGTTGAGCCGCTCGCGGACAAGAGCGCAGCCACCGTTGCCGGGGCGTTGGAGCGCGTGCTGCCGTACACGGAACGTTGCCCTGTCTAACTGCAGAAGAAGCTGCTCGCTGCCAGAGGGTCGCGGTACAGAGTCACGTGGAACCCCGATATAAAGGCGGCCGTTGTAGTGCTTCAATCGCACCCTCAAGGAGAGAATGTGGCGTTACTTTACTAACAAAAATACCCATCGCTACCTGGATATCCTGCAGCAGCTGGTGAGGGCGTACAACGCTACCACTCACTCGACCATTAAAATGGCTCCGTCGACGGTAACGCTGGAAAATGCGGCAGCGGCGCATTTTAACATGGAAAACGCGCGCGTAGAACCACCACGATCCGGTGTGAGGCCACGGTTTCGGGTGGGGCAACTGGTTCGCATCAGCAAGGCTAAGGATGCCTTCAAGAAGGGCTACGAGGCCAACTGGACCGAGGAGGTGTTTGAGATTCGACGCGTTCTGCACCGCGCGCCGATCGTCTACCTGCTGGAGGATTCGGAGGGCGAGGAAATAGACGGACTGTTTCACGAGGCTGAGTTGCAGCGTGTGATCAAGGACAATGTTATGACTGTGGATAAAATAATACGGACGCGGGGAAAGGGCGCCAGTGAGAAGCTGTTCGTCAGCTGACGCGGTGATCCGGAAAAGTTCGACTCTTGGATCGCTGCGAGCAGCGTGCGAAAATAGGCATGAAGGATCAGTTTTACGTCACGCTGCCCAGCAACAGCTCGATGAAATTTTTCCCCAACAACACGACGGCTCGATACACCACCCAGCTACCACGACAGATCGAGCTTGTCGGGGAATGGGAAGTTGCCCTGGTGGAAATCCAGTACCCGCTGACGCTTCAAAACATAAACGAACCCTACAACGCTGTGCGATTTCACGTGCATCGGTCGGACTTACCTGCCGAGAATTTTCACGATATTCCTTCGTCGGGGGACAGACGAGTGGCGCAGGATCAATTCCTCATCGAGCCGGGGGCTTACACGGATATTCGGGAAATCATCCGTGCATTGAACAGCTTTGCAACGATCAAGGAACATTTGGAGTTTGGACGAGCCGACAGCACTGACGAGCGTTTGGTCGACGTGAGAAAATGCCACTGCAAGGATGGTCACTACCTGTCAGTAGAAGATGACAGCCATGGCGAGTCATAACAAATGACGTCACCAGGCAGGAGTGGGGATCTGGCGCCAGTGACGTAGACGGCCGGCAGCCTGATCCAAGATGGCGCCGCCCATACGAACCAATATGGCGCCTGTTTTGAGAATCCAAGATGGCGCCTGTTTTCCAAAATCCAAGATGACGACTGTTTTTCTTCTCTCTCTCCCTCTCTTATACTTATTCAATACTAAAGGCTAATCTTATAGACCGACCGATGAAATTCAAGATGGCGACCGTCTTCTCTCTCCCTCTCATTATACTTATTAAATACTGAAGGCTCATCTTATATACCGAGCGATCCGATTTCAGCAGACAAGGACGACTGCACCTCTGAAATAATGAATTCTTATCGTATAAATATATACTAGCTGAAATTAATGAAGTATGACAGGGTATATGCAAGGATCGACACAAATTATTTTTCAAATATTCGTTTATTCGATATTACTCTTAAGACTGGTTTTACAATCATTCTTCTTTTTTTACAGTAGGTACAACAGAGCGCGCTGACCTCACCATTCACAATCGTAAGACCAGATTAGATCCCAAACGTCGGTCATCTGGGACCTACCGAATCCATGAACCAAGCCGCGATCTTCCGCGTACGCCCGGTACAATCCTCCTGACGCTATCTTAGCGTATTCACACTGATGATTACCCCAGGATAGAGTCGGGAGAATTATACCGGCCTTAAGAGGAAGATGTCGGCCGAATTCATCACTCGGTAGATCGCGGGCGACTGACCGTTTGGGATCTAATCCGGTCTCATAATCCGCGATACGGGTCATATTCGATATAATTATTATTAAGACTAGTTTCACAAGCATCCCATACACCGAATAGTATAAACTACAGAGCGCGCTGACCCTGGGCTCGCATCCCGCTCCATTCGTAATCATACGACTAGAACAGATCCTCACATCGGTTATCCGAGACGTATCGAAACGATGAACCAGCCAACCATCCTCCGCGTAAACCCGGTGCAAGCGTCCTGAAGCTATCTTGACTCATTCACACCTATGAATGCCCCAGGATAGAGTCGGGACGATTGTACCGAGCCAGCACGGAAGAAAGCAGGAAGTTTCATCGTCTCGATACATCGCGGATGACTGATGCTTGGGGCTGCTCAAGTCTCGTGATCCGAATCGCGCGGAATGAAACCCCAGAGCCAACGCGGTCTGACAGTTTATTACTCTCTCTCCCTCTCACACCTACCGACTACACACTTGAAACACCGAGTACCAACTTAGCACATATCACTTATCAATTAGAACGCTCTGACATATGTCGGCAATGATATAGGGTAAAAACAAACGGGTCAACTCGTGAAACACAACGTTTAAATGGGTCTTGGAGAAATCCGTGTCCATCATCATCCTGTAGACTGCGTCCCTCGCTGCATCGGCCTCCTCGCACACCACGGCATCGATCTGCTGCAGAGTCGGAGCCTTCATCTTTCTGGATCGCACCACGGTGGCAAAGTGGCGAACCAGCAACTCCTTGCATTTGTTGACATCCTCTACCAGTTGCTCCAGCTGAATAATATACTCGTCTATACAGCAGGCGATATGTCGCAGGCCGTCAAACGTAACTTTTTGCATCAGAATTACGGGCGAATAGTTCTTTCGCTTCTTGAATTTAGGCTCGCCAGCGTTATCACCATCATCCTCCTCCTCGTACCCCTGCTGACTTGCAACCTCTTCAGGATTGCTCGAATAGAACGCAATCACTTTCGAGCCGTGTGCCGATGTGAAGCGCAGGGTACACCCTCCGGGTAGCGAGATTGTGTCGTTTAACAAAGAACTCAGTCCACCGGGAGGACGCTCGCTTTTCTCGAAATACTTCTCGATATCTTCGAGCCTTCCTACCAGGTCGTCCCATGCTTCGGCGTTGAGGGACACACCGCTTGAGTAATTGTTGACGAATTTCACCACAGGCTAGAAATTTCCATCCAAACGAAGACGAAGACCGATATTCACTTTTTTAGACCACGAGCCGTTGAGCCCGTACGTCCTTGACAGCACCAGGTTACGTTCGGATTTCTTGAGAGCTACGTCAAAAGTTTTGAACAGCCTACTACACCCCTCCTTCAACAGGCCTGTTTTCGGTGCTGCCATAGTTCTCGACTGTTCAATTGCGACTGAACGCTCCGCATCTACTCCGAGACCGAGGAGACTTACCGTTTTCCACACATCAGCAAAAACTTGCATCGCCGCGCGACAGTCGCAGGCAGCTTCGCGAATTGTAACCTTATACCGGTCATCCGATGAATATTGTGCGGGGGCCACCAGAGGTGAAGGGTGGGTTATGTTTTGCGTTATAAATCACGTATTCCGACTCGCAACGCCATCCTCGTCTTTTCGGTATCGGTAACGCGCTTTTAGATATTTCAACGATATCTCACGTACCCCGACAGCGATACCCCATCGCTTCTCGCCTTCCGTAAGACGCTGATGCCGCATCACGCGACTCTAGGCGCCAGCGATGAACCCCACACACACATTTCTCATAATTATTCACATACGCGAATCCTACGCGGCAAAGTGAATAGAGACTCGCAGAACTAAGAAACAGACGAACGCTACAGAAGCATCCCGCCAGAAAGAAAAAGGTATGTCTGGATGATTCTTTTCCAATCTGATTTCAAAAGATTCTAAACAAAAGGATGTGTGATTCAGATGAATCCCGGAAGAATCGAGCGACGTGCGGAACAGGTGCGACTCAGGGACGAGCTTCGGCAACGTTTTTTATCCAACGCAACGACTTTGCTGCGCTTCCTACGGGAGAACAATGCCGATGTAGGACTCGTGACGCAGACCAACAACGTGCATTACGAAGTGCTCGGGCACCTGAATTACCAGTGGGATCTGAACGATCAATTCGTCCTCAGGGCGACTTCCTCTATTGCCGCAAAAAGGGCGCGGCCAGAACCGGTGCAAAATCCGGAAATTTCCTCGACCATCGCGGAAGATGTAAGCGAATCGGAGCCAAAAACGGTTAATAACGACGACGACAAAGAAGCGGAGCCAATCCCTACACCACCACCATCATCACATAATTCATCGCATCCTAGCTCACCTTCATTATCGGAAGAATCACGTCGATTACCCTCCCCCGTATTTCCAATTCGTCGTTGATTTGATAATAATAATTTACATATATCAATTTAAGAAAAAAATGTAGAAAACATATAGTAGCAATAGCAATTTGAAGAAAAATATATATAATCTTATGAAACATTTAGTCATTGTAGAAATTGAAGAAAAATGTATAAAATATATATAATTTTATAAAACGTATACTCGAACCGATTATTTGTTATCCCGAGCTATCCTCGCATATATTTTCATAACGTCCGTGTCTCACAGACACGTGTGAGACGGGAGGCAGAGAGGGGCGGAATTATGATTCATGTACGAGACCATACGAACTGGTATAGGGAAATATATAATAATTTTATGAAAACTACGCAAACTATTTTCGCATATATATATATTTTCACAACGCTGTGTCACACACACACACACACACGTACGTCAGGAGGAAGGGGGGATCATGATTCGTACCCTAGACAGTAGGATATGGTATAGGTGTGTCATAGCTGTGAGATCTATAAATTCAGCTGCATCCGTGCAATTTGCTCAGTTTGAGGATAAACAGGGTAAAAAAAATGGAAGCGAATAATTTTCACCGAGAATTAACGGGCGTGCACCGGGCGATTTACCGGAACAGCCTGATTCGAACTGTGATACGTAACGTGTTGCATTACGCCAGGAGGTCCACTCCTCCAACCGTGCGAGACTTTGACGAAAATTGGTTGCTCGAGCTGGTAGACCTATCGGCGCCCGCGCTGCTCTACCGTTTGAGGGGGCTTTTATGGTGTTGCACCATTCACGATATCGGCCGTATGTACGAAAGGCATGTGTTTGATGATTTTTAGGGAAGTATGAAGACGGCTGTCAACGTGCTGTACGAACGCGGTAGTCAGTCATTCTGTAAAATCACCAAAATGATACGGTCGTACAAGAATCACGAGGGTAAGTAATAACTCTGTTCTACAAGCGTTTCATCAATGGCTCGCTTCATAGTTTTTGCCTGGGGTTTTTTCCTACCAGACAACTCGACTAGCGAGCCCGAGACCGATTGGATGAACGAAAAGGAGGAGGTCGACGAGGAGGATCAACTCATGTACGATGCTGCGGCTCGTTGCGAGCTTGCCGCGCGGGAGGAGGAAGAGGAAGAGCGTGAATTGATAAGGGTAACCGAGCAAGCTGAAGCTGTCGAAGCTGATAATACGGCTATCGTCGCACCACCACACTCTCCCGATGAGCATGAATTGATACGGGTGATCGAGCAAGCCGAAGCTGCTCCTCCTGTCGAGGGTGAAAATACCACTACCATCGCACCACCGTCTCCCGAAAATTCGTCAACCGACGATGCGATGGAGGTGGAAATTTCCGACGATTCCTCCGGTGAGTACGCGCGAGTCTGCATTTGTCTTTTTTTCCAATTTTCAAGACGATTCGCGTAACCTGGACTTCAACTCTTGGCTATCAGAGGGGCGCCGTACCGTCTACGCGACGTTGAAACGAGGTGGGAGTATCAACGAAGGTGCCGGTACGTCTGGCGGGCAACAGGGACGGGGAAAGAGGAAGAGAGTCGCTAGCACGACCGTAGACGATTACGGCGCGCGTCCTCCGGGTGTCAGATTCGCGATTGTAGACGAGGGTCGTGAACATTATCGTAGATTCGCCGTCACAGGTAGTGTCTTGACTTTGAAAATCATAACACCGCCGGAAACCGTGGATCCTGTGACCTGGCTCGAAGAAGCCATCCGCGATATTCACAATTACGTCACGACCCCTGCCCCGGACTCTGTCGATGATCACGCGAACGATCATATAAGATTCGGACTGGACACACCCTCGTTTACTCTGGGAACGGCCGGTTTGTCGTTTCGGCCGGTTCGGGACTCTCGCTACGAGGATCTCTGGCAGCTCGTATCCAGTCTCACCCAAAGCGCATCCGAATTTCGTGTGGATGACGCGTTCACAATTACGGTTAACCGAGTCAGCGTACCGGAGGGTCGCGGTCGAAAAAGTAAAGCTCTCACGCACGAGGAGGTAAGCAAACGATCGCTTCTCGAGGTCAAACGCGACAATCTTCGTTTACCGCGAGCTATAATTTCTGCCCGTGCCTACTTGAATAGGGAGGGTATCGAGGTCAACGACGCTGACCCCTTACCTCGATGGTCCGACGTACGTCACGCGAAATTGAGACTTCAGAGAGAGGCTGCCGTGGCTTTGTGCAGAGAGGCGCGTGTAGAAGTCCCCGCAGAGGGTTGTGGCATGCGAGAGATCGTCCGATTTCAAGAATATCTGGCCCCCCCCCCGGCTTAGCCGTAGTAATATACGATTTTAACACCTTTGGGCGCGGGGATGACCCCGTTTACAATGGTGCGCGCGTACTCGTTGAGCGGGGTGAATGCGTCAGCGGGAGATTGTACATACTGTACTTTCCTCGTGGCGGTCATTACAAGCCTATACTGAATTTAACAGCCGCAGCGGCCAACAGACGCTTCTGCGAGCCTTGCAACATTGCTTATCGGAACGTCGGCGATCACAGGTGCTCCAACAGATGTCCCGGCTGCAACACCGTACCACAGTGCGTCAGCGCGGGGGTACGGGTGCGGTGCGTTGCCTGCGGCCGGTGTTTCTTCGGGAAGGAATGTCTGCGGAAACATCGAGTCGCGGGATCGTTCGATTCTCGCAGAAGCGTCTGCGACACCCTGCAGATGTGCAGTGAGTGCGGTCTGTTCGTCGATCGTACGAAACGCGTTCACTCTCGCGGCAACGCGCACTGCCACACGTGCGGATCCGTACAGCCGGTCGACCACGAGTGTTACATGCAACCTCTCAAGCCACCCACCGGAAACCCGCAACATATATTTGTATTTTATGACTTTGAGACGCAACAATGCGCCTCGGTGGCCGGCAACCGAAATGTCAATCTGCACGTGCCGAATCTGTGCGTGGTACAGCAGACGTGCACCAACTGAATACACGAGCCTGACATAACCACACCCTGTCCTAGTGGTGGCCTCGTGCGCGAGTTCGTATTCCGAGACAACCCCGTTAAACAGCTGGTGGAGTTTGTCACGCGGGACGTTTGTCGATTCAAAAAGATCTTCTGCATAGCGCATAACGCTAGCGGATTCGATTCTCAATTTATAATGCGCTACCTGGTGGAGAATAACAGAGATCCACCGCAGGTGATTCTGAACGGCACCAAGATCATACTAATGGACACGGATCACACGCGTTTCCTCGACTCTTCGGCCTACATGCCTATGGCCCTAGCCGAGCTACCCAAGGCATTCGGACTCCCTGTGGAATCGCGCAAGGGTATTTTTCCGCTTCTGTTTAATACACCGGAGAATCGGAATTACATAGATCCGTTACCAGCCGCGGAATTCTACTCCCCCAACAGCATAAAGGCCTCGGACAGGCACGCTTTCTGAAAATGGTACGAGGCAGCCACGACCGGCGGCTACGTGTTCAATTTCAACCGCGAATTTGTGGAATATTGTCGCAGCGACGTAGACATCCTTCGGCGAGCCTGCTCCGCGTTCAGAGATATTTTTCTGAATTGTGGCGGTGTCTGCCCGTTCTCGCGAAGCACCACCATAGCGTCAGCCTGTTCCGTCGTATTCCGACAAAATTTCCTCCGGCCCCGTACCATAGAAATACTACCGGCCGGTGGGTACAGGTTGGCCAACAATCAATCGGTGAAGACGGTCAAATGGCTCGTTCGGATGGAGAGGAAGTTGGGGACAGAGGTGAGGCACGCTGCTCGAGGCCGCGAGTACAGGATCCCCGAGACGAGACGGCTCGTCGACGGGTATTACACAGATGAGGAGGGGGGACGACACGTGTTAGAATTTCACGGCTGCTACTGGCACGGGTGTCGAAGATGCCACACGGTCAATCGCGACAAAGAGTTATCCGGCGGGGATACGATGGACAGACGGTGGGAAGAGACTAGGGCGAAAACGGCACGCATGACCGAGCTTCGTTACAGGGTCACCGAGATGTGGGAGTGCGTGTTCGACGAGATGCTGGAAGCCGATCCGGAAATGCGTGACTACGTCGATCAACATCCGCTGGTCGTCTCGCGCGACCCGTTGAATCCTCGAGACACGTTCTTCGGAGGAGGTACGGGGAACACGAAGCGTTATCACGAGGCTGCCCCGGGGGAGAAAATCCGATACGTCGACGTTTGCTCTCTGTACCCTTGGGTGTGTGAAACCGGTCGCTACCCTGTGGGCCACCCGCGAGTCTACGTCGGTAGGGGGTGCAGAGTGTTGACCGGTCCCTACAACACCGACATTTCCGCAGTCGAGGGTCTCGTGAAATGCGTGATCCTGCCTCCCAGGAATCTTTACCACCCCGTGCTACCGGTCCGGATGCGTGGAAAACTCATGTTTCCCCTGTGCCGCGCGTGCTGCGAGGCTTCTCTGCAGATCGATTGTCCGCACGATTCGGAGGCCGATCGGTGGTTCACCGGCACCTGGGTGTCGGTCGAACTGCAGGAAGCCGTGGCTATGGGCTACAGCGTGATCGATGTGTCGGAGATCTGGCAATACGAGAGCACGGTGTACGATCCGGCGAGCGGTCAAGGGGGACTCTTTGCTCCCTACATTGACACTTTTCTGAAAATAAAGCAAGAAGCCAGCGGCTGGCCCGGCGAGTGCACCGTCGAGGCTTCCCGCGAGCGTTATCTCGCGGAGTACGAGCAAGTGGAGGGTATCAGTTTGCAACGAGACAAGATAACAAAGAACGCCGGCCTGCGTTCCGTATCCAAGCTCTGTCTGAACTCTTTCTGGGGTAAATTTGGCCAGCGCGAGTACCTCCCGCGTACCGAGGTGATCAAAGACCGCCAACGCCTGTTGGAATTGTTGACCGATCCCGAGAACGAGGTAGTGCATATTTTACCGGTGACGGAGCAAATACTTTACGCACGTTGGATCAACACGGAGGAGAGCATCGCTCCGTCTCCCTTGGCCAACGTTGTGCTGGCCGCTTACACCACTGCTCAGGCTCGCCTCAAGCTGTACAGCTATCTCGAGAGGCTCGGGCGCCGGGTGTTGTATTACGATACGGACTCTGTTATTCACGTGCAGAGAAGCGGAGAGTGGGAACCGACTACGGGTAACTTTTTGGGCGATCTGACGGACGAGCTTACGGAATACGGCGACGGTAGCTACATAAAAGCCTTCGTTTCCGGTGGTCCGAAATTTTACGCGTTCTTGGTACAGAAGGGCGATGGGGAGGTGGCAGAGGTTTGCAAAGTGAAGGGGGTCACTCTAAATTATCAGACTCGAATGAGGATAAATTTTAATTCGATCCGGGGCATGGTGGTCGAGGGTGGCGAACCTATTCGCGTGGAGCGACGAGCTATACAGCGTACAGCGTTGCACCGGGTGGTCACGCTCAGCGTAAACAAGATATGCCGTCCCGTTCAAACGAAAAGACGTCTCTGCGACACCGGCTACGACACTCTTTCTTTCGGCTACAAATCGCACAGCTGACGCGTGACCGGAGTAAATTGTACATCTCTCTCTTTAGCTATAGAGCTTTGCAGCGAGACTTCGACTCTCTCTCTCTCTATCTAGTCCTATACTCTGTTATCTGACACGTATGCAGAGAGAGAAATCTCTGCTCGCCAGGAACAGAAGTGTGCAGCGGTGACTCATCGGCTAAGTAGGTCAGTAGTAGCAGTAGCTAGTAATTGCTTATCAACCTGAGCGTCGAACGCCTAATGCGCGGGGGGGTGTGCGGTGGATCAAGAAGCCGAGAGCACCGCACGCCGCGAGGCAACCTCGAGTATAAGCTGATACGGGGTTGCCTTTGGCGCGTCACTAGCTGCTTGCCGGCCGGCGACCCGTATCTCAGCTGTTGAGGCGGGTCGCAACCGCGCGCGCGCGTTACCCTGAGCTTGTGCGTAACGCGCGCACCCCCGCGGGGGCCGACCGCGGTTATGCCTTTACGACAGGGATGTCGACTCAACACCGAGTATTTGTCGATGAAATTATATATATATTTAATTGCAGATACGGCAGACCTGTGAGTCGCGAGAATGGACACGCGCTGGAAACACCCGTTTTCGGCCATCGTAGCCGGTCCTTCCGGTTGCGGAAAATCCAACTTTGTGAAAAACTTTCTGCGACACGCGAGTGACATGTGCGACACGGAGTTCGCGAGGGTAGTCTGGCACTATGCCGAGTGGCAACCGTCAAACGGGGAATCGACGCGCGGAGCCATAGAATATCAAGAGGGTTTGCCGCAGCCGGCCGACTACGACGCGGACACGCGACCCAAATTACTCGTCATCGACGATGTGATGCGCGGGTCGTGCAACAGTGTTGTCATCGATGTCTTCATCAAGGGTTGCCACTACAAGAACATGAGCGTGTTCCTGATCACGCAGAATCTGTTTCACCAGGGACGCGGGCAGAGGGATATCTCGCTGAACGCCAACTATATCATTTTCTTCAAGAATCCGCGCGATCGCGCGCAGATACATCACCTGGTTCGTCGGGTATACCCCGAGGACCCTCGCTTCCTGCAAGAGGCCTACAACGACGCCACAGCACGCCCCCACGATTATCTGCTTCTGGATCTGAAACAATCCACCCCGGAGAACTGCCGGTTTCGCACCGATATATTTCCCTCGGATCCACACCACTACGTTTACGTGCCCCGCAGGGATATAAAGGGTGGTGGAGGGTCGCACGCAACGCCAGTCTTTTGTCTGTGATGAAGCCTGGAGCTAGTCGAGGAGGAGGAGGAAGAAGAAGAAGAGGTCCAGCAAGCAGGTTCAGCTCTTCCAACGCTGCGGCCTTGCACGCTATCTGTAAATTGGACCCCGCTCGGAGACAGGCTCTGCTACGCACCGCCGACGACACTCTGGTGAAAAACATTTGCGAGTGCGCTTTGAACACTCTCAGGGGTAACGTGAGCCTGAGCGCTGATCAGAAGAAACGTTTGAGCAACCACAGAAAAACTTTACGTCGCTTGGCCTGCGACACAGGTAGCTGGAAAAGCAAGAAACGTTCGCTAGTTCAACGGGGTGGGTTTCTACCTTTGCTGCTAGCACCGATTATCGGCAGTCTGGTGGCCAGTCTGATCGGAAGGTGAAAAAAAAAAATTGAGACGATGGAACGAGCCAAGAAAATGGTCCTGATACCGCAGGAGACAGCCGAACGTATCCAGCAGCGTCGACCCGATGCGGATCCTGCCAGCAGGTTGAACGCAGAGATGCAGACTATTCTCAACGACGGGGGAAAAAGCGATCGAGAGAAATGGAAGCTGTACAGACAGGTGCTTCGACGTTTCTTGTTTTTTGCCGCCGAGTCGCGAAAACCCATGCAATTCTCTATACGCAGAGTCTCTGGCGAGGCTGCGGATAATGTCGCGGGTGGGGAGGAAGAGGATGGGATGATGCAGGGGAACGCAGTCAGCAACAGAGGCGTAGCTATGCAGGACATAGCCGTAAGCGTGCCGGCCAAGTTTTGACGGAAAGCGGAGTTGTTGCTGAACTATTTGGTCGCCAACGGTCGCTCGGAGATCTCGTGGGATGATAAGGGGACGATAGCCATAAGGGGTACTCAGGTACCCGGGACAAACATCATCGATCTGATAAACGACGTCGTACGCGAGCGAAAATCTATGCAGGCCAGGGGAAGGGGACAGTTTGCGCGGCTCCTTCACTCGATCAACACGCCGCAAGAGTATATCGGTAATCCCATTTTTCACAAATCTACGCGTAACGCCTCGTCACGATCGGCTGCCGGGCCATCTTCATCGCGCCAGTGGCGTATAAACGACGAGGAGGACCAGGCTGTAGACGGTGACATTGATACGAACGAGCAAGGTGAAGAGGAGGAGGAGGAGGACGAGGATTCGGATTCGGTATTTTCCACACCCAAGACCAGACAACGAGCCGGGCAGACGGGAAACGGTGCGTGGTTGAGACTGAGATTGAAATGAAGATCCTCGAACGGTTGTACTACGATCCGGTCAACGAGGCGGGTTACGCGGGTGCCAGGAACTTGACGCGATCCGTGAGTAGAAAAAAGGGAAACAGGAAAAAAATACCGCGCGCCACGGTGCTTGAATGGCTGGCCTCGCAGGAAGCGTACACGCTGCACAAGTCGATACGAAGGAAATTTCCGCGAGCCAGATACAACGTCCAGAATATAGACGACCTGTGGGAAGCGGACCTGGTGGATCTCAGTTCGATCAAACAGTACAACGACGGATACGGCTACCTGCTGGTGATCATAGACGTACTCAGCAAGTTTGCCTGGGTTGAACCGCTCGCGGACAAGAGTGCCACCACCGTTGCCGGGGCGTTGGAGCGCGTGTTGCCGTACACGGAACGTTGCCCTGTCTAACTGCAGAAGAAGCTGCTCGCTGCCAGAGGGTCGCGGTACAGAGTCACGTGGAACCCCGATATAAAGGCGGCCGTTGTAGTGCTTCAATCGCACCCTCAAGGAGAGAATGTGGCGTTACTTTACCCACAAAAATACCCATCGCTACCCGGATATACTGCAGCAGCTGGTGAGGGCGTACAACGCTACCACGCACTCGACCATTAAAATGGCTCCATCGACGGTAACGCTGGAAAATGCGGCAGCAGCGCGTTTTAACATGGAAAACGCGCGCGTAGGACCACCACGATCCGGTGTGAGGCCACGGTTTCGGGTGGGGCAACTGGTTCGCATCAGCAAGGCTAAGGATGCCTTCAAGAAGGGCTACGAGGCCAACTGGACCGAGGAGGTGTTTGAGATTCGACGCGTTCTGCACCGCGCGCCGATCGTCTACCTGCTGGAGGATTCGGAGGGCGAGGAAATAGACGGACTGTTTCACGAGGCTCAGTTGCAGCGTGTGATCAAGGACGACGTTATGACTGTGGATAAAATAATACGGACGCGGGGAAAGGGTGCCAGTGAGAAGCTGTTTGTCAGCTGGCGCGGTTATCCGGAAAAGTTTAACTCTTGGATCGCTGCGAGCAACGTGCGAGAACATGCATGAAGGATTAGTTTTACATCACGCTGCCCAGCAACAGCTCGATGAAATTTTTCCCCAACAACACGACGGCTCGATACACCACCCAGCTACCGCGACAGATCGAGCTTGTCGGAGAGTGGAAAGTCGCCCTGGTAGAGATCCAGTACCCGCTGACGCTTCAAAACATAAACGAACCCTACAACGCTGTGCGATTTCACGTGCATCGGTCGGACACACCTGCCGAGAATTTTCACGATATTCCGTCGTCGGGGGACAGACGAGTGGCGCAGGGTCAATTCCTCATCGAGCCGGGGGCTTACACGGATATTTGGGAAATTATCCGTGCATTAAACAGCTTTGCAACGATCAAGGAACATTTGGAGTTTGGACGAGCCGACAGTGCTGACGATCGTTTGGTTGTCGTGAGAAAATGCAACTGCAAGGATGGTCACTACCTGTCGTTTTCCGGTGGTTTGTGTCAACAGCTGGGATCTCCGAAGCTTACGAGCAACATACGCGACAAGCTGGTGGCCAACCATCCTTTGAACCTACCCGGCGGGATACCCTCGCAGATGTTTGTCTACACGGATCTGGCGGAGCCTAGAATAGTGGGCGATGTCTACGCACTGCTGCTGCGTATAGTGCAGACGGTGGGGAAAAATTTTCACAACGGTGTCTCGGAAAGCAAATCCCTGTCACCTCCGCACTCCGTACCTCTGCTTCTCACCAATTTCCGAACCCTAGAAATCGGTATAAGGGACTCTCTGGGTAGAGCTATGCCATTCACGCACGGGACATTGACGGTTACGCTGCACTTCAAGAGGACGCACTGATGGTCCACTACCTTGAACATTACGACAATCAGGTGGATGGTGGTGGTATAGACCGCGTTTATTCCGGTGCCCCGCATCAGCGTGGTCACGGGATCGGTAGCTTTTTGGGGGGATTGTTCCGTCGCGTGGTGCCCATTCTGAAGAGAGGTGCGCGCGAGTTGGGCAAGGAGGCTCTGCGGACCGGTGTAAACGTCATGGAGGATATGGACAACAACACGCCCTTCAAGGCGGCTCTCAAGAAACGCGTCATCGAGCCGGGGTACAATCTGAAGCGGCAAGCTACCGGGAAATTGGGCAACATGATGAAGGGATCCGAATATAAAGCGTTGCGCGGCAGATCGAGCGGACAGTTGATGCGGGGTCGCGGAGCAGGATCGATCGGATCTCGTAGGAAAGGTGTGAAGAAAATCAAGCCGAAAAAGAAGAAACCAGGGCTTGCCGGAATTAAAAAGAAGAAAACGACTCTCAAGCGGAAGAAGAAGAGGAAGAAGAAAAGCTGTTGCGGAAGTAAAAGAAGAGGAAGAACGGTGGCTGATATCTTCGGAGCTCGTTAACAACAATAATAAACATCGACCATGGCGTACTTGCACTCGCACTCCTGCGAGTGTCTGAAGTCAGAGCTGGATTTGTTCTCTCTACCACTGACGCAAACCACGATCGAGAGCGGCTAGTGGGTCCACTACAAACCTGTCTCGTCGCTCACTGGTGATTTATCTATAAAGTTTATGGTGCCCGGCCTCAGCGACGAGTATTTCGACCTATCCCACACTATGCTCAGCCTGCATGTGAGTCTGCAGCCGCTAGCTAGGGAGCCGGCTGTAACCGGAACCACGCCAAAGGCCCCGCCAAAGGTGGCCCATGTAAACAATTTGCTGCACTCTCTGTTTAGCCAGGCCGATGTATTCTTCAATCAGAAGCTAGTTTCACCGGCCAATAACGCGTACGATTCCCGCGCCTACATCGAGTCGTTGCTGAATCACAATTCGGCAGCGAAAAAATCACACCTAACCACCACCCTGTGGTACGGGGATACGGCCGGGAAGATGGATGAAATCGGACGGGCTCACAAAGGGTTTGCCCAGCGGCAACAATTTCTGAATACCGAAACCAGTGTGGATTTGATCGGGCATCTTCACTGCGACGTGTTTAATCAGGAGAAGTTTCTGCTAAACGGTGTCGAGTTACGAGTACGGCTCGTGCGCTCGCGGGACGCCTTCTGCCTCATGGAGAGCACCAACACACAGGGGATACACATACTAGAGGTCTCGCTGCTCGTGCGACGCGTAACGATAAACCCTGGCGTCCTGCCGTCTCACGCCAGAGCTCTGGGTAGAGGTACGGCAAAGTATCCTTTTACCAGAGTGGAGGTGAAGACTATGACTATTCACAGCGGCGTGCAGGGTGATACGTTGGACAATGTATTTCTGGGTCAACTGCCTAAAAGAATGATAGTGGGCTTTGTCGATAACAAGGCCTTCAACGGTGACAACGCCTACAACCCCTTCAACTTTCAACATTTTAATATTAACTTTTTGTCGTTGTACGTGGACGGCGCGCAGATCCTCTCAAAGCCGCTGCAACCCGACTTCACGCGAAGCAAGCTCTACGTGGATGCCTACCACACTCTTTTCTCCGAAACCGGCATACATTTTCTGAACGATGGGAACGGTATTGGCCGTGAAGATTTCCCCCACGGGTATTGCTTGACGGCTTGCGATCTCACCCCCGATCTTTCGGCAAAAAGCGGCACCCACTGGAATTTGATCAGACACGGTAGCGTTAGAATCGAGGTGCGATTCGAGGTTGCCCTACCAAAGACAATAAATTGCATCGTATACGCGGAGTTTGACAACATCCTGGGAATCGACGCAGCTCGCCAGGTTATAGTGGACTTTGGAGGATAACCAGCGATGTGATTCACCTCCCCCCACCTAACGAAGACAGAAAAAGAATAGCTGACGCTGCGGATTGATGGAAGGCCGCTGCGGCTGAACGACACATGCAGTTTCCAGTTTTCCGTAAACCCGAGAGCACGTTTATACCGATTTGATGGACTACGTGGTCGATGCGCAGGGTTTTCGGGACGCTCAGAACGGTTTCGCTGTCAAGGAGGTTTCCGTCCTGGCTCTGAATCGCGACCACATCGGCCACTGGGTTGCCACACCACCTTGCGCTTTCACCGATCTTCCCGCTGTTGTAATTTATTTGAACTCCCGTGCCTAGAGATGGGGAATTCTAGGGTGTTCCCAGAGGTGATCCTGACAATCACTCTCAGTGCTAGATAGTGACGTCGGAACTTTATTCAATATATATCGGAATACAAAAGATGCGTTGTGGAGCACTTGCTCCGGTTCGACTCTCTGAGTATTCGGAAAGAGACTCTCCGTGTCTTCCAATATCTGCTCACGACCGAGCGCGGCCCAGTCTTTAGCCTAATTTATTACCTGTGTTATGCTGACTTGTTTATTGGCGTAATCTGCATGCGCTGCGCTTTGTCGCATTCCAGGTCATGCCTTGCTTAATTACTTAGTATAGCCTATTCACGAAATGCAAATGGAATGTTGAGTAACATTTTACAACATCCCTTCCCCCTCAGAAGAATAGGCCCCCGGACTATTTTCTTCTAATTTACAAAGTTCAAATTTCCTGAGTCTTAACCTTATCTTCTAAACTTACTTTAACCCAATCGCGACTTTGTTACTTTGATATTACATACATAGTATTGTTACTTATATATACTTTTATCCCAATTGATTACATGTTCCTCACTAGTAAAAACCTATTTATAACTTAATTCTGTAAGTTACGTTGTACCCGTGATAGACGAGTTACGTTTAAAATTTATAACTGTTTCGTTGGCCAGCGAAGCCCGTTTCCGCGGCTGCGGAGGCTCCGGTGTGGCAGTTTGTCGCGAGGCCTCCTTGCACCTCAATTTACCTAAAGATGTGCATTTATAGATTACATACCCCATCATGCATAGTAATACTATTCCACTTATTGGACATAACGGTGCCACATATGGCAAGTGCCGCAGGTGACTATGCTTCTTATCATCTAATTCCTTATGTAGGTTCTCTAGACTAGTTCCCAATGAGTTCAGTTCATTTGCGTCTCGCAGGACGCTCTTAAGCACTACACTAACACCTTTGTCGTTGGTCTCAGGGATTGCCTCCCAGTTGGTTTCGTGTAAACTTAGATTATACGGCGGCAGGTAGCTGAACTCCTGCTTGTTTTGATATTGCCGTAGTGTCTCTATACGGAAATCTTTCGCAGTTACAGTGCATTTCCCGTTGAGAGCTAGTGTGCCAGTGCCTATCAGAGTTTCGCGTGCCGCAGGCAAACCTTCGCAAGCTACTGTGATTGCCTCGGCTTCTGGAGCTACGTATAACCATGTCCCTGGTCTCTGCAAAACTAAGACTATTGCCTTATTTACCCTAACAATTCTTTTCGGGCATTGCGACAGCTGTACGTCTAACTTTGAAAGGATAGTGATTTAGCAGGGTGAACCTACTCCTATCGAGTTCGTGGGGCGCCTTGGGTCGCACAAATAATGTTCACCTAGTCGCTTACAAGTTCCCAGGTCGGCCTCCTTCATTCGTAGGTAGTTTCTATATTCGTGGTCCACCACCGCCAGTTCCTCTGTCGTCTCCAGATAACAATACATATCGTTTTGTGCCCTTACAAGCAGGGGATATACTTTGTTGATACTGTACTCTTCGCTGCCTATCAGAGGTATTTCTATCACCGTGACTACCGTGTCCTCTCTTCCGTATGATTTAATATCTGCGACTGTCATTAACAATGAAACTCCCGGTCGCGTCAATGGTATAGGAAAGCTGTGCCCCGCCGGCAGATGTGGTAGTGCCGACGAGAGGTACTCTAATATTTTAGACGGTGTGAGCACGGTAGGGTTGATAATTCCCCTTTTTATTTCGGTTAAAAATTGCACTAGGTCTTTCACGTCGCCCAGCAACGCGTCTATTATTAGGCCGATTGCCTCTATATGCTCGTCGAGGTTTTGCCTTGCCGCTGTTCTTTCTATATTGTTCGAGAGACTGATGTTAAGCTGTCTAGTTATCTCGAGCCAGGTTTGCTCGTTCACTTCTACTACCTTCATGGTATTGTTAAACACTCCTAGTGTCGAAGCTACGATTTGGATTTGCTTACTCATTGCCGTTTTCAAGTTGGCTTGGTCTTTCCGAAGATCGTCGATCTCCTGATCTATTCTAGCCGCGTCCGCTGCGTCCATAGTCCCGAACAAGGATTTTGCTACTGAGCCTAAACCGTCTATTAGACCTCAGCGCCTTCGTGCCGGCTCGACGCATGTGACGTCGCGAACTAGCTGCAAACCCCTATCAACTTCATCTAGCAAGTTTCCTACTATTTCACTCAAAGTCTGACATAAAAGCGAGCCTGCGTTATCTGGACCCTCGCATGTCCTGCGTATATTGTTCAGGTGAGTCTTCACGTTTCCTTCTAGCTCAAATACTGTGCGAAGATCCATGTCTATTACTAAACTTCACCTATTTTTGTACACTTGCAGTGTCCCTATTTTCTCGTAGTATACGCCTGGATTGTCCTTGAACCTCTCGATCTTGTAAGATGAACTGATATCCCCTTTGGCCAGCGCCACTGCCAGCCATGATCTGCAACCCAATTTGGACATTAATACTAATGAAACCCCTCCCTTTGTTGTAATGAAAAATTTGTAAGGAATATGGTGAAGGGTAGGATGGGGGTTGGGGACGTGCTTTTCTCCTTCTGGTCAATGTTTCACGAATAGCTCCATGCGGTTTGCGTGAACTTTGGTCTCTTTCCGACCCTTCCGGATGGTGTAGTTGACATCCGAGTCCTTCTTCATGATTACTTATGGACCTACATATTTCGGCGTTAATTTCGCCGATCTTCCCCGCCTCGCCGTCTCGTCGCGCAGGGGGACCTTATCTCCCGGTTGGAACTTGACCTCTACCGTTTTTTTTTGTCGTAGCATGTTTTCGCTTTTCCCTTGGCCGCTTCCGAATTCTCTTTTGCTTTGAGATTAGCTGCCCTAAGTCTTTCGCGTAGTTCCTGAACGTGATCGTCATACGCGTACGTAAGTCTCGGCGCTTGCTTTGCCGATGATGGTATTTCCGCTGGGTGCCCGAAAACAAGTTCGTACGGTGTGAACCCTGTTGCAGTGTGGGGGGTTGTGTTGTACGTGAACATAGCGTACGGCAACCATTCATCCCAGTTGCTTTGGTCCTCTTCGATATAATTTTTTAGATATTCTGCTAGTGTCCTGTGCGATCGTTCCAGTGCTCCATTAGATTCTGGATGGTATGCTATCGTTTGAATTTTTTCAATTTTCAGGAGCTTGCACATATTTTTGAATACATTGCTCAAAAAATTGGTTCCCTGATCAGTAAGGATTACCTTGGGTGTTCCGTATTCGCATAGATTTATTTTTCACAAATTCTTTAGCCACCGTGGAAGCTTCCTGGTCAGCTATCGGCATAGCTTTGCTGAATTTGGTTAAAGCATCTTGGAACGTAAGTACATACTGTAACGATTTAAATATAATTATAGTTCAAATCGCGCGCCAGGCTTTGACTACTGTTGATGATATATATATCAATAAGCTTGACCAGCCTATTAGCCGGACAACCGCAGGAAGTGCGCTCGGTACTCGTCCACTTGGCACACGACAATACCAATGGCCTGACGTATTAGTTTTATCTCCTAAATTAAATCGGAAATTATCATGTGAATCCTATAAAGTTCTGGCTTATTAACATCGAACATGCTAACAGTAATAACTAAATGTTAAGCAAAAACCAATATTATCGCATAAACATGTGAAAGGACAACGCTTAATCGATTCATCGAGAACAACGAAAAACTTTAAGTATCGTGCCATGTGTTATCTTCATTTTTATATACACGATATTCTCAAAGAGTAGTGTACAATGATATTGTTCCTTTTATGTAAATTTCATGGTATCGCATGTGGTGTCTAACGTATTTCTGTCTATTGTCCACCTTATTACATATTTTTTTTTTTTAATATACAGTTAATTTATAAGAATTTACACCATTCTTTTATAACTTAATAGTTCAAAAGAATGGTGCGAATATATTAAATAACTAATAATAATCATTGACATTTTTTTTTATATATCTACCAGACGTTACAATTTATGAACTATTGTTCATGTCAATGATCAAACTTTCTGTTCAAAAGTATAAAAAAGAAATAAATATCTGACTTGGGCCTTTGGCCGTGATCAATGATCATACAAATCTTTGTTTAAATGTTTTCTATTTATTTAAAGAAAAACCTAGCTCCCATAAATGTCAAATAACATAATATAGAGAATTAAACGTAAATATTAAAAAATTATTACAATACTCATTGCCTCGTTTCGTCGAGGTTAACGGCCCCACGATGTCCAGCGTACATTTTTCGAAAGCTTTCAAAGGAGTATCGGTGATTATCATGGGTGCTTTCAGCTTCCTCCGCGTTTTATTTTTCTGGCGTTTTTCGCATCTGCCTATGTAGTCTTCTACTTCCTTGCGCATTCTCGGCCATTTGTGTTCCATCTTTATGCGGTCTAGTGTACGTGATACGCCTTGGTGCCCCCCCATGGGTGCGTCGTGATATTCGTACAAGATTTTTTTCCTCTCGTCTTCCGTGTATTCCGGTTCTGATTCCTCTTCCTCTTCTTCTTCTCCTTTTTCTTCTTCTTCTCTTTTTTTTTTCCTTCTTTTTCCTCGGTCATTACGCGAATCTTTGTACCTTTTTCTAAAGGTTTTTCTTCTTCGAATTCCTGGTTATTGCTGTAAATCTTATATATTCTGCTAAGTGCGTCCGCGTTCGTATTCAGTTTTCCAGGTTTGTAGACCACATCATACTCGTGTTCGGCGAGTTTTAATCTCATTCTCAGTAACCCTGATCCAGGATCCTCGATTTTGAAGATCCATTTGAGAGGAAGGTGATCCGTGATCACAGTGAAATGCGTCCCATATACGTACGGTCTGAACTGTCTAGTTCCGAAGACGATTGCTAACACTTCCCTCTCGGTTGTCGAGTAATTTCTTTCAGCTTCATTAAGCGTTCGGCTTGCGTATGCTATAGGTGAATCTTGACCTATCGGTCCCTGAGAAAGGATTGCTCCGATTGCCTTGTCGGATGCATCCGTTGTTATCAAGAAGGGTTTGGTAAAATCCGGATACTTCAGGATGGGTGCCGTAATTAGCTGTGATTTTAACGTTTCAAATGCGCTCTCTTCTACCGTTGTCCACTGGAACTTGCGTCCCTTCTGTGTTAGTTGCGTTAACGGTCGTGCTATATTCGAGAATCCTTCTATGAATCTCCCGTAATAACCTGTAAGCCCTCAAAATGACTGTACCTGCTTAACGTTTGTCGGGCTCTTGAATTTTTCGACATCTGCAATTTTCGAGGGGTCCAGGAGGATTCCCTCCGACGTTATCACATGACCTAAGTAACTAGTCTCCTTTCTAAGAAATTGACATTTGTCTGGCTGGAGGATGAGATTGCTCTCCTGTAGTCGCTTCAGTACCTCGATGAGCCTATCGTTGTGCTCCTTGAGTGTCGCTCCGTGGATTACAATGTCGTCTAAATAAACGTAGCATTTTGATGCTTGTAGTCCTGCTAAAACGGTATTCATCAAACGTTGGAATGTCGCTGGCGCGTTCTTCATTCCAAATGGCATTGAGTTATACTCGTAATGTCCATGTGCTGTCGAGAAAGCGGTTTTTTCTTTGTCTTCTTCAGCCATTGGGATCTGATGGAATCCTGAGGCGAGATCTAATGTAGTAAAGTACTTCGCTTCTTCTAACTGATCCAATATTTCTGTAATATTTGGCAAGGGGTACGAATCCCCTACCGTGATCTCGTTTAATTTTCTGTAGTCTACGACTATTCTAAATTTCTGCTTCCCTGATGTGTCAGGTTTTTTCGGTACTACTAGGAGCGGTGCGTTCCACTGGCTACGACTCGGGCGTATTATGTTATTCTCTAACATGGTTTCTATTTGCTTGTTTATCTCTTGTTTCTGCGATTCAGGTAGACGGTATGGACGAACATTAATCGGCTTCCCCCCATCCTCCGCGTTAGTAACGCCTAGCTTATCCCCCGGTAAATAAAAGGTCTCGCTATACTTTTCGCATATCTCAAGCAGAGTATTTCTCTCCTCCTCGTTAAGATGATCTGTACGAATGGTATCATGTACTAGTTTGATCCGTTGTTTGCCCGTCTTACCAGTTAGTAAACCTATGTAGGCCGTCTCTTCTTCTTTCATTTCGCTATTTTCTTCGCCTAACTCCTCCAATTCCACTGTCGGCGTCTCCAATATTACCTCGTGATCATTTAGGTTCAAAATGTCTACTATGCATGTTCGGTTCGCCGGTTTAGTTAAGCAATTTCCTAGGTATACCCCGTCAGCGAGTTCCTTTTTCTGCACAATGCCGATGAACTTGCTGTTTGTTTTTGCACTGACCTTCCTTATTGTTCGCGGTGCTAACCTAATTTTTTCCGTTCTTCACGGTCGTAAGAGGTCGAAACGCTGCCCGTGTATGAAGAATGCATGAGCGCTTTTACATATCGCGGCTTCATGATCTTCTATGAAATCTATTCCAATGATGCCGTCAGCATCTGAACTGAAATCGTCTCTTACCACAAAGAAAGGTTGCTCAATACTTCTATCTTTCAATGGGATTGTTAATATAACTTTACGAAGTGTCTCAACAACGCCTTGTCCTATTCCCGATAAACTCATCGTCTCTTCTAGGATTGGCAAATCATCTTTCAGCATCCCTATTTTTATGATGCTGGCGTCGGCACCAGAGTCTACTAAGAGCGTCATCTTTTCCTTAGTGGTTCCGTTTGCCGTTAATTCTATTCTGTTCCGACTTGCTCTATCAGCGTTGGCGACGTTCAACGATTTGTACGATCCCGCGTTTCTCGTTGATTCCGGTGATCCTTCGTGTTTACTATTTGAATTTTGGGAGTATCCCGTATTAACTTTTCGATTTTCGCTTGATCCGCTGCTGTCATTTCCTGACCGTCGTTCATCGCGACGTATTCTGTCCCTACAATCCTTGTATAGGTGCCCTCTGCGTTTACAA
This sequence comes from Tenthredo scrophulariae, assembly GCA_963978835.1. Classification (NCBI taxonomy): domain Eukaryota; kingdom Metazoa; phylum Arthropoda; class Insecta; order Hymenoptera; family Tenthredinidae; genus Tenthredo; species Tenthredo scrophulariae. The sequence goes on along the minus strand of OZ022233.1, from coordinate 8,941,096 downwards.
AAATTACATACCACTTCTACACGATGCACCGATCTACTCTGCCCTGCTGTAGGTAACGATTGCTTGTATTTTGCCTGGGTACAGTCCCGTGCAAAATGTCCCGTCTGATTACACTTCAGACACCTTACTGTTGACGTATTCCTATCGCCCGGCTGGTTCGTTCGTCGATTTATAGAGTTTACGCCGTTCTGCGATTTTTCTTCCTCTTCTGCGCCCTTTATTGAAGCCAAGAGTTCCGCGACATGGTACGATTTTACGATCATTCTCGAATTATAATGTAACCCGTTTTCAAAAATGGCAAGTGTTCGATATCTGAGTAGGTCTTCTATTCCTTTTCTTTCCGCTGCTATATTTGTCTTAGCTCCGCATGCTCTAATGAGATCCATCATAAGACGCGTAACTCTTTTTCCGTAATCATGCGCGTTTTCACCTGTTTTTTGTCTACTTGAAAATAATTCTACCAACAGTACTAGCGTGGAGCTTTTAACTCCGTATAATGCTAAAAGCTCGGCTTCTAATTTTTCGAAAGAATCTATATCTTTATATCTGAGTTCCATGGCTGCTCCGCCCTGTATCTTTGTTTTCAGGACCAGTTCTAACACGTCTGGTCTTTGATTTGGATTTACTTTATCCTTCGCATACTCGATTGTTTGCAATAAATCGTCCACTTTACGTGGTTCGCTTCCATCAAAAACGTTGACCATCTGTCGTACCTCCTTCAATGACAAGTAGTCCGTCATCTCGGTTGCTAGCTGTTGCCTTAATTCTCTATCGTCAGGAAACGATCTTGGAGCGGTTACCGTCTCCTGAGGTGCTATTGGAGGTTGGTCAGGAGAGAAGGAAGTGCTTGTCTTAGGCTTTGGGGAAGGAGTTGGCTGCCCTTTTCTATTGTTTTTAATAAACGCTCGTAAGGTTTCCCTAATCTCCTCTACCGTGTTTGAGTCACTGACTACTAGCCCGTATCTTTCGCAAACTTGTAAAAGGACTTCTTTCCGAAGATCCGGTACCCACCCGGTCTAACCTTGCGCGACAAGCTCCTACATTTTGTTCCAAGTAGCAGACATCTACTCTAATCAGAAATTCTAATCCAAGCCTGATGAGCCCGAATTGATCCGTTACTTTGACGAGAAGAAAAAGAAAATAACCAAAATTTCTTGTACTCTCTAAACACGATAATTTTCAAATTCTAAACCTCGCACGCTTTTATCTGGCAGTTAGCTCCCAATGACAATGTTTGCGGCTTAAATACTAAAACTGCAAAGATTTCAAATTGACTCACACAAGAATGAATATCTTCATCTCGCTTCACTGCGTCTGCTGCGTGTTGCTGCTGTTGCTGTAGGTACCTCGTGCTGGTTCCTCTGCCCTGGCTACGAAATGCTGCGTGCTGTAGCTTTTTCCTTGCGATGTATCTTTCACTAGGTTACAACGACTGCGTGTTGCACCTTTTAAACTTTCTTCTTTTATTCATTTATTAATTTACTTTTTTTTTTTGTTCTTTTCTACTTGTTGTTTTAGTGTCACCATTTTGCAAGCTTTGGTTTATCCGCTGTACCGCTGCCACCAATGTTGTAATTTATTTGAACTCCCGTGCCTAGAGGATGAGGAATTCTAGGGTTGTTCCCAGAGGTGATCCTGACAATCACTCTAAGTGCTAGATAGTGACGTAGGAACTTTGTTCAATATACATCGGAATACAAAAGATGCGTTGTAGAGCACTTGCTCCGGTTCGAGTCTATGAGTATTCGGAGAGAGACTCTCCGTGTCTTCGGATATCTGCTCACAACTGAGCGCGGCCCAGTCTTTAGCCTAATTTATTACCTGTGTTATGCTGACTTGTTTATTGGCGTAACCTGCATGCGCTGCGCTTTGTCGCATTCCAGGTCATGCCTTGCTTGATTACTTAGTATAGCCTATTTACGAAATACAAATGGAATGTTGAGTAACAATTTACAACACCGCGAATATTTGTGCTCAGAACAACTATCTTTCGCGTAACCATCACGGTATAGAGTGGTTCGACGGCGACATTCAGGACCGACAAATCTACAGAAAACTGCGCGCCGTGGCACGCTCGGCCCGCATGATTTATACGCGCGGTGCCGAAAAGGCGAAATTGTTGCGGCGCGTTATGTCGCGTCAGGTGACAAATCTGGAGGACGAAGATTGCCCTGCATTCGCAAAGCTGCCACCCTCGGATACGTACTGCATACATCACGCTCTGTGCAATCCCGGAGAGTTTGTCTGTTCGTTGAATCGCGCGGCTGTGTTGAAATCTTGGTTGCTGGGGAGGAAAACAGTTGACGAGATGGACGATAGCGGTTTTTCTACAACCGGATCCGAAGACTGCAATGAACAGCCTGGAACTTCGGAGGGTTTTGGCGTTGATACCGACAAGTACGTGCGGAGTGTACCCGGCTGTCCGTATTCCGCTGCGGTGGTCCCGCCTGGCGACCCTCATCGTAAACACCGATGACCACACACAGCCGGGAAGTCACTGGGTCGTGTGACGGACGGTGTGGGTAGACTGGTTAATAATCCAAACGGTTCAATTGACAAGCGAGGACCTGCCGACTGTTAGGATACCCGTCACATGCGCGAAAATAATAAAATTAAAGAAAAGATCCATCTTACGATAAACCGGTAAATAGGATCGTTGCCGCCTAGTCCTATACAGGTCTCAATCGAATTGTTTAAACTTCAATGAGGCTAGTTGATATGAATGATAAAATAACAAAAATAAAATAGATCAATAAGGTGATTCAAATGATAATAAGGATTAACTGGTAAAATCCATAATATATTGTTGAACGATTAGGAAGGTGTTATGATATGGTTCAAGCCCTCACAAATGAAATGGACTTGAACTGATAAATAGTATAAATGAGAAAATGATAAATTGGTCAAATAACAAGGTGATATTCAGTCACCGACGTGGGGATCGTGAAGGTTTGGCTAGTTCGTATAAGGAAGCTATTAATAAATAATAGATAACACGAAGAAAGGCCTATACACGATTCGCACGTTGGGACAATCTAAGATGATATAATGAATCATTAGAATGAAATAAGATCTCTCTCTCTCTCTTAGGTAACGGTTTGGTTATGCGTGCAAAGGTAGCCTCGCACTGGGATTAGGGTAAACCCGGAATTCTACGAATTATCCCAGCTGGGTTATGCAGTTAGAATTGTTCAAGTCACGATTCATTCATAATATTAATTCTCAAATATAGGTATATATACATATATATATATATATATATATATATATATTGTGACGTTGCAATATTGCAGGCGTCACTGAGATGCCTTCAGCCTATCTTTTGTGAGTCATTATCGCACGAGAAAGAGATTTACCGCCGTCTAGACCCTCGGGATACAAGCGACACACCTAAAGATTCAGCAATAGGGTTAGACTAATCTAGAGTGTTTTTTTTTTTTGTTAATGTACCACGACAGAGAGAGAGAGAGAGACAGACGATACAGAAGATACCGCTTCAAGAGTTCCGCTGCCAGACACCCGCTACAAAGATGACTAAAACGGTATGCAACCCGAAGCAAATACCTCCGGAAGTTCCGCTGATGATAGGCTGTCGACCTTGGTTGAATATCGCTGAGCAGAGTATAGGGCCTGCATACGGCCTCCTGGCAGCTGACTGCATCTTACCGCCAAGCGCCTGGTTGCAACGACGGCGTACAGGGTTGTACGACTGTTATAATCTCCCGTTACCGCAACAGAATCCATCTACCGCTCCAGGTATTATTACCGACGCCACAACCGGCGTAACGTTACCATTAAGGAGTGCACCGCGTGAGAAGGGACGAGAACAGCGTCCCGCGCGCTGCAGCCAGATCAAGGAAGGTGGAGGCCCAGTTCAGGGACACCTCTAGATTTGGCGGAGGAATGCGGCAAGGTCGTCTTCAGGTGAGACTGCCGCTGCAGAGTGCACGACTAGGATGGTTGATACCGCATGGACGGTACAGCTTCGTAAGAGCCAAGGTCACATTTTCCCCAGAGTCATCCCGCCACCGAAGTACCGCAGAACGTTCAAATCTACTGCTGAGAAGCGCCAGGACCTGCCGCCTAACGCTAGGCAGAAAGCTGACGCCTAGTATCGCACAGGTGAGGAGCTGTGCAAACGACGAACGTTTTTCAAAGAGCAAATAGGCAAATTATTAGGTCCTGATAGGTTCCCCACCCTTAAACCTACGATTCCGCACGTCGAAGAGCCTAATTGTCGACGAGGATCTTCACTTCTACGTTCCGCTCATACGTAACTAGACGTACTATTTACTCTCTCTCGCTGTCTAAAGTCTTAGGGAAGTAAATTCAGTTAAATTAAGTGTGTACAACCTCACAGCTAATTTAAGGTAAGGTCTCTATGAGTTATTCCGTTAGTAAAAATCACAGGCTACCGCTGGATTTCCATTAGTATAGTTCTCTTTGCATTTTGATTTGGGGTCCGTTGTTTCGGTCCGTTTAGTTAGGTATCCTAGTAGTTGATACGCCTTCTTTGTGTAGCGTTCAGCCTACGGGCTACGCGATTCGTTTGATAGTTTTGAGTAACGAAATCCAGCGAAAAGCGCTTCATGGTTGACTGTAGTTATTTTGAGTACCTTTGCTTTGTAATTTGACTTTCGCTTGATATGTTTTTCCAATTATTAGTCTGATTTCTATGCTATCGATTTGTTAATGAGTTATTTGATAGCTTGTTCTGCTTAAATTCTCGCTTTGAGAGTGTCTGAATTCTTTGATCTATCGCTTTCTTTGATTTAGTAGCTTGTAGAAAATTTATTAGAATAATAACGCATGGTGTGTCGCTTAATATCCAACTCCCCGAGGGTTGGCTGAACGTAGTAGTCATAGTTTTAAGTTGTTCTAGTTGTTCCATTTGTTTGTTGCTTTATTTGATTTTCTTTGATTTCCGCTGATTATATTTGTTCTGT